>JARWLC010000001.1:600000-1137500 GCA_033318265.1 Phyllotis vaccarum
CCAATATATGATAATAATGAATTTCTGAGCTGGTGAAATAAGCAAGGTGTAAGTAATGCCAAGTATTCAGCTCTTCTTCCTGAGGGAGAAAAGAGTCCAGTGTTGTTCCCAATGTAGTGATTACTGTTGGGAATAGACTAGGGTAGATGAAAAAGAAGATTTAGAGTCAAGGAATCTGTGTCTGATGTTGGGTGGTTAGACTTTTATGAGCACCAGGGAAGCTTTGCAGATCATATGTGAAAGATTGAGTTGTAGAACTGTGTTCATGAACTGGAAGAGCTTAAAATTAAAGTGACAGTGGCTAAAATAAATGGAGTATCTTTTCTCAAGTAACAGGAGTGGTAGTTGAGTGATGGAGAACAAGTTATCTTGGTCTTGTTCCTATAGCTATAAAATAGAGAGATGTGCCATCTATGACCCCTTTTTGATTGAGTCATAAAACTTCATCTGGCTCGAAGATCAGCTGGAAGGGGGAGGAAGAGAATTGTTTAAGTCAATTCAGCTAAATCATTAGTTCCTCATCTCATAAAGCACAGTGGCTCTTAGAAAACTATTGCAGTCCTTGGTTTGGTTTCCAGAAATGAACATCATAGATAATCTATGTATATTTTCAAATAGTCAGTGTGCTATCATGGATGCAGTATAAAGGAGAGACTAAAGGAGTGTGATTTATAGTGATACATTTTTTAAATGTGACTTCTGAGGCATGGCTTCAGTAGAAAATAAAAAGAAAATAGTTTCTACGGTAAGTGTGATGACAGTGATTGAGGCACCCAGGGGTGTGACCACAGTGTTTCTGTGCTGCACATGGTATGGGCATTGGTGTTTCAACATCTCTTAGTAAAATTTTGAACAAAACAACATAATAATTATTTCTTGAAAATATCTATTTGCATTATAGCTGGACAAAATGGTTTTATATTTCTATGTCTGAACAGAGTTACATTCAAGGCTCTGATTATAGGGGTTTAATGTTAAAAATAAAAATTTAAAAAAGCTGTTGAATGTAGTGGTACATACCTGTAATCTCAGAATTGGGGAGTTAGGATAGAAGTAAAGGCTGCCACGAGTTCAAGGCTAGACTATGGTCCATAGTGAGTACTAGGCCAGCTATGGCCAGATAGTAAGAACTTGCCTCAAAATCAAACGACACAAAACAAGACAACTATAATATAGGAGTATCTTTCCTTCCTACACAGATTACCAACCTCCTAGCAATATGTATCTCATAACAATGGAAATGTCATCCCTCTACAATATGCATACTTAAAAATACTTTCTGTGCAAAACATCAGCCGTATAGAGAGCTACACACTTTGTACTGCCAGCCTACCTGAGGTTCAGTTAACTAGTAAAGAATGAAGAACTCCAAATCTGTAATACAGTGTTCACCATTAGTAGTGGGAACTCAAATCATTCTTGATTTTGATCTTTTCCCAAATTGTGGTGCAATGTTATGGCATAGAATAGGGTCTTTATTTGACTAAATAATTAACTAGAAAGCAAGCTATAGGAATTGTAAGGTCAAAATGAATTGCTTTGAATTTAATACAGACAAACTTCTTTCTTAAGATGGCGAAAGGTAACTGTAGGGGTATTGTGTTGTTTCATGGTAAATAATTGTCCCACCCACTGGTTTAACAAAAAGCACTGATTAGCCAAAGGCAGACAGGAAGTGTGGGTGGGGCTACCAGACTAAAAACTCTGAGAACAGGAAGCACAGAGCAGAATGCCAGAGAGAAGCCGAGAGAAACAGAGGACAACTATGCTGCTCTAAGAAAAGGTACTGAGCCACATGGCTGAACAGGAAGAACCATGGGTTAGGTTAAGGGTATGGAGTTAGCAAGTTATGTGCCTGGGCCTGAGGCTGATCAGCCAAAAACTATGGTATGCATCTGTGTATCTCTGCGGGTCTGCGGGTCCTAAACCTTGAGGTTAGGCCCGAAAGTCAGGGCCAGAAACCTCATACTACAGGTAACCACCCTAAATCTAGGCGGGTTCCCAAGAGTTGTGGTTGTTTTTTCTTTTGTTTCTTCTTTCCTTCCTTCCTTCCTTTCTTTTTTTCTGTCTTTTTTTTTTTGTCTAATCCATGCTCTTGGTTAAAGACAAGTTGTGTTTGTATTAATGAATCCTTCTCAGCAGTAAAGGATTTAGTGGAAACATTTATGTTTTTATGTAACTACTGTATTCAGGTTTTAGAAAACAAAGTCACTGAGACAATGAAAATGAATAAAAGCAGCCATCCCTGTCTCACTCTGGTCCTCCAGCACCTCCCTTGCCTCTGTGTCCATCTCAATCTTGATAATCTATTCATTCCGGAATTTCTATCATAGCCTGAGAAATTTTCAAACAATGAGTTTTCAGGAAGAAATATTTAGAAATGGAAGAAAAGAGTTATGCTTTCTTTCCTCAAAATGTAAGTCTATTCTTGGGCTATTATTCAGATTATGAGAAATGTTCCTTTTGCTTTCAGATTTAAGCAGAAAAGAAAAAAAAAATGAAAGGCCCAAAGTTCTGGGGTTTTTTGTGAAAGAGACTGCAACTATGGATTATGAAGGCATTTTATGCAAAGTGCAAAATCAAATCTTTCTAAAATAGTGCTCCAAAGTTACCTGTGACTACATGTGTGTATATATACATGTGTGTGCTTAAACTTTCTGATTACAAAGACATGACTCAGCATGAGTTTTAAAAATAATTGTTTAACGTTTTGAAGGATATTCCATATACTGTTTATGTAGTCTGAATTCAAGGGCAGGAACAATTGTCTCAACCCTCTCTGTATAAGAATAAAGAACAATTAAAAATGTACAGCTTAAGCTTAGATATTTAAAGTAGTTCTATAATTACATGAAAGAATGCTGGGTCATTTTTTTCTCAAATTATGGTATTTGGGGAATTTTAAATTGAAGAAAATCTTGAGTTTCTTTGTAAATGAATTCTTGACTAATGAAATGTCTACTTGAATAAGATTTTTTCATCTCTCTGAGAAATTTACAGAATAACTGATAGGTAATAAGTATTTCTCTTTTGAGACTTTGAGATATCTGACATCTTGTCCCTCTCTTGACATGGTCCCGTGTGGATTCTCTGGACCCAGGGGATAGATGTACTAGACATCAGAGGAGATCTTTTTTCCTAGTCTCAGGTGGTGAATGAAGAGTGATCATTCATTGACCACATTGTCACAGGCCTCCAGGACTATTGACTACATCTGTTGGATGTAGTTTCACACAATGGATGTTTCCTCGAGGGGATAGGTCTTTTCTGTGTGCTATGTCATGTTTTCCTGGGGGCATTTCCTTCATCTCTTTCCTGTGTCTGCTGCATCATCCATGTTTTCCTGGGGGATACTTTTTTCCTGCTGTCTGCTGTGTTTTCTTAGAGATACTTCCTTCCTGTTTCAGGTGTGTCGTTCATGTTTTCTTGCCACTTATCCACCTGTTTATCATTTTCTCTGTTGTGTCTTGTTACGTTTTGTTAAGCTTCCCTCACTTTGAATGTTTGTTTCTATTTTTTTGTCTTTTGTACTTTTTTCTTCATTTTATTATTTTTTTTAATAAGAAGTCTCTATATATCCATGTATCTCCCTGCTCCCCCTCTCTCCACTCCTCCCAATCCCTCCCAAATTTCCCAGTCAGCCTTCAGTCTTCCCCCTCCCATTCTCCCATCCCTTCCCCCAAAAGGGAAAGAAGACCTAAGGGGGTCAAATGACTCATCCACTCCAGGCAAGTCTGATTTACTCATCCCAAAATCAAGACTGGGTTAGGTGTTCCTCTGCAGGGAATGGGCTCCAAGGTGCCAGCCCATGCACAGGAACACAGTCTGATTCCACCCCTCAAGGCTCATGCCAATCGACAGTTGCCTACCATTGGAGGGCTTAGCTCCTTTTCCTGATAGATCTTCAGTGGCTATTCTTGATTCATTGAGCTCCCCAGAGCTCCAGCCAGCCAGCACTATGAGAATTTTTCTCATAATCCCTATCCCCTTGCTCATACAGACTCTCCTTCCTTGCTTTCAGTTGGACGAGGAACTTCACCCAGTCCTCAGCCATGGATCTCTGCCTCCACCTCAATTAATTGTTGGATGTAGGTTCTGTGATGACACTTAGGATAGTAATTCATTTGATTATAGGGGAAGTCCTGTTGAGACACACCCTCCACTATTGAATGGAGACCTATCCAAGGACATCTTGTGGGTTCTTAGAGGTTTCCCTAGCACCCAGTCTCATTCCAACCCCACTTTGACTTCCTCTATCGAGATACCCATCTCTTTTTTCTCCCTCTTTGCTTCTCTCACTCAATCATCTCCTTCTTTCATGATTTGTTCCCACTTCTTGGTTGGAGCCCATTGTAACCCCAATTTGCTAAGGTGATCTTCTCTATTTTCTCTTCTTAGGGGAATTTCTTCTGATCCCAAGCTGTTCAGGGGTTGTAGTTTGTATCTTGGGTATTCTTTGTTTTTTGTTTTTTTGTTGTTGTTGTTGTTTGTTTTGCTTTGTTTTGTTTTGTTTTGTTTTTGTCTAAAATCCACTTATGAGTGAGTACATGCCATGCCTCTCTTTCCTGGCTTGTGATACTTTGCTCAGGAGAATATTCCCCAAATCCATCCATTTGCCTGCAAATTTTAGGACTTTTTTTTTTTTCTGAGTAGTTCTCCATTGTGTAGATGCACAACAATTTATTAATCCATTTTTTAGTTGAGGGGCATCTAGATTGTTTCCATGTTCTTAATATTTTGAATAATGCTGTTATGAACAAAGCTGAGCTAATGCTTTGGTGTGAAAATATGCATCCTTCGGGTATATGCCCAATAGTAGTATTGCTGGATTCTTGGGGCAGATTGACTCCCAGAGTGACTGTACAAATTTACACTCCCACAAACAATGGAGGAGTGTTCCCCTTGCTCCCCTTGTTCTGCAACCTCTCCAGCATAGGCTGTCATCTGTGTTTTTGATCTTAGCCATTCTGACAGGTGTAAGGTGGTATCTCAAAGTTGTTTTGATTTGCATTTCCATGATGGCTAGCAATGCTGGGAAATTATTTTAAAGTGATTTTCAGCCATTTGTAATTCTTCTGTTGAGAATTCCCTTTTTAGATCTGTACCCCATTTTTTAATTGGGCTATTTAGGTTTGGGGACTCCAGTTTCTTGAGTTCTCTATATATTTTAGAGATCAGTCCTCTGTCAGATGTAGGGTTGGTGAAGATCTTTCCCATTCTGTAGGCTGTCATTGTGCCTTATTGACTGTGTGCTTTGCCTTACAGAAGCTTCTCAGTTTCAGGAGGTCCCACTTATTGATTGTTGTTCTTAGTGTCTGTGCTACTGGTGTTATATTTAGGAAGTGGTCTCCTGTGCCAATGCATTGGAGGGTATTTCCTACTTTCTTTTCTATCAGGTTCAGTGTAGCAGGGTTTATGTTTAGGCCTTTGATCCACTTGGATTTTAGTTTTGTGCAGGGTGATAGGTTTGGATCTTTTTGCATTCTTCTACATACTACCATCAAGTTATGACAACACCATTTGTTGAAAATACTTTTTTCCATTGAATATCTTTTGCTTCTTTGTCAAAAATCAGGTGTTTGTGGTGTGTGGGTTAATGTCAGGGTCTTCAATTCGAATTCATTGGTCTGTTTTTATGCTAGTACAAGACTGTTTTTATTACTGTAGCTCTATAGTATAGCTTGAGGTTTGAGATGGTGATTCTTCCCTGAACTTATTGAGCAGGATTGTTTTTGGCAATCCTGGGTTTCCTGTTATGCCATATGAAGTTGAATATTGTTCTTTCAAGTTCTGTAAAAAATTGTGTTGGGGTTTTGATGAGGATTGCATTGAATCTGCATATTTCTTTTGGTACATTTGCCATTTTTACTATGTTGATCCTACCTATCCAGGAGCATGGGAGATCTTTCCATTTTGATATCCTCTTCAATTTCTTTCTTCAGTGATTTAAAGATTTTCTGAAACAGGTCTGCTACTTCTTTGGGTAGAGTTATGCCAAGATATTTAATGCTATTTTCAGCTATTGTGAAGGGTAATGTTTCCCTTATTTATTTTTCAGCCCTTTTATCCTTAATGTATAGGAGAGATATTGAATTTTTGAGTTAATCTTGTACCCTGCTATATTGCTAAAGGTGTTTATCAGCTATTGGAGTTCCCTGGTAGAATTTTGGGGGTCACTTATGTATAAGATCATATTATCTGCAAATAAAGGTAGTTTTACTTCTTCCTTTCTAATTTGTTTCCCCTGAATCTCCTTTTGTTCTCTTTTGCTTTAGCTAAAACCTCGAGAACTGTATTGAATAGATAAGAGGAGAGAGGACAGCCTTGTCTTGTTCCTCGTTTTAATAGAATTGCTTTGGGTGTTTCTCCATTTATTTTGATGTTGTCTGTTGGTTTGCTGTATATCGCCCTTGTTATATTTAGGTGTTTTCCCTGTGTTCCTGATCTTTCCAGGACTTTTATCATGAAGGAGTGTTGGATTTTGTCAAAGGCTTTTTTAGTATCTAAGAAATGATCACATTTTTTTTCTTTCAGTTTGTTTATATGATGGATGACATTCACAGATTTTTTTGTATGTTGCATCATCCCTACTTCTCTAGGATAAAGCCTACCTGATTTTGGTCATTTTTTTTTTTTTTTGGTATGTTGTTGGATTCAGTTCACCAAAATTTTATTGAATGTTTTTACATCAATGTTCATGAGAGAGATTGGGCTGTAATTCTTTTTCTTTGCTGCACCTTTGGGTGGCTTGGGAATCGGAGTGATTGTGGCCTCATAAAAAGAATTCTGCAATGTTCCTTCAGTGTCTTCTATATGGAACAGTTTGATGAGTGTCGGTCGGTATCAGTTCTTCTTTGAATGCCTGGTAGAATTCTGCTCTGAAACTGTCTACCCTGGGCTACTTTTTTTTTTTTTTTAAAAAAAAAAACTTGGGAGACTTTTAATAAGAGCTTCAGTTTCCTTTGGGGATATAGGTCTGTTTAGGTCTTTATCTGATCTTGATTTAATTTTGGTAAGTGGTACCTGTTCAGAAATCTGTCCATTTCTTTTAGGTTTTGCATTTTAGTGGAATGTACATTTTCAAAGTATGACCTAATAATTCTCTGGATTTTTTTTTGGTTGTCTGATGTTATGCCCCCCTTTTCATTTCTGATTCTGTTAATTTGGATACTCTGTTTCTATTTCTTCATTAGTTTAGATAAGAATTTACCTATCTTGTTGACTTTCTCAAATTCTTTGATTCTTTGTATTGTTCTCTTTGTTTCTATTGTATTGATTTCAGCCCTAAGTTTGATTATTTTCTGCCTTCTAATCCTTCTAGGTGAGTTTGCTTCTAATTGTTCTAGAGCTTTCAGCTGTTCTGTGTTCTGTTAAGGCTCTTGTGTGAGATTCTCTAGGTTTTTCATATCTAGTGCTATGAGTTTTCCTCTTAACACTGCTTTCATTGTGTCCCATAAGTTTGCATATGTTATAGATTAATTTTTCATTAAATTCTAGGAAGTCTTGATTTCTTTCTTAATTTCTTCCTTGACCCAGAGGTGGTTCAATTGAGAGATGTTCAGTTTTCATGAATTTGTAGGCTTTCTGTGGTTTTTGTTTTTGTTGAACTCTAACTTTAGACCATGGTGGTCTGATATGATACAAGAAATTATTCCTATTTTTTTGTATCAATTGATAATTGCCTTAAGACTGAGTAGATGGTCAATTTTAGAGAAAATGGAGTGCTTAGAAATATGTATATTCCTTTTTGTGTGGAAGGTTCCCATTAAGTTCATTTGGGTCATAACATCTGTTAGATCCCTTTTTTCTTCATTGAGTTTCTGTCTGGTTGACCTATCCAAGAGTAAAAGTGGACTATTAAAGTCTCCCACTATTTGTGTGTGGAGTTTGATGTGAGGTTTAATCTTTAGTAGTGTTTCTTATACATATGTAGATGCTCTTGTGTTGGGGGCATAAATATTCAGAATTGAGACTTCATCTTGGTGGATTTTTCCTGAGATGAATAAGTAATGTCCTTCCTGGACTCTTTTGATTTATTTTAGTTTGAAGTCTATTTTGTTAGATATTAGGATGGCCACACCAGCTTGTTTCTTAGGACCATTTGATTGAAAAGTCTTTTCCCAACCCTTTACTCTGAGCCTGTGTCTGTCTTTGAACTTGATGTGTGTTTCTTGTATGCAGCAGCAGGATGGCTTCTGTTATTGTATCCATCATTTTAGGATGTGTCTTTTTATAGGTGAATTGAGTCTATTGATATTAAGGAATATTAATGATCAATGATTGTTATTTCCTGTTATTTTTGGTTGTGGCTTGTGTGTATTTCCCTGCTTTGTGTTTTTCTTTTGTATGATTATCGATTGTTTGTGGTTTCCTGGATGTATCTGTTTACCTAAGGTTGGAGTTTTCCCTCTAGTGCTTTCTACAGAAACAGATTTGTGGATATGTATTGCTTAAATCTTGTTTTGTCTTGAAATATCTTGCTTATTCCATCTATGGTAATTGATAGTTTTGCTGGGCACAGAAGTCTGGGTTGGCAGCCATGGTCTTTTAGTGTCTATATAACATCTGACCAGGACCTTTTTGCGTTCATTGTTTCTATTGAATAGTTGGGTGTTCTTCTGATGGGTCTGCTTTATAGGTAATTTGGCCTTTTTATTTTGCAGCTCTTAGTATTTTTTCTTTCTTCTGTAGGTTTAGTGGCTTGATTATTATGTTATTATGTGACAAGCAGACTTTTGGGGGAAGTCTAGTCTATTTGATATTCTATAAGCTTCTTGTATCTTTTATAGGCATTTCCTTCTTTAGGTTGGGAAAGTTTTTTTCTGTGATTTTGTTGAATATATTTTCTGTGCCTTTGAGCTGGTATTCTTCTCCTTCTTTAATTCTAATTATTCTCAGGTTTGGTCTTTTCATGGTGTCCCAAATTTCCTGGATGTTTTGTGTTATGACTTCTTTGGTTTTAGTGTTTGTTTCTTTAAAATTCCAGTTCCCCCTCCTCTGGTTGCCCATTAAGAAACTCAGGCTTTCCTTTGTACACTATACCCTACCCCAATTGCCTTGTTTTTCCTGGACCTTATAATTACTCCTTTCTTTCTGTCTCTTCTTATGATTTCTTAAAAATGTCATTTCTTTGGAGCCATCTTATATATTTAATCTCTAGCTTAAAATGGCCCAATAAACTTCTGTCAAATAGTTTGATAGAAGAAGTTAGAACCTAAAATGAAATACAAGACCTTTTCCAGTTGCAAAAGGGAAAATAAAATGTTTCAGTCAAGAAATAATATGTATCTTTGTTCTTAACATAGAATATTTCCCCCCTTTGTGGTCTCTAAAGAAATATTACTGCAGCTTGCATAATTTCACCAAGTTTTACTTCTGAAGCTTTTTTGTGAAGGATGGAAGGCCACTCTCTTATCCTAAGGAAACTAGCACCTGGAGAGAAATGAGAAGGTACCTAGGGACTACATTTGACCTAACAATTGAAGATACAGTGATAGATTATTTATTCTACTTATTTTGATGGTGGAGAGACAAATTTATCCACAAATATAGCTGCTAACATATGATGTTAGCACAGATGATGTAGACAGCTCAGAGGTATGGTTGGATAGGACTCCATGGGAGGTTATTTTAAAAATATTCTCATTGAAGGCTGAGTGGAAATATTTTGCAGGAGAATGAGAATAAGGTGAAGAGAAGAGAATTCCAATATAAAAGAGTGGATTTAAGTATTAACCCTGAGTTATGAAAACACTGGGAATTTGAAAATAGTGTAAAACTAAATGGAACTATAGCATTGTTGACTAAATAAGGCTAGATATGACATTTAATTTTTCCAAATAAGTGAAGTTAATAAAATATTTTAGTAATTCGACATATCTGGAATACTTTTCTTCTCATAATTACATCTTTATAATCAGAGTAGTTGTATATTTTTCACCTGTGAAATAAAAGTATTTCAGCTTGGACTAACTACATTTTAAATACTACTGCATGTCTCTCTATATATTTTCCAAGATCTGTGGTATAGGAATAGCTTTAAGGTAACAATGAATTATATAAAGGAAATATAAAACACTTTTTTGTTAGGTTTGTAAAATCTTATCTTTGTCTATATTGTGCTTTGTAACACAATGCCACAGACTATATAGTTAGAAGTGAGCAGAAATGTATAGGCTCACTGACTTGGAGGCTGGGAAATCTGATGGAGGGTTTTTCCCATTGTGTAACAATTTGTTACAAGGTTATATGGCAGATGAACATGGGAGGTTGTGGAAGAGAAAGAAAAGGTTCCTGTGATGACAAACAGTTCATTCTGGGGCTTCATTAAGTAGGATGTCAACATCTAAATATAAAGGTCTCACTACCTACTCTTCTGATGCGAATTAAGCATTGCTATGTCTTTTAGAAGGGACAGCCAAACTTATAAGGTGTCTGACTCAATGTCATCCAAACTTTCTCTCCTGAGAGTAATTCTGTTTGAGCTGTGTGGTGTGGAAGCCACTAGTCATGTGTGCCTACCACATTCATGAAAATGCCTAGAATGACTGCAAAGTTAAATGTAAATTTTATTTAATGCTAATTAAGTTAAAATGAACCCATGAGATTACTGGTGCCTAAACTCAACTGCCCTAGATACACTTATTCTCAGTTTCCATGTTACTCTGATGGACCTAAACTCCCTTTAATGCTACATGAGTAGAAAACTTCATGTATTCCCAGTTTCTTAATCTCTCAGTGCTGATGCACCAGTTCCTTGTTTATAAAAGTAAAGTTCATAAGAATCTGTCTTCTGAAGTGAAGCCCCTATGAGGATTAAATGTGATAACAAAAGCAATGTACTTAGAACAGTGTCTGATACATAGCAATCATTACAAAAGTGCGTTATGTTGTTTTTATTATTATCCTGCCATGGATAGGTATCACAGAACTTCTTAAAACATATCACAGTTCCTGGAATATAGCTGAACGGATATTGTTGCATAGAATCAGCTATTGTTAGTGGAAATGGAATTGAGAAAAGTACTGAGAAAAAATGACATCTGAGATGACCTCAAAGGTCAAGTTGTGCAGGCAAAAAATAAAGTTCATTTGGGCAGAGGGCAGATGGACATCCAGCTGAATAATGAGTGCTCCATTAAGAGGGAGGTACAGCTAACATCTCTCTCTCTCTCTCTCTCTCTCTCTCTCTCTCTCTCTCTCTCTCTCTCTCTCTCTCTCATGTGTGTGTGTGTGTGTGTGTGTGTGTGTGTGTGTGTCTTTTAGTAACAACAACCCCAGGTCATATGAGATTCTTTAGGTTTGATACATACCACTCTGTTAATAAGCCCAATGGTTCTTTGGATTGTCTATCCCTAGGAGCTTCTATGTTGCTTGGATATGATGGGAGGATGTTGGATGACAGTTGAAAAGCAGGTCATGGATTATGAGCTTGTGAGATCCTTTTTTTTTTCTAATACATGTTTCTTATTTATTTCTCTCAGGAAGAAAAATATCTGGAACGATGAAGTTTCTTTTCTTCATGCTTGTTGGTGTCCTTCACTTTTTATTCCTGAGCTCTGGAAAAACTTTATACAAGAATGACATTTCTCAGAGAACATTTCAAAAAATAAAGACAGAAATAGCCAGCTATGAAGATGTCGCTAAAGCAATTATCAACCTTGCTGTTTATGGTAAATGCCAGAACCGGTCCTATGAGCGTTTAGGACTTCTAGTTGATACTGTTGGGCCCAGACTGAGTGGCTCTAAGAACCTAGAGAAAGCCATCCAAATCATGTACCAAAACCTACAGCAAGATGGTCTGGAGAATGTCCATCTGGAGCCAGTCAGAATACCCCACTGGGAGAGGGGAGAAGAATCTGCGGTGATGCTACTGCCTAGAATTCACAAGATGGCTATTTTGGGCCTTGGCAGCAGCATCGGGACCCCTCCAGGAGGTGATTTTTGCTTTTTCAATTGCCTGTACTCTTTAATCTAATCCTCCCTTCTCTCTCCCCATCTTTCCCCTTCTTTAACTTGTTTTTCATGCATGGATTTCCTGTGACCTAGGCTTGTATTGAATTCACTATGTATCCAAAGGTGACTTGGAATATGTGAGATCCTCTTTTTCTACCTCCTGAGTCCTGGGGTTACAGGTTTGTACCCACATCAGCTTCATGTTTGCTGAGGGAGCACTCTTCTAACTGGACCACACCCATAGATCCACTCCCTGCAATCTAACTGGCCCACATCCGCAGACCCACCCCCCTGCACTCTAACTGGACCATACCTTCAGATCCACTCTCTGCACTCTAACTGGACCATACCTTCAGATCCACTCCCTGCACTCTAACTTACCCATACCCTTAGAACCACTCCCCTGTACTCTTATACAACCACTGTACTCTGGCATGACTGATGAAAATGTATATGATTTCTACTGTGAAAAAAATGTAATCATTTCCTGTAGTAGGCGACTTCTGGCCCGGACTTTTGGGCCTAACCTCAAGGTTTAGGACCCACAGACCAGCAGACCTGCAGACCCGCAGACCTGCAGACCTGCAGTCCCACAGAGACACACAGATGCTTTCAATAGTTTTTGGCTGATCAGCCTCAGGCCCAGGCATAAAACTTGCTAACTCTGTACCCTTCATCTAACCCATCCCTCTTGTTCAGCCATGCGGCTGGGTACCTTTTCTCACAGCAGCATGGTTGTCCTCTGCTTCTTTCGGCTTCTCTCTGGCATTCTGCTCTGTGCTTCCTGTTCTCAGTTTTTAGTCTGGTAGCCCCGCTCACACTTCCTGTCTGCCTTTGGCCAATCAGTGCTTTTTATTAAACCAGTGGGTGGGACAATTATTTACCATGAAACAACACAATACCCCTACAATTTCCTATTTATTTTCTCAACTCATATTGTTTCTTCTTCCATCTCCTGTCTTTATTTTTTTTTCTATCCCCCTCAGAAATAAACTATGCTGGGTGACTTTTTAAATGAGGTATTATCAGCACTGTGGCTTCAACTTTATCCAGCAATGTAATGCCTAGACCTAGAATATATAGCCAGTTAGCAGTAACCTACAAATAAAACTTAAATGTATTAATGAATAAATTTCCTGTGGCAGAGAAAGTATTTTATATTCTTTTTATTTTCTCTTTTGCCAAGACCCAGCAGAAACAGTGTATTTAAAAATTATTATTAAAAAATTTATGAACTATAATATCTATTAGAAGATAAAGATTTTAGTATTTTCACAAAGTTGTTCAATCTAATTCTAGAACATTTGGATTGTAGAACACAATCTGATTGTTGAACATTTAATCACTCCCTCCCCTACACCTCATAGCTAGAAATAGCCTCATTTATCCCTCTAGTCCAACTCCCCAAGACCCAGGAAACTGCAAATCTACTACCTTTCGTCTTTGTGAATTTTTCCATTCTGGATGCATCACATGGATGAAATAAAATGCACTCTGTATTCTCTGTGACTGTCATCTTTCGTTCAACATCATGTTTTCCAGGTCATCTATGTTGTGGCATGATTAAATGCTTTATTCTGTTGATGAAAGGTTATTTTATTTTTATTTTCTTCATCAGTCAGCGAGTCTTTAGGCTGTTTCCACTTTTCCCAATCATAAATAATGCCATTGTATACATTTATGCACAAATTTGTGTGAATATGTTGTCAGTAATCTTGTTTATATACCAAGGAGAAGAGTTTCAGGGTCATTTGACAGCTCTAGAATTTTTGAGGCACTGTCAAACTGTTCTCTGAAATTTGTATCCTTTTATGTTCTCACTAGTAATGGACAATTTTCCTATATACTTTCAAACACTTGCATTTACTTGTCCTTTTGGTTATAGCTACCTAACAGTATTTCACTATGGTCTTGCTTCATATTTTATTACTGATAAGTGATATTGAGCATTCTTCCATGTTTTTTATTATTACCATGTATTTGTTTGTGTGTTTATTTAATTATTTATATTTGTGTGTGTGCATGTGTATATGAGTAGTTGTGTGTGCATGTGTGTGTGTGTGCACATATTCCATGGTGTACACACAGAGATGTGAAAGTCAGAGGATTACTTGTTCAAGTTAGTTCTTTTCTTCCACAGTGTTGGTCTTGGCTCATTTCTTTCCATCTTTTATGTCACAGTTCAGGACCTAACATATGCTACACCAAGTATTATGGATTTTTTAAAATGGATACTCCTGACTTGCTTCATTTTAATCAATTTATATACTGTTGATTTCATTGTCCTTTTAAAATGTGGACTACATTCTGGTCTTACCCTTAAGATCATTCCATTGTTCAGGGTATAGTTCAAATTATGATCTGTGTTCGATGTTTGAAAACTCATTCATGCTTAACTTTCTTTATGACTGTGTGATTTTCCTGATGCTTTTAAATATCTGTTGTATCCAAATACTGAGATGGTTTGATTTGCAGTTGAATAAAGTGGTACAGAAAAAGATCAGTGAATATCAGCCACGTCACAATTACAGTTTTCACTATGGCCTGTTCTTTCTGGAAAGCAGATGGGGAGGTCTGGAAAGCAGCATCTTAGTTTTACTCACACTGTCTGAATTTGTCTCATAGAATCTTAAAATATTCACACTGCGTCCACCAAAGAGGCACGTAAGCAGTTTCTCTGTGTCTCAGCAGCTGCTCCCAAATAACCACTCAGAGACTTATTAATTATGAATGTTCATCTGATAACTCAGGCTTTTTAGTAGCTAATGTTTACATTTTAAACTAACCCTGTGCCACATGGCACTACCTTTTGTAGCTTCCTCTTGTGCTTCCTGTTTCCTCTCTGTGTCTCACTGGTTACTTCTCTGACTCTACTCTTCTTTATTCCATCATTTTCTCTGCCATAAAATCTTATCTAGCTGTTGGGTAATCAGCTTTTCATTAACTAGAGCAACACATGTTTACAGTGTAGAGAAACTGTTCCCCAGCATCCCCCCTTTTGTCTAATTATAAAGCAAGGTTTTAACTTTAACATAGAAAAATTATATGTAACCAAACAGTTAGCAAGTAAGAATTACAGTTACAATATCCAGTGCATTTTTATTTGGCAAAAGCAGAGAAAATATTTTATCTTATTTTTGTGAGTTTAAAGTTTTATGCCTAATTTAATTTATGCCTAATAATTTTTATTAAGAAAAACTATAAGTTAATTATTTAGTGTTTAACTCCCTCAAAGACTCCAGAAGGATGTAATGTTACCTGATGATAAGGACATCAAGCTATGTAGACAGTCACCCAAAGTTCTTCTGTTACATTGAGGCATTCAATTTTGGCCTATGGGCATAAAATATCTGACAGAGATTTCTGAGAAGCAAGGAATTTTGAAGGACTTTCCTACCTTCTCTTGGTAAAGTTTGGCAATCATGTTTTTCCATCCTGCTGGTCCAGTTTGGAGAGCATACTGTTAGCAATTAAGGTATGAGCAGTTTCTTTGGCTAAATTGATAGTTTTTGCTATAAAGAAAAAAAAAAAACTCCATTCAGAGTTTCTTCAATTCCTATTGAAGTAAATTGGTGCTGCCAGGAGCCTCACTGTCATTAAAAGCCTTAAGTTACTAAACATAATAAATGCCATATTCTGTAGGTTTTTGAAGTGTTTGAAGACCATTTATCAATCTAAATATATTTGTGTATGAGCTGCATAAATACAATACCCTAAACAATAGTAGACACACACTTAAAGTATAATAAAATTAACTTTATTTGTATTAATAAACCAAAATCCATACCAGTATAAAATATTTTGAGATTAATCATTGCTTTTTGGGTTAAAGTATATTCAATAATCTATCCTTTTATTCTATTATTTCCATATTCTACCCCCATTTTCCTTTTGAACTTAACTCATTTGTTTGGGGTTTTTTTCTGACTATGACTACGAACAAGCTGTAACCAACCTCCCACTTTAAATGATAACAAGCATTCATAATCCATAGTTTTGGAATGTGCATTGTTTTCCTAGACTGCCTCCTGTTGTCTGGCATCTTTCAGGGAACCTTGAGAAAATCAGGATAATTGTTAAGTCTTGGCTAGAGTATTCTGTGAAGCTGAATCAACTCGGTCAGTAACCTTGAAGCTATCTTGATGCTAGATCAGCTGTGGCCATCCATTTTATTGATTTCTGGTCCCCTTGTTCTGAAAATACGTAAACATATAAAGGTAACATACATATCTGTATTAATACATGTATAGATTGTACATTGTACAATAGATGATTTTCTGTTTTATGAGTGAGCAGGTCAAATATACATCACATTTTGTAGTTCTTCTAGGTTGATTTAGTTTTTAAATTTGTAGTTAGGTTTTTCAGAAGGTCTTCCTGATTAAACCTGGTCAGTATCAACCTCTCATCTTTTGTGGAAATAAAAACTTAAACTTTTCCACAAAGCAACATATATTTGACTTCCATTTTGTAGTCAAGATATTTAAAAAATATATAGGTTGGTTTAATCCAGCAATTTTCACAATTCACTGTCTTTCTTAGCTACCAAAAAAATTAAAGACAACACAATAATATACAGAATTCAGACTCTGTATTTTCCATTTTTAGGTAGCCTTTTTTTTTCTTTTATATTGCTTTGCTCTCCCTTTAAGGACTTTACTTATTATTTTAAATCTCTATTTTTATGACCACTTTTTTCCTCCAAAAGCCTTTGTACATTTTACATAATGTTTAGAGATTCTTTTCACTCTCTATCTGGCTTTACTGAACATTTGTATCTTTTTTTTTTTTTTTTGATCTTATGAAATGAATCTTAAACTTCTATGTCAGCTGCTGCCTGTATAGCTTATCTTAGTGCATGACAGTAGTGCATGGTAGCTAGGGGCTGACTCTTCCCACAGACAGCTGCTGGGAGATGTAGCCAGAATGAAAGATACAAGAAAAGGAACTTGGTTTTGACTCCATTTTGTGTGTTTGCTTTCTCTGGTGCTGGATGATGTGGGAATGCCTTTCTGTATGCTGTGAATCTCAATCTTTAAATAAAGGAGCTGTTTTGGGCCATGACAGGCACCATAGAAGAAGTAAAAGGAGAAATCAGAGCATAGGTAGGAGAAGCAGGGCAGAGTCAGGCAGATCGAGCTGAAGCTGCCGAAGGAGCAACATGTAAGGAACAGAGGTGAGCCATGGGCCACGTGGCAGACAGATTAATAGAAATGGGTTTATTTAAGATGTAAGAGGTAGCTAGCAATGTGCCTGAGCCATAGGCCAAACAGCATAAAGTTAATATAAGCATCTGAGTCATTTTTGGGGGCCTGAGCAGCAACAACGGGCAACATATGGGTCTGGAGGCCCAGGACCGAGAAACCCCATTGCAACAGCTGGATGTTTGGGCACCATTTTTAGGCAAAATTTTCTGGCTTCCAGTTCCCATATAAACAACATGGAGACATAATATTAATTGTAAATACTTGGTAGATAGCTCAGGCTTGTTACTAGATAACTCTTACTTTTTAAATTGACTCATATTTCTTATCTACCCTCTCCTATGTGGTGGTATTTTCTTTCATCTTGTACCTCCATTTACTCTCTGTGTCTCACTGAAGACACCTCCTACTTCATTCCTTCTTAGCATTCTCTTGGCCCCCCAAATCCTTCATAGCTAATGAACAATAAACTTTTTGATGTATGTGTGTTTGTGTGGTACAGTGTAGATTGTTCCACAGCAGAAGCATTCTACACCTAGCACTTTCTATTTGTTACTGAGTCAATAACTAATTTATTAACAAGATCCCACCATCAAATAATTAGTTATTTGAACCTTTACTTTCTTTCTTTTTGGTCTCATCATAGAAATAGCATTTTCCTAGCCAGTGGGTGTGCATAATCTCTGACGTCTAGTCACACTGGGTGGTAGTGTTCTGGAGAGTGTATCCATGGGTACTTTGAATTTGGAGGTAGGAAATCAGCTGGTATATCTGAGTGCAAAGTGTCAGAGTTTGCAAATTTGACTGGTTATTATGTAGATTTACTCACATTGTATTTGGGTTGATGTTAGGCCATGTTCATATAACAGTATCTTGCCAAGTGTGATCTGAGACAGACTTCTCATTGTTACCATGTCTTCCTAAGAATTTTCTTTCTTCAGATCTTCTAATATATTTTTGCTCCTATCTTTGGGGTATACCTGTGTAGTCCTGACTGTTTCTGTAAGGATAGGATACTACAATCTATTCTTCTGCAGAAGTTAAGAAGTATGGGTCAGAAAATTTGGAAAGCAACAGCTTGATTGTATGCTGAACTTTTTGTCTTTCTCTCCTTTTACAGGAACATAAAGTATCTTTGCATATTCTTTGCACCTTCATACTGTTATACTAAGTATGGTTCAGAAATGCTGAGCTGACCCAGGGAGGGGAGTGAGGCTGAAGGCTGACTGGGAGGGGTTGGGAGGAGGGAAGGGAGTGGGAGCAGGGGGATACATAGATAAAATAACATTTTTTAACAAAAGAAAAAAAAAAGTCAACACAATGAGACAAAATCACCACTGAATTTGATCATATCAGAAGTTATCCTCAAGAACTTACAATTAAGAAGTTTTATTAATAGACAGTAAGATAGCTCAATAGATAGAGACCCCAGAGGGCAGCCTGAGGAACTTAGTTCCATCCTGGATACCACAAGATGGCAAGAAAAAATAAAATTACAGAGTTGTCCAGTTTTCCACCAGGGATGCTGGTGGTTTTGTCTGAGACCTAAGAGCTGGAGAGGTGATTGCATAGACTCCAGTTTGGGTTGAATTGCCTGAGAATCAAGAATGCTGAAAATAAGAAAGATTGATGTCTCATCTGAGCCATTCAGTGTTAATTCAACACTCATCTGCCCTTTTGTCTATTTGGGCCCTTAGTTGTTACATGATGCTAGTTCAGATTGTGGAGGTATCTGCTTTGCCTAGTCCACCAGTTCAAATGCTAATTTTTCTGGAAACATTTTCACTAACACACCTAGAAGTAATATTTAATCTATTCTCTGGGCATACTGTAGCCCAGTCAAGTTTAAAGAATAAAAATTTTTAAACATTTCAATTGCTAGGCAGGTGGTGACAAATAATAGATAGGTCATTTTTGTACTGTACGGAATGATGACGTGGATGACAGGTGAAAGGAAGACAGTATATGAACAGGATGAAACCTAAGACAGAATCAGATGGGTTATAGTTGGGGAACTTACTGTACATTTATAAATAAAGTCATTTCCAGAAAGACTTGAGAGGATCCATATTTTAAGGTGCCAATGGTTTAAATTTAGCCTTAGAAATGGAGGACCAAACAAATTAAAATAATAATTAATATCTTCTGGATATAAGAGGTGGAACTGAGGTAATAAAAGATTATAAGTGTTTTAGGTTTGAGTTAGTAAAAAATGAAGTGATACTATAAAAGGTGTAGGACTGGGGAAGAAGCTGGCTGGAGACAGTAATGACTATTCACACCGACATGCTGAGTTTAATTTTACATATGACAGTCCATCTTCTTATACATGCCACCAAATGTCACAAAGTGACAACAGTGAGCCACAAAGAGCCTACCTGTGGGGAGTGTCCTGTTTCCTTCAGTTTAATTCTCCAAATCTACCAATGTCTTCCATTGGTCAGTCATGTACTGAGCTCGATGACAATAGGGGCTGTCCAAGTTTTGTCTCTTCATTCAGAGAAGACAGCCTCTGCCAGATGACAGGGGTTCAGTCTGTACTACCACATTGACATTATTGTGTTCCAAGGACAGGGCCAGATGGTAGCAACTCAGAGAGTCAGATAAGGAGCATGGGTAAGGAAGACAGCAACAAGTAGAGGAATAATTCTGGTGGCAATTGCCTAAGTTTTCAGAAACAGAACTAAAGGAAGAAAGATTCACTTGGAACAAACTTTATTGTTGTTGCTGATTTGTTATATAGGAAACAATAAAATCAAAGACAAATGAGCATGAGAATGTAAGATGTGCTTGTCTAATGACCAACACACAGGTTTGTATTGAGGAGAGATGAGTAGATAGTGACTGCACGAAAAGTACAAAAGTAGACTATTAAACAATATAAGGCCATCGCATAAATTTATAGAAACTTTCTAGATCAGGGAAAGACAAGAGCAGAATTATACGAAAATTTAATCTGAAAATTTTAGTAAGAAATAGAGAACTAGGAACTAAGAGTTTTGAGTTTTAATTTTTAATAATATGACCAGGATAGTTATAATCCTCTGAATATCTTGACTAAGTTTCTATGTTGCTTATTATTAATACTTTTGATTTCCTGAGAATTTTGTTTTTAGTAAGATGTTAGGTCTTTTTAATTCTTGAAAATCTAACAAATCAAATAACAGTTCATATTCTGTTCCTCACCGACATAAGTTAAATTGTTTCAAGTCTTACCTTCATGAGAAAGTATTGATCTCATTGCCCACTAATAGTCCATCACCTTTACATTGCCACTTTCAAAAACCATCTGTCTGGCTGTTAGGCTATCAGGATATTGTTCAAATGACTTTAAAGCTAATATGGCTTTTAGTTATAGAGCAAATTATGTATTTATAAAGATCTAGCTTGCTACACTGTCCTGCTTTTGAACCTTACATTTTAAGTACTTTTTGGTGTTTAATTTGAGAGAAATTACTAGAAAACATTCAGTGCTTTTTTTTTTTTGATAAGTTCTTAGAAAAGGACATTCATTCACAGGTTCAAGAGTGACTGTATTTTTAGTCCTGAAGACATTTATTTAAACACCTACTTATTTGTGACTATATCTGATTTGAATAAAAAGTAGCTGGTGGCATCCCACAAGATGCATAAACTCCATACAATCTTTATAAATATATTTCCTGGTTATAAAAATATTTAACTTAAAATTTAAAACTTTGAAAAATAAAATATCACCATGAAAATAAAATAGCATGAAATCCTGTCACTCAGAGGTGACAGTGCTGGCCCTGTTGTACATATATATTTCTTTTATGTGTTTGCACACATTCATTTGGAAAAAAGTATTAACTTGCCCATCTCTTTAATGAGACTGAAGTATGATTGTTCAGAAATTAAACTCAAATCCAAACTCAATCATTGACAATTTACTATCAGCTCCTTTAACTTCAGAACTCTCTCCTGAAAAATGGGGACAACTGTGTCTACCTTGTGATCACAGAGAATTAAATGATGCGTGGAGTGCTGGGCTCAGTACAGATCACTTATGAGTCGTTCATTGTTGACTCTGATGTGATTTCTAGCCCTTTCTCTCCTTACGTTGCTAAGCTATATATAGTCTATGCTGTCACATTTCCTACCATTTGTTATGTGTTCAAGTCTAGTTTTATTAGAGTAAGAATCAGAGCCAGATTCTCTCACTGTATGTGTTGTCTCATATAGAAACTGTCCTGTTTGCATCTAGAACTCAAGACTTATCTCTTTAGTTGCTCCCATGTGCTTCTTTCTGCTTTCCTACTGGAATATCTGGGTTTATAGTGACAGCACTGTCCTTATGTCACTCTGTAACTGGAGGTGGTGGCAGTGAAAAGCCAATAATTGAGATGCATGCAACCGCATAGAGTCCTTTTAACCAGGATACTGAAGTGTGGGTTTGGAGCTGTGCTGGTTAGTTTTATGTCAGCTTGACACATGGCGCCTCAATTGGGGAAAATGCCTCAATAAGATAAAGCAGTCCTGTAGAGTATTTTCTTAATTAGTTATTGATGGGGGAGGGCCATTGTTGGTGGGACCACCCCTAGTCAATTGGTCCTGGATTCTATAAGAAAGCAGGCTGGGTATACCATGATGAGCAAGCAAGTGAACAGCAGCTCCCTCCATGGCCTCTGCTTCAGCGCCTGCCTCCAGGTTCTTGCCCTGTTTCAGTTCCTGTCCTGGATTCTTCCAATGATGAATGGTGATATCAAAGTTTAATCTAAATAAACCCTTTTATTGCACAGACTCTAGTTAGTATGTAATGAAAACCCACAGCCAGATATCCAGATAAAGCTGGAATATCAAAATGATAGAGAAACAAACCACAGATAGTTCTTACCGGGCCCATTCCTCAGGCCTGTCTCCAGGAATCCTCCAACTGAAACCCTCTGAATCCTCAGCCAAAAGGGAATAAAAATATCTGGGAGAGCTGAAAAACCCTTTTCTCTTGCTCTGCCCAACTCCCTTAACTTCCTCTTTCCACATTCCTAAAGTTAGGATTAAAGATGTGGGTTACTACACACTGACCTGGCTTCCTCTGTGGTTGTTTTTGATATTCCAAATTAATTTTATTAAATATATATCACCACACCATTTTCTTCCCAACTTCTTTTTTGGTCATGGCATTTCATCAAAGCAATGGAAAACCTAGAATAAATTGGCACAAGGAGTGTGGGATATTGCTGTAACAGACATGACCATGTTATTTTGGGGAGGATTGCCAAAAGAATTTGGAACTTTGTACAAGAAAATGCAAGAACAGTTCTGATGTGGGATATATTTCTGTATGCTGTGAATATCATTTGTTAGTAAAGGGGCTGTATGGGCCTATGGCAGGGCATCTTAGAAAGTGGCAGGAAATCTGAGCATAGATAAAGGGGAAGGAGGGTGGGGTCAAGGGCGATGAAATCTAGCCACCCAAGAAGCAAGATGTAAAGAAATAGGTAAGCCATGGGCCATGTGGCAGGACAGATTGGAAATGGATTGAATTAGGATGAGAAAGCTAACTGTTGATGACCCCAACCATAGGTCAAAGAGCATATAACTAATAATGTAAGTGTCTGAGTCATTTGGGGGGCCTAGCAGCAGTGAGCAGGTCAGGACTGTGGGGTAAGATGAGCCAGAAGCCTCTATTACACAGTTCAGTGCTTGGTGAGCTGTTCCACAGCATCTTGGAAGAAGAACATTGAGAGTAATGCAGAAGATGGAGGCCTGGTTTGTGAAGTTTCAGCACAAAGTTTAAAGATTCTTTCATGGCCATTTGTTATTTTACACTAAGATTCTGTGGTTGTGGTCAGGCAGGGCTAAAAAGTCAGCTGTAATTAACAAAATACCAAACTAAAGTGAAACATTTGATTTGCTGAGATATTGATTTTGGTCCACTGGAGCTCAGAAATTAGCAATGATTGAGAAGAGATCAGTATAACTAAAGTGAAATCTTCTGGGCGTGCTCGCTGAAAATCAGCACACGAAATCCGTGTTTCAGACGTGGCCAAGTTTGTTCCTTTCACTGGCAGCCAGACTTGGTAGTGTAAGAGTCACTGGTTTTGAATGTCTGAAGGGATTATGGAGAACAGCTGAAGCCTGGCACTGCGAGAGGGTAAGAGAAGGCACTGGTGGAAGTACACCCTCCGCAGCAGTTGAAGGCCCAGGATTGAAGGGGTCGTGTAGAGAAGCTGAGGCGTGACACCATGAAGATAGCCTGTAAGCGGCTATTGGTGAAAGTTGCAGCAGAAGACCCCAGCATTTTGTCAATATCAGTACTATGAAATGATGATTCCTAATAATAGCAGTGGTGCAGTGCAACCAGCCAGAGCCTAGAAGACAAGCTGTGTGTGATCCAGAAGGCAGAGCTGGAGAAATGACCCATTTTCCTTGGAAAAGCATAGACGATCATGAGCAAATCCCAGATGTCACTTATTCTATACTGTTGGAGTTTTGTTTTGTTTTGTTCTGATTGTGACTATACCCTGGTTCTTCCTGCTGAAGTAAGAAAATACTTAATTTGTTTTTGATTTTACAGTACTGCACACTGAATTTTTAAAGAAATTATACATTTTAAAAGAGACTGAATTTAAAAATAGAAAGACTGAATTTTAAAGTGTTTGAATTTGTAAAGACTTTTGAAATTGTGGGATTTTTAAAAATTAATTGAATTTATTTATTTTATAGCTCAACTGCAATTTAGCCTTCCTCTTCTTCCACTCCATCCTCTGGCCTCACCTCTGCTTGCCTCTGCCTTGGAGATCAACAAAATAGGAGGTATCAAGTTTCAGTAGGACCTCCACTTTTACTAATGTAGATCAAGACAACCCAGTATAAGAAATAGGTTCCCAAAAGTCAGCCAAAGCATTAGGAACAGTCCTTGCTCCCACTGTTAGAAGTCCCAAAAGTAGACCAAGCTACACAACTCTCAAATATATGTAGAGGACCTAAGGTAGTCTATGCAAGCTCTCTGGTATTTGTTTTAGACTCTGTGAGCTCCTGTTGGCCCAAGTTAGTTGATTTTGAAAAATCTTATAATGCCTCGATCCCTCTGGTTCTTACAATCCTTCCTCTCACTCTTCAGGACTCCCAAAGCCACGTCTAATGTTTGGCTGTAGATCTCTGCATATGTTTCCATCAGTTACTGGATGAAACCCCTCTGATCATGATTGGACTAGGCACTGATCTATATCATTAGGCATCATTTCATTGGCATTCTTTTCTACAGTCCTATTTGGTTCTATCCTAGCTCTCTGGGCCATCCATCCTCTGGGTCCTAAAACTCCAGGCAGTATCAGGGTGGGCTTTCTCCCTTGGCATGAGTTGTAGGCTACAGCAGTCATTGTTAGCCACTCCACAATCTCTGTGCCACCCTTACCTCAGCACATCCCATACACTCTACATACTGTAGATTGAAGGTTATATGACTGGGTTGGTGTCCCAATCCTTCTACTGGAATCCTTCTGTTTGGTTACAGAATGTGGCTAGTTCAGGCTACATATATACTATTGCAAAGATTCTTATAGCTAGGGTCATCCTTATAGATTCCTTGGAATTTCCCTAGCACCAGGTTTCTACCTGACCTCAAATGCCCCACCCTTTTCCAGTCATCTCTGTACTCCTTCCCCTCCATTAGCCCCAACTTCATGTTCTCATCCCGCTCACCCTCAGTGCACCCATAAGGTCTCTTCTATTTTCCCCGCCCAGGAAAGAAACCCTCCATTATCTAGCTTCTTTGGGCCTATGGATTGTAACATGTTTATCCTTTACTTTACATCTAATATAAGTTAATTCATACCATTTTTTATTTTTCTGTGTCTGGATTACCTCACTCAGATGATTGGTTTTTTTTTTTTTTTCCTAGTTCCATCCATTTGCCTTCAAATTTCCTAATGCCATAGTTTTAAACAGCTGAGTAATACTCCATTGTACAAATGTACTGCATTTTCCTTATCCAGCCTTCAATTGAGGGACACTAGGTTATTTCCAGGTTCTGGCTATTAAAATAAAGCTTCTATGAACATAGTTGAGCAAGTGTCCTTGTGGTGTGATTGAAATCCTTTGGGTATATGTCAAAGAGTAATGTAGCCGGGTCTTGAGGTAAATAGATCCCCAAATTTCTGAGAAACCACAGTATTTATTTCCAAAGAGGTTCTATAAGTTTGTACTCCCACCAGCAATTCAAGGGTGTTCTACTTGCTCCATATCCTTTCCATGATAAACTGTCATTGGTGCTTTTGATGTTAGCCATTCTGACAGGTGTAAGATGGAATCTCAGAATCATCTAGTCATGCCAGCACTATTGTTAAAGATGCTTTCTTTTTCCATTTTTATAACTGCAGCTTCTTTGTTGAAAATCTGGTGTCATAGGTGTATGGAGAAATTGTAGGACTTTTAAAAATTTAGGGTTTTAATGTAAGATATTGGAGATAACATGTTTCTGTGTCAAGTTGACAAGAGGTGAGTTGTACTGATTAGTTTTATGACAACTTGACACAAGCTAGAAGTCACTGGAGAAAAGGGAGTCTCAACTGAGAAAAAATGACTTAATAATACAGAGCTATTTACAGGCAGTCGTGTAGGGTATTTTCTTAAGTAGTGATTGTTGGGGGAGACTGCCCCTGTTGAGTGTTCCTGAGTTCTATAAGAAAGCAAGTTGAACAAGCCAAGAGGAGCAAGCCAGTAAGCAGCATGCCTTCATGGCCTCTGCATCAGCTCCTGCCTCCATGTTCTTACCCCGTTTGTGTTCTTGTCCTGACTTCCTATGGTGATGAACAATGATATGGCAGTGTAATCCAAATAAACCTTTTTCTTCCCAGTTTGCAAAAAAAAAAAAAAAGGTCATGGTGTTTCATTGCAGCAATAGAAACTCTAAAACAGGAGCTAAGTTAGAATTTAGAGTTGAGGATCAATGTAGGGGCAAAACCAGCATGAATTTAATGAATCTGCTGCAGTGCTAGTTAGTGATACTGGTTCACTAGTCTTTTTGTCTTCTTATAACTTGGTGATATAATAGAAATTCACTGTACTCCCCTCCCAAAATTTGTATTTGTTGAAGGTATAATAAAATCAAGATAATTTTAAGTCTTTATAAAACTTTTTAAACTTGACTGGGGGAAGCAGAGTCTCTAAATAACACTGCAAGGTTATTACTTCCACTAATTTAGAGAACTGGAAATGTAAATAAGCACATTCTGAAAACCCCTTTTATATATTACAGAAACTTGTAGTGAATATTTATCACACCATTATTTGTATAAATCAGAAATCATTATCACAGGAGAGTGGTACTTAAATCAGATCAGAGTTACACAGTGAAATACTAAAAAACAGTAAAAATGGGTGGACTAGGGTTACATACATCAGCATGAGACAATGCTGAATTTTAAAAAGCGATTTCAATGGTTATTGGTATAGTACTGTAACATATTGTGAAAGTTTTAATATGTGTATTTTGAAGACTTCATTTAGAGAAAGCAAACATATTAGGAAAAGAGAGAGATATAGTAAAGCATCACAGATTCATGTCCTATTGATGTATATTTAAGGAAAATTCCCAAAACAATGTTGGTAAAAATACAGAATTTCAGGGCTCTAAGGTATGTTCTATGCCATCATTTTTTTCAATGATTGACACATCATGAGATTCTATAAAATGTAGAAACAGGGGAAGGGATATTAACATGATAGTGTTATCAAGAGAAGTTTTTGCACTAAGGAAGAAATAGTCTTTACTGCCATTTCATCCATGGCTCCCTGTAGTTTGGTGCAGAGAAAATGTGTATCAGCCTGTAATATAGTAGCATATGGACATTCATTTTCACCTGCACAGTGGATGGTCTTCATTCTTTCTACTAAACTTTGTGCAGTTTCTGAAATTGCTGTCTCACAACACTCGTGTTTCATGAAAAAAAACATAACCATAGTCTCCCTATGGCTCAATCTTGAAACTATTACTCTAGAATGTAGAGGATGGGTTTTAGATAGTACATTATGAATATCAGTTGTGCTCAGACCCAGACTCATTGTGAGGGGTGAAGGACTCAAGACCCCCAAAGAACAGCACACTTACTATGGCCATGGTCAAAGTTGGGACTTGGTGCTGCTGCTGCTGCTTTTTCAAATTACTGTATAAACCATCTGCATCCAGATGATGTTAACATCTTCATTTATATTCTATTCAGCTTAACCAAATTCACTGTTAATTTGTTGGTCATTTTAGGAAGTTTAGAAAGTAATGACCAAATCATATTTTATAGGGAAAAAAATGGCAAAAAGCTCTCTTTAAATTTCCTAAGTCTTTTTGAGGCAAATAAAGAAGACTAAGGTCCACAGCACAGTGAAGTGGGGGTTGTGGCTGAATTGTATCTGGCAGGTGTGGAGTCACAAGGAGCCTAAATACAGAGAGCATGGTAAGTTTTCTGATCACTGCCATCACTGAGTTGACTTACAGTCTTCTCTCAAAAATGGAGACCTCTGGTGTCATGCTGTCTCTTCCTTTGGGCTTATAAAGAGAAAGAACCAGGGGCCTTACTCTAAAAATTTCTAGGAGTGACTCAGGACAAAACCCCTGATTTCAAGTACCAGGCCCTCAAAAGGAAAGACATCCTCATATCAACTTACATACAAATATAGAGGGTTGTGCATTATTCGTGTATGCTCCCCATAGAACATGCAGAGCCAAGGTACTAAAATTTAAGTAGAAGTTCTTTCATACATGATTTCATGGTGGTAAATATTCTTAATTTCCCTTAGTCTGTTCCTTGTTTTAACATGTAATAACACCAGACTCTCATCAGAGTATGGACTGGCTATTATCAGCCATCAGATGTCTGATAGAGTCCACATCTCTGGAAGGTTGTGACCAGTGTTGGCCCATGAGTGTCAATTAGGACAATATTATGGAGCTGTTATAAGAGCAAGTGAATGAATACTTTACGTGCTTCAGACAGATGTGTAAAATTCTATAAAATGTATGCCATGGGTAGTATATTCCAGAAGTTCTTTGAGGTGTTTGACTAAAATTATTTCATACGAATCAAGAATTATTGTTCCAGTACACTTAACTTATTGTCATGCCATTCAAACACTAAAGCCTTGTCAGGCTGTCTATATAGTACTTAAAAACATGTATCTTATTTATCTTTGGATCAACTGTATTACTAATAGAGCAAATTGTACCGAAGTGTTAAGATGGACACCAAGTATGACTTGAGACACGCCATCCAGTTTCTTTAAGGATGCTAAAACATATAATTGCACCTCATTTTAGAATCTGCTAAGGTAATTTGGGATGTTGCAAGTTTAAGTAAATAAAATTTGTAAAATAAAATAAGAGATCTGATAAGTGCCTGTTGATATCTTTAGTTGAAACTTTGTAAGGCTGGAAATTTCACATCTGTGATTTGTTTTCCCTAGTCTTAACATCTGAACTAGAGAGGCTGAGGAAATGGTTCTGTTGGACCTGAGTTGGGATCCTCAGCACCCGCCTGAAAGATTGGACATGCCCATATGCACCTGTGGTCCCAGCACTGGGTAGAAGAGATAGGATGGCTCTTGGGGCCTGCTGGCCAGCAAGGCTAAAAGAATCAATGAGCTCTGGGTCTGTTAGCCAAAGCTTTCTCAATGAAGTGGAGATCAGTTAGGAAGATGCTTGACATTAACCTCTGGCTTCCAAACTCATATGCCCACATATTCACACTCTCCTACACACATATACACAACTCTGAACCATAGTCTTATCTGTATGATTTTTTAAATTACATAAACATTTTTTAATTCAAAAATACTTTGCCTTGATTATGAAAAGATAGAGATTGTCTTATGTTATAGGAAAAGCCTAATTAGGTACATAAATTTTGATGTACATTAAGAATCAATCAAAATGCTATTGTATATAACATTACTGTAGAAATTATTTACTGGCAATTTATTATATAAAAGGATTAATATTTAAAGGGGTTATATAAACATTTACTGATAAAAGCATGAACCTTAGGGCAATTTTTGGAGAATTGAAATTTCTTACACAATGGTACAAGCAATCTTCTTTTTAAGAGAGCTGGAACCAACAGAGCACACAGACAGTGTGTACCCAGATCTTCAAAGGGGGCGTTGGCCACACCCAATTCAGGGTTCTCAAGACCCCCCAAAGCTACGCCTCCAGGTCTCCCTCAATAACGCCTGAACCCCACCACATAATATGCCATTTTCAGACGTTGAATAAAAATAAGAACTGGCGAGGAAACACAGAAGATACTGGTGTATTTTTCTGACAGAGCATATTATGCAAATATTCACATTTATGAGATGAATTACAGTATAAAGGTAAAAGTTTTAATAAGTAAAGTCTATTTTAAGATTATTTAATCCCACGTTCCAATCTAGAAAATTTAAAACAATTTGCTGACTTGATGATTTAAGCTTTCAAACAATATATCAAGGGCCACTAATTTGTGGATCATATATAGATGTTTATCCTAATGTGTTTCAGGTTTGTATGTGAAAATGTTTAGGGAATAAATCTAATGCTTATGCTTATTTATTTAACATAAATTGGAGTTTCCCATGAGTAAATATAAACATCAGAAGAAGTGAAAAGTGAATGGAGCTTAAAGATAAACAAAATGTCTCTTTATGGGCTTTATTTAAAAGCTCACATTAGTAATTCTGAGCATTAGAATATTAATCTAATAACTTTCCTTCTTGGTAAATTATTATTTTCATATGTTATTATGTATTCTTATAAGACAACTTTGTTTGGAGTTCCCCAAGTATAATATTGCATTTTTACCAAATGAGTTTTTCACATCTAAGAAAACGGCTTTATTTATTATATATTTTCCCATGGTTATTTTTCTATTTGTGTCTCTTCTCCCAAATAAAAGCAGTTTCAGAACTTCTTAGAAATCTGTTTACTTCCCAATTGTTTGGTGCCTACACTGGGTTGTAATGCCACAGAAAAATGTTATCCAGCCATTCATTGTTAATTGCATTTGAGTTTATGTAATTTTTTAAAGGTATTAAAAGTGCTTTCAGAGATGATATTTAGTAAATAGAATGTTATTAACTTACAAAGCTATTTATGTTGTCTCCGTGAAGAACAGAGACTTTTACTTTTGACAGCAAAGTTGTGAGCGTTGCTTGAAAAATGGAAACAGTTCAGTTGTGGGTTTTGTTCTCATATTATTTTGAGTAGCTTAAGTGTAAACAGAAAATTGGATAAAGGTAGTTGAATAAGGAAAAGATGGGGCACTAAGAGTAGCTTTTTAGGTCCTTGAAAGCAGGGTCGAATCACCACAGTCCTTTGAAAGATCTCTCTGGTTCTTCGTACAGGACCATGCAGGGAGGGAAGGCTGCTCTTACTGCCTAGACAGCTAAGAGACAAATGAGAGGTTGATGTTAGAAGTGCTGAACCCTGTGAAACTCTCTTCCCTCAAGCTTAGCTGGTATCCAGATTTCCAATTATATGTTATTTCTACTCTGGAGGAGAAATTGATTTCTTGTTTTGAAGAAAACTACAAATGTTTTGTCTTTGGTCTGACAACAACTTGCACTTTAGTCCCATGAGATTAAGTCAGAAAGATGTGGCTCTAAAATAATCTGAGATTGTGTTTTTGTTTTTCCTACTCAGTGGCTATAGTACCTTTTCCCCAGAAACAACATAAAAGGGTCTAAACACTATAGCATAAAGGGTAGAGACTTTCTAGAATCTACTTCTAATCTAAGCATCATATACTTCATCATTTTTCAATTTGAGACTCAATTGTACCTCAGCCATTCTTTTACATAGTAAAGAATCATGCTTAGCATTTCTGGTGGGAAGCAGAGAACAAGCTTAAATGAATTGAGACCTAGAAAATTCTAGATGTTAGTGCCCATATCATGAGTAAACTCTGGTTCTGCCTGCACTGACAGTCTTTGCAAGGTACAGAGAGCAACACTTGTTTAGGTAACTATGTATGTAAGTATGACATTTTTTTCTTGTGAGATATCATTTTAATTAAACATCTGAGTATATCCTCTGAGTGGACATTATTAAATTCTGAAAACAAAAAGCAAAAGACAGGCAGGTAGGAGCTCAGTGGGGCATCAGCACTGATTATTATCAACTAGTATTTAATGCTATTTTGAGTCCTAAGGAATTACCAACTAAAACAGAGCCTGAGTTGTCTGAAGTTCCCTAGCCTCTAAAGAAGAGCTGGGAGGACATGGATAAGAGTGCATCTCCCTGAGACTGAAATCTCTAAGAGCCCTCAGTATCCCAACCACCAGAGAATATGTACCACATCATTCTAGAAAGTTCTCTGGCATACTACAAGGGATCTAGGCAGTATGGAGTCTGTAGGTAACTGACTTTATATTTTCACATCTGGCCAGCACAAATATTTTCAGGGACTGTACATGCCTTCTGGATTTTTCAGCATTGGAACACATCCCTTTGCGCAATGTGTGATTTAATTATTTTGTGTCTCTGATTTATGTTGCTTCAGGCCAAGAAGTGAGTTGGGCTTATTTTTTTATTCCCTTTAAAACATACCCAAGTATTGAGGAGTTCTTGAATGAATAACATAATTTTAGATTTTATTCTATTCACTTACCTAAGGCAAGGCCGATACCAGAAAACCCAATTTCAGATAAGTTAGGATTTAATTTTTTTAATGGACAGAAAAATCAATAAATTGGTTTTCTAAGGTTTATTTTTTTTCTCCTGTCAGTGGAATGTTAGATACAGGGTTCTTTATTACTAAGACTGTGGTTATTAATGTTGTAAAGGCAACCAAGTGCATCTCTGTTTCTGATTGTATTGGAAACAACACACTTTCCACCAGAAGGATCAGAAACTGGAAAGCCAGAGGCTTATGACACAAAATGGATATTTCAGGAGGGGCCCCTGGGTTAGAAAAGTTGAAGAAAGTAATCTATTGGCCTTGGAAACATTAGTTACATGTACCAAAGATTAATATATTGATCTGACTCACTCCTACAGACATATTATTTCAGTAAATCACTTTTGAGGCATCAATTTTTATTCACTGGTCTTTTATCAAACACCGGCTATAAGCCAATCAGGATGCAGGTGACACAGAAGGCAATGATGTTCTGTCTTGCAGCCAAGGACTGTGCTGTTGTCTGTGGTCTGAGTAGCCATCATTGGCCATGTCGATGCTCTTGGCATGTGATGTCACTGGGAGCCATGCTGGTCTCCACATTGTCCATGCTGGTCTCCACATAGTCCATGCTGGTGTCCACATAGTCCATGTTGGTGTCCATTGTCCATGTTGGTGTCCATAGTCCATGTTGGTGTTCACATTGTCCATGTTGGTGTCCACATAGTCCATGTTGGTGTCCATTGTCCATGTTGGTGTCCATTGTCCATGTTGGTGTCCATTGTCCATGTTGGTGTCCACATAGTCCATGTTGGTGTCCACATAGTCCATGTTGATGTCCACATAGTCCATGTTGGTGTCCACATAGTCCATGTTGGTCTCCACATTGTCCATGTTGGTGTCCACATAGTCCATGTTGGTGTCCACATAGTCCATGTTGGTGTCCACATAGTCCATGTTGGTCTCCACATTGTCCATGTTGGTGTCCACATAGTCCATGTTGGTGTCCACATAGTCCATGCTGGTGTCCACATAGTCCATGCTGGTGTCCACATAGTCCATGTTGGTGTCCATTGTCCATGGTGGTGTCCATTGTCCATGTTGGTGTCCATTGTCCATGTTGGTGTCCATTGTCCATGTTGGTGTCCATTGTCCATGTTGGTGTCCATAGTCCATGTTGGTGTCCACATTGTCCATGTTGGTGTCCACATTGTCCATGTTGGTGTCCACATAGTCCATGTTGGTGTCCACATTGTCCATGTTGGTGTCCACATTGTCCATGTTGGTGTCCATTGTCCATGTTGGTGTCCACATAGTCCATGTTGGTGTCCATTGTCCATGTTGGTGTCCATAGTCCATGTTGGTGTCCACATAGTCCATGTTGGTGTCCATAGTCCATGTTGGTGTCCACATAGTCCATGTTGGTCTCCACATTGTCCATGTTGGTGTCCATTGTCCATGTTGGTGTCCATTGTCCATGTTGGTGTCCATTGTCCATGTTGGTGTCCATTGTCCATGTTGGTGTCCATTGTCCATGTTGGTGTCCATTGTCCATGTTGATGTCCACATTGTCCATGTTGGTGTCCATTGTCCATGTTGGTGTCCATTGTCCATGTTGGTGTCCATTGTCCATGTTGGTGTCCATTGTCCATGTTGGTGTCCATTGTCCATGTTGATGTCCACATAGTCCATGTTGGTGTCCACATTGTCCATGTTGGTGTCCATTGTCCATGTTGATGTCCACATTGTCCATGTTGGTGTCCACATAGTCCATGTTGGTGTCCACATTGTCCATGTTGGTGTCCATTGTCCATGTTGGTGTCCACATAGTCCATGTTGGTGTCCATTGTCCATGTTGGTGTCCACATAGTCCATGTTGGTGTCCATTGTCCATGTTGGTGTCCATTGTCCATGTTGGTGTCCATTGTCCATGTTGGTGTCCACATAGTCCATGTTGGTGTCCATTGTCCATGTTGGTGTCCATTGTCCATGTTGGTGTCCATTGTCCATGTTGGTGTCCACATTGTCCATGATGGTGTCCACATAGTCCATGTTGGTGTCCACATAGTCCATGTTGGTGTCCATTGTCCATGTTGGTGTCCATTGTCCATGTTGGTGTCCATTGTCCATGTTGGTGTCCATTGTCCATGTTGGTGTCCACATTGTCCATGTTGGTGTCCATTGTCCATGTTGGTGTCCATTGTCCATGTTGGTGTCCACATAGTCCATGTTGGTGTCCATTGTCCATGTTGGTGTCCATTGTCCATGTTGGTGTCCATTGTCCATGTTGGTGTCCACATAGTCCATGTTGGTGTCCACATTGTCCATGTTGGTGTCCACATTGTCCATGTTGGTGTCCATTGTCCATGTTGGTGTCCATTGTCCATGTTGGTGTCCACATTGTCCATGTTGGTGTCCATTGTCCATGTTGGTGTCCATTGTCCATGTTGGTGTCCACATAGGCCATGTTGGTGTCCACATAGTCCATGTTGGTGTCCACATAGTCCATGTTGGTGTCCATTGTCCATGTTGGTCTCCACATAGTCCATGTTGGTGTCCATTGTCCATGTTGGTGTCCACATTGTCCATGTTGGTGTCCACATAGTCCATGTTGGTGTCCATTGTCCATGTTGGTGTCCATTGTCCATGTTGGTCTCCACATAGTCCATGTTGGTGTCCATTGTCCATGTTGGTGTCCACATAGTCCATGTTGGTGTCCACATAGTCCATGTTGGTGTCCACATAGTCCATGTTGGTGTCCATTGTCCATGTTGGTGTCCATTGTCCATGTTGGTGTCCACATAGTCCATGTTGGTGTCCACATAGTCCATGCTGGTGTCCATAGTCCATGTTGGTGTCCACATAGTCCATGTTGGTGTCCACATTGTCCATGCTGGTCTCCACATAGTCCATGCTGGTGTCCACATAGTCCATGTTGGTGTCCATTGTCCATGTTGGTGTCCATTGTCCATGTTGGTGTCCACATAGTCCATGTTGGTGTCCACATAGTCCATGTTGGTGTCCATTGTCCATGTTGGTGTCCATTGTCCATGTTGGTGTCCATTGTCCATGTTGGTGTCCACATAGTCCATGTTGGTGTCCATTGTCCATGTTGGTGTCCATTGTCCATGTTGGTGTCCACATAGTCCATGTTGGTGTCCATTGTCCATGTTGGTGTCCACATAGTCCATGTTGGTGTCCATAGTCCATGTTGGTGTCCACATTGTCCATGTTGGTGTCCACATAGTCCATGTTGGTGTCCACATAGTCCATGTTGGTGTCCACATTGTCCATGTTGATGTCCATTGTCCATGTTGGTGTCCACATAGTCCATGTTGGTGTCCATTGTCCATGTTGGTGTCCACATAGTCCATGTTGGTGTCCATAGTCCATGTTGGTGTCCACATTGTCCATGTTGGTGTCCACATAGTCCATGTTGGTGTCCACATAGTCCATGTTGGTCTCCACATAGTCCATGCTGGTCTCCACATAGTCCATGTTGGTGTCCACATTGTCCATGTTGATGTCCACATAGTCCATGTTGGTCTCCACATAGTCCATGTTGGTGTCCATTGTCCATGTTGGTGTCCACATTGTCCATGTTGGTGTCCACATTGTCCATGTTGGTGTCCATTGTCCATGTTGGTGTCCACATAGTCCATGTTGGTGTCCACATAGTCCATGTTGGTGTCCATTGTCCATGTTGGTGTCCATTGTCCATGCTGGTGTCCACATTGTCCATGTTGATGTCCATTGTCCATGTTGGTGTCCACATTGTCCATGTTGGTGTCCATTGTCCATGTTGGTGTCCATTGTCCATGTTGGTGTCCACATTGTCCATGTTGGTGTCCACATAGTCCATGTTGGTGTCCATTGTCCATGTTGGTGTCCATTGTCCATGTTGGTGTCCACATAGTCCATGTTGGTGTCCACATAGTCCATGTTGGTGTCCATTGTCCATGTTGGTGTCCACATAGTCCATGTTGGTGTCCACATTGTCCATGTTGGTGTCCACATAGTCCATGTTGGTGTCCATTGTCCATGTTGGTGTCCATTGTCCATGTTGGTGTCCACATTGTCCATGCTGGTGTCCATTGTCCATGTTGGTGTCCACATAGTCCATGTTGGTGTCCATTGTCCATGCTGGTGTCCACATTGTCCATGTTGGTGTCCACATTGTCCATGTTGGTGTCCACATTGTCCATGTTGGTGTCCACATAGTCCATGTTGGTGTCCACATAGTCCATGTTGGTGTCCACATAGTCCATGTTGGTGTCCATTGTCCATGTTGGTGTCCACATAGTCCATGTTGGTGTCCATTGTCCATGTTGGTGTCCATTGTCCATGTTGATGTCCACATAGTCCATGTTGGTGTCCACATTGTCCATGTTGGTGTCCACATAGTCCATGTTGGTGTCCATTGTCCATGTTGGTGTCCATTGTCCATGTTGATGTCCACATAGTCCATGTTGGTGTCCACATTGTCCATGTTGGTGTCCACATAGTCCATGTTGATGTCCACATAGTCCATGTTGGTGTCCATTGTCCATGTTGGTATCCATAGTCCATGTTGGTGTCCATTGTCCATGTTGGTGTCCATTGTCCATGTTGGTGTCCATTGTCCATGCTGGTGTCCACATAGTCCATGTTGGTGTCCATTGTCCATGTTGGTGTCCATTGTCCATGTTGGTGTCCATTGTCCATGTTGGTGTCCACATAGTCCATGTTGGTGTCCATTGTCCATGTTGGTGTCCATTGTCCATGTTGATGTCCACATAGTCCATGTTGGTGTCCACATTGTCCATGTTGGTGTCCACATAGTCCATGTTGATGTCCACATAGTCCATGTTGGTGTCCACATTGTCCATGTTGGTGTCCACATTGTCCATGTTGGTGTCCATTGTCCATGTTGGTGTCCATTGTCCATGTTGGTGTCCACATAGGCCATGTTGGTGTCCACATAGTCCATGTTGGTGTCCACATAGTCCATGTTGGTGTCCATTGTCCATGTTGGTCTCCACATAGTCCATGTTGGTGTCCATTGTCCATGTTGGTGTCCACATTGTCCATGTTGGTGTCCACATAGTCCATGTTGGTGTCCATTGTCCATGTTGGTGTCCATTGTCCATGTTGGTCTCCACATAGTCCATGTTGGTGTCCATTGTCCATGTTGGTGTCCACATAGTCCATGTTGGTGTCCACATAGTCCATGTTGGTGTCCACATAGTCCATGTTGGTGTCCATTGTCCATGTTGGTGTCCATTGTCCATGTTGGTGTCCACATAGTCCATGTTGGTGTCCACATAGTCCATGCTGGTGTCCATAGTCCATGTTGGTGTCCACATAGTCCATGTTGGTGTCCACATTGTCCATGCTGGTCTCCACATAGTCCATGCTGGTGTCCACATAGTCCATGTTGGTGTCCATTGTCCATGTTGGTGTCCATTGTCCATGTTGGTGTCCACATAGTCCATGTTGGTGTCCACATAGTCCATGTTGGTGTCCATTGTCCATGTTGGTGTCCATTGTCCATGTTGGTGTCCATTGTCCATGTTGGTGTCCACATAGTCCATGTTGGTGTCCATTGTCCATGTTGGTGTCCATTGTCCATGTTGGTGTCCACATAGTCCATGTTGGTGTCCATTGTCCATGTTGGTGTCCACATAGTCCATGTTGGTGTCCATAGTCCATGTTGGTGTCCACATTGTCCATGTTGGTGTCCACATAGTCCATGTTGGTGTCCACATAGTCCATGTTGGTGTCCACATTGTCCATGTTGATGTCCACATAGTCCATGTTGGTCTCCACATAGTCCATGCTGGTCTCCACATAGTCCATGTTGGTGTCCACATTGTCCATGTTGATGTCCACATAGTCCATGTTGGTCTCCACATAGTCCATGTTGGTGTCCATTGTCCATGTTGGTGTCCACATTGTCCATGTTGGTGTCCACATTGTCCATGTTGGTGTCCATTGTCCATGTTGGTGTCCACATAGTCCATGTTGGTGTCCACATTGTCCATGTTGGTGTCCATTGTCCATGTTGGTGTCCACATTGTCCATGTTGGTGTCCACATTGTCCATGTTGGTGTCCATTGTCCATGTTGGTGTCCACATAGTCCATGTTGGTGTCCACATAGTCCATGTTGGTGTCCATTGTCCATGTTGGTGTCCATTGTCCATGCTGGTGTCCACATTGTCCATGTTGATGTCCATTGTCCATGTTGGTGTCCACATTGTCCATGTTGGTGTCCATTGTCCATGTTGGTGTCCACATAGTCCATGTTGGTGTCCACATAGTCCATGTTGGTGTCCACATAGTCCATGTTGGTGTCCACATTGTCCATGTTGGTGTCCATTGTCCATGTTGGTGTCCATTGTCCATGTTGGTGTCCACATTGTCCATGTTGGTGTCCACATAGTCCATGTTGGTGTCCATTGTCCATGTTGGTGTCCATTGTCCATGTTGGTGTCCACATAGTCCATGTTGGTGTCCACATAGTCCATGTTGGTGTCCATTGTCCATGTTGGTGTCCACATAGTCCATGTTGGTGTCCACATTGTCCATGTTGGTGTCCACATAGTCCATGTTGGTGTCCATTGTCCATGTTGGTGTCCATTGTCCATGTTGGTGTCCACATTGTCCATGCTGGTGTCCATTGTCCATGTTGGTGTCCACATAGTCCATGTTGGTGTCCATTGTCCATGCTGGTGTCCACATTGTCCATGTTGGTGTCCACATTGTCCATGTTGGTGTCCACATTGTCCATGTTGGTGTCCACATAGTCCATGTTGGTGTCCACATAGTCCATGTTGGTGTCCACATAGTCCATGTTGGTGTCCATTGTCCATGTTGGTGTCCACATAGTCCATGTTGGTGTCCATTGTCCATGTTGGTGTCCATTGTCCATGTTGATGTCCACATAGTCCATGTTGGTGTCCACATTGTCCATGTTGGTGTCCACATAGTCCATGTTGGTGTCCATTGTCCATGTTGGTGTCCATTGTCCATGTTGATGTCCACATAGTCCATGTTGGTGTCCACATTGTCCATGTTGGTGTCCACATAGTCCATGTTGATGTCCACATAGTCCATGTTGGTGTCCATTGTCCATGTTGGTATCCATAGTCCATGTTGGTGTCCATTGTCCATGTTGGTGTCCATTGTCCATGTTGGTGTCCATTGTCCATGCTGGTGTCCACATAGTCCATGTTGGTGTCCATTGTCCATGTTGGTGTCCATTGTCCATGTTGGTGTCCATTGTCCATGTTGGTGTCCACATAGTCCATGTTGGTGTCCATTGTCCATGTTGGTGTCCATTGTCCATGTTGATGTCCACATAGTCCATGTTGGTGTCCACATTGTCCATGTTGGTGTCCACATAGTCCATGTTGATGTCCACATAGTCCATGTTGGTGTCCACATTGTCCATGTTGGTGTCCACATTGTCCATGTTGGTGTCCACATTATCCATGTTGGTGTCCACATAGTCCATGTTGGTGTCCACATTGTCCATGTTGGTGTCCACATAGTCCATGTTGGTGTCCACATTGTCCATGCTGGTGTCCACATTGTCCATGTTGGTGTCCACATTGTCCATGCTGGTGTCCACATTGTCCATGTTGGTGTCCACATAGTCCATGTTGGTGTCCACATAGTCCATGTTGGTGTCCACATAGTCCATTTTGGTGTCCACATTGTCCATGTTGGTGTCCACATAGTCCATGTTGGTGTCCACATAGTCCATGCTGGTGTCCACATTGTCCATCTTGGTGTCCACATTGTCCATGCTGGTGTCCATTGTCCATGTTGGTGTCCACATTGTCCATGTTGGTGTCCACATAGTCCATGTTGGTGTCCACATTGTCCATCTTGGTGTCCACATTGTCCATGCTGGTCTCCACATTGTCCATGTTGGTGTCCATTGTCCATGTTGGTGTCCACATAGTCCATGTTGGTGTCCATTGTCCATGTTGGTGTCCACATAGTCCATGTTGATGTCCACATAGTCCATGTTGGTGTCCACATTGTCCATGCTGGTGTCCACATTGTCCATGCTGGTCTCCACATTGTCCATGTTGGTGTCCATTGTCCATGTTGGTGTCCACATAGTCCATGTTGCTCCCACTTTCCTCAGAGACCATATGGAATTCATGTTCTGTGCTTCCATCAGAAACCATGTGGAAGTCTACAATCCATCCTGTTACTGGATGGTATGACTAAGAAGCCTACTGGAAGCTTCTTCTGCAGTGGTATTGATGACTGTGGACTCATAAATGAGAATGAAAGCCATTTAAGGCTTCTGTGCCAACCTCTGCCACGCCACAAAACAGAAACATCACAAACAGAAAGCTATTGAAAAGAGCCCTTAAATAATGTGAAAAGGATGCTGAAGTCTAGCTCTTCACAGTTGATGGCTTCTGGTGTGCACATGGTATATGTGTGGAGGGAGCTCAGTTATCTTTAAGGGTCTGGCCACTGGCAGTTTGACCAGGCTCCAATGAGTATATGGACAACACACACACACACACACACACACACACACACACACACACACACACACACACTCTACCCAGATGCTGGCATTAGGGTCTCAGCGTCCTTACTGGATTCCTGAGATACATTACGTGAAATACAAAGACACGTTCTTAGAAAAACAGTGGGAATTTTATAAAGAATATTTCATACAATATAATAGAATTGTATATGACAATAAGCAATGAAGTTCTAATGCTAAAATGTTGGTGAATGTCAGAGTTAAGTCGATGAATCGATGTCAGGGGTTGTTTCAATGATTTCCAATGGCCCTTGTTTGTCTTGAAGGTGTTAAAATTTTCTAGGATTAGAAGTAATTATGGCTTCATGACTCCAAATAGACAAAAAGGCATACATGAGCAACATGTGTGTGTGCACACGCGTGCGCATATGTGTAAATACAGTCTTGATAAAGCAAATTTTTTAAAATGAGAAATGGGTAGAAAAGTGGAAAAAGCAGATCTCTCAGACATTTGATCAGCTGAGAGAATGTAGAACAAGCCTTTGGGAGGAGGTGGTTTTGTTCTACTGATCCTCTAATTTGTACAGCAGTTTTATACTTACTCTCTTTCCATGCTAACAGTGATGATATACTTGTGTTTTGTATAAAGACACTAAATGAAGCTTGGTTACTTTTAGTGATTCAACAAAGGATAAATACTTAAGAGAATGAGTGATTCAGATCAGGCTTATAAGAGAACACAATTGAGGGGCTGACTAAGAAGAAGGGATCATCATGTCACCGAAACTGGGAGGAAGAACGACTAGATAGACACGCACACATTCTAGATCCTGATCCCAGAAGTTCTGAATCATAGTTTTAGGACTGCTTACTTTTCTTATTTATGTCTTTCACTTTTGATGAATCAAACGTCAAAGCCTTGTGTGTACTACTAGGCAAGCGTGATACCAATGAGCTACATCAATACACTGAGATAATTAACTATATGTTTTAATTCCTTTAGCACAGGGAGATATTTTTATGTGGTTTCTCCTGTGTGTTGGGCAGTAGCACTCCAGGAGAAACTGGGGCTCATTAGCAGTTGATTATTAGTAGAACAGGGGCCACTGGTTCAGATAATATTCTGTCTCTTGTCTTTTGAACAGATATCTACTATAATGTCAGGATGCTGTCCTACTTTTAATTGCCAACATGGAATGCATAGCCACTCCACGTGTTTGGCTAGTCATTTTTTTCTGTCAAACCCTTTCTCATTGGTTCTTATTATACTTCATTTCCTTTCTCCATATCAGTTCCTCAGATAATCCAAGAAAAAGTTTTCATTCTAAAGTATTTTTAAAATTCTACTGCTTTTATAAAATAAGCCAAGCTCCCACCATCTTAATGGAAGCTGCCTTTTCAGCTGGCCACACTATTTCAAGCCTGTTCTCTTCTATTTTGAAGTCATATTTTTTCTTTTCACTGATTTCTTTCAAAGTTTTTTGAATTAGTGTTCACAGAGGCCAAATTAACATGGAACTGGAGTTACAGATGGTTATGACCCACCTAACATGGGTGATGAAAACTGAATTTGGGTTCTCTGGAAAAGTAGTATATGTCCTTTAAGTGATGAACAATGTCTCCAATACCTTAAATTATAAAGAAAGAATTATTTTTCTTTTAATTTTATGTGTATATGTCTATGTGAATATATGACACTGTGTGTGAATACTCCTGGAGGCCAGAAGAGGATGACAGGTCCCTTGAAGCTGGACTTGCAGACATTTGTGCACCTCCAGATATGAATGCTGGGAGCCAAGGGCAGCAATCACTTAAATAATTCTTCTGCATTTATTCTTAATTTTGTATTTAGGAATTTTTAATTTTTTTTAACATGCCATCCACAGACCTCGCCCCCCCCCCCATCCCTCCCTTGCTCCCCTCAGCCATCTCCATCACCTTCTCAATAAAGGTAAGCTCATCCATGGGAGTCAGCAAATCCTGGTAATTCAGTTGAGGCAGGTCCAAGCAACCTCCTACCCCTATCATGCTTGTGCAAGGTATCCATCACAGGTAGTTGGCTCTAAAAAGTCAGATCATGCACCAGGGATAGATCTTACCCCACTTCCAGAGGCTCCTTAAACAGACCAAGTTACACATCTGTCTCCTTCAGGCATAGGCCTAGTCGGGTCCCATGCAGGTGTGAGTTCCCACTAGCGTGGCTCAGTTGTCTCTGTATATTTCTCCAACATGATCTTGACCCCCTCGCTCAAATAATTGCCCTCCCCTCTCTGCGTCTGGACTCCTGGAGCTCAGCCTGTGTTTGACTTTTGATCACTGCATCTGTTTCTATCAGTTACTGGATGACGGCTCTATGATGACAGGTATTCACCGATCTGGTTACCCGGATGGGCCAGCTCAGGCACCCTCTGCACTATTGTTAGTCTAAGCTGGGGTCATCCTTGTGTATTCCTGGAGACTTCCCTGGCACCAGGTTTTCCCCTAACCCCTCTGTTTCTTTCATTGCTCTCTCACACTGTGCCTGTTCCAGATCCACCTCCCACTCCCATATGCTCTCATCGTTTACACCCCCCCCCCCCCGTTGGCCCTTCCTTGACCCCGGCCTACTTAGGAGATCTCATCTATTTCCCCTTCCCAGGGAGATCCGTGTGTTCCTGTTAAGAGTTCTCCTTGCTAAGTAGCTTCTCTGGAGCTGTGGGTTGTAGTTTGGTTCATCGTTTGCTTTATTTACATCTAGTATCCACTTATGAGTGAGAACATACCAAGTTTTTCTTTCTGAGTCTGGGTTATCTCCCTCATAATGACAATTTTTTAGTTCCATCCATTTGCCTGCAAATTTCATCGTCATTGTTTTTTACTGCTGAGTAATACTCCATTGTGTATATGTACCACATTTTCTTTATCATTCTTTGGTTGAGAGGCATCTAATTACAAATAATGCTGCTATGAGTATAATTGAGCAACTTTCCTTGTGGTGTGATTGAACATCCCTTGGGTATATGCCCAAGAGTATTGTCACTGGGTCTTGGAGGTAGATTGATTCCCAAATTTCTGAGAAGTTGTCATACTGATTTCCAAAGGGACTGTGTAAGTTTGCACTTCCACCGATACTGGAGGGGTGTCCCCCTTGCTCCCATCCTCTCCAACATAAGTTGTTATTGATGGTTTTGATCTTAGCCATTCTGACAGATGTAAGATGGCATCTCAGAGTCGTTTTGATTTGCATTTCCCTGATGACAAGGATGTTGAGCAATTCCTTCGATGTCCTTGGCCATTTTAAATTCCTTCGTTGAGAATTCTCTATTTAGATTTGCAGCTCATTTTTTGAATTGGATTGTTTGGTATTTTGATGTCTAGTTCCTTAAGTTCTTTATATATTTTGGAGATCAGGCCCTGTCAGATGTGATGAAGGTGTTTTCCTTCTGTAGGCTGCTGTTCTGTCTTATTTGCTATGTCCTTTGCCTTACAGAAACTTCTCAGTTTCATGAGGTTTAATTTAATTGTTGCTCTCCGTGTTTGTGCTGCTGTTTAGGAAGTGGTTTCCTGTGCAGTCAGACCACGGCTACGTTCTGCTTTCTCTTCTATCAGCTTCAGTGTAACTGGATTTATGTCGAGGTTTTTGGTCCACTTGGACTTCAGTTTTGTTCAGGGTGATAGATATGGATCTATTTGGTCCTGGCATAACAGGATGTAGAAGATTACAAATAGATTCAGTAATCACTTCTAGCTGATGAGCCTTCTCTCCAGACCAACAATATTTTTTCCTATGAAAATTCTCTTCTATAGCTACCTGTATGGCCTCCTGCCTAGATTTTGCTACAGTGTCTTTTAAAAATACACCTTAAAAGCTCATTCAGAAAATATTTTGAGACATACTATTTATATTATATTACTCTTTCCTGCACTGTGGAACACATATAGTTCTCTCTCAAATAAAAAAAAATTCATTTCTATATTTAACATGTAAAATTGTGTATGTATATATATGTTATGTATACATATATATACATTTATAGTATAAAAGGTGATATTTTGATATTTACATGCATGGTAGAATGGAAAGTGAAGCTATTTGATATATGTATTACTTACATTTTTAGTAATAAGGACATTTAAAATAAACTCAATCATTTTCAGGTATAAAAAATATTTTTAACTATAGTCACCATGATGTATATTTTGGCACTTACTACAATCTAACTGAAATTTTATGTCCAGTGAACAACATCTTCCTAATACTCTGAATGGTAGTGAGTTTAAACTGACAACTTGACATGCCCTGAGTCTCAATGAGGGATTGCCTACGTTAGATTGGCCACTGGGGATTACCTTGATACATTTATTCACACTGTGAATGGTGCCATCTGCTGCATGGTAGATTCTGGATTGTACATGTATGAAAAGACAGCAGAGCGTAAGCACAAATGCATTAGCCCATTGCTTCCCTGCTCTGGACTGTGAATGAAGACAGCTGTGTCAGGTTCTGGCTTCTTTGAGTTCCTTGCATTCATGAACTGTAAAGTGAGGGGTTTTTTTTTTTTTTTTTTTTTTTTTTTTGGTCAGAGTATGTTTTATCACAACAAAAAAAGAAGAAATTATATTATATACTCCCTCTCTTGGTAATGATTATTCTCTATGAGCTCAACCTTTTTATAGATAACATATGTAAATGATACTTGGTTTCTTTCTTCAAGTAGCTCACTTAATGATTTTCAGTTTTATTCATGTGAGCACAAATGGCATTCTTCTTTTTCAAGTGTAGGTAGACTACATGTTTAAATCCATTTATGTGACTGGCATTCATCCATACTGTTACCACATCTGTGAACAAGAGCAATAGAACACACAGAAATACAGGCTCTGCCAGACACATGATTTTATATCCGCAGAATATACTGACATGTAGAATTTCTGAATCCTGAATCACATGGTAATTCTGAATTTTGGTTGTTGTTACTGAAACATCTCAATCCTGTTTTCCATGACTCTACTAGCTTACCTTTCCTCCAAGCAGTCAAGGGTGTTCATTCCAAGTGTTCATTTTCTCTATACTCTCCTCAATGTAAATTCTATTTTTTTCTATTAAAAATAATTGTTTTAATACAACACATGTTGATTGTGTTTTTTCCCTTTTACAGCCCCTTATTGGTTCTCCCTAGGTATAAAAATAAAATAAAATAAGATAAAACAAAAATAAGTAGAAAAAAAGGAGCATAATAGAAAGCACAAGAAACACGTGTAGATATGGAGACACACACACTGGCACATAGAAAAATCCCATTAACAAAAAAAACAAAAATTGAAAGTCAAGCAGCAACAAAACAAAAGCCCAAAGCTGTGACAGAGACTTATGAGACAAAGAACCTCCAAAAGTGTCACTGGGTTTATCTGCTGCTGGGTATGGGGCCTTCCTCAGGAGTGGCATGCATATTCACTGTGACTTAGCTGGAGAAAACTTATCAGTTGGAGATAGCTGCTGGGTCCACATCACCTCCCAGAGCAGGACTCCATCCTCTATCTTTTGTCTTTCATTTACTTTTAATTTATTCTATGTGTTTGTCCAAGACTTCTCCTTAAATTATGTTGGTCATAGAGCTCTTAAACCATTAGTTATATCTACTACTTAGGCATCTTGTAACTGAAACACGTGGATAAATAAACAAATGGGAATCACCAGAGCTCTTATGCCCTTCCCCCAATCTCCAGCCAAGTATGAATTAGAAGAATACAAGTAATCTGACAGTGATGCAGATATTTCTCTATACTGATAGGACAGCAATGATATCCACTAAGGCGCACATGTCTACAATGGTATCTATTATTATTACATTTTATGAAAAACCTTTTAAGTAAACAAGTACCTTTACCTCCTAGATTTGTATTGAGGATATACACATCTGATACTTTACCCTTTTAAATATTTGGAAAATATACACAACTATCTGATAAAAAAAAATTGCCAATGCTTTAGATTTTGCTTTTTCATCATAAGATTATTTGGAATAGTGACTTTAAAATATGGTCTAGGGATAAAATCAGGCCACAGTGGTTCTTGGGAACTTTGCATGCTGGTTGTCCCAGCACCCTTATGTTTCCACTACCACAGAGTCTGTGTTTGGGTTTCTGGTAAGGATTAATACATTATTAGTGTTGCTGAGTTGATATCTGGTTTTCATTAACATTAACATCAGAAATTTCCTATTCTTTTTGTGGAGTTCAGTTGTTAGAAATAATGGTCTGAAAGATCCTTTATCCTGCCAAACTGGATCATCAGCAATATGGACAATTTAATTAAACACAAATATACTGAATTCAGAATATGGGAAAAGTTTGTGTCACATATTGTGGTAATACAGAGACATCATTGTGTGACCATCTGCTGTTTGCTACTCAGGATCCACTTCTTGTATCTGGGAACACAGTTTGTCCCTACTCCCCACTTTGGTTCAGGCCAGGCATGGATGGGGCTTTCTTAGCCAATTTCTGTGACCAAAGTGTTGGATTTACCCATGATTCTTGAGCAGACCTATTGGCTAGAGATCCAAGAAGCTTCTTTCAGCTTTGCTATGGAAGCTGCCTCAAATATCCTTCTCTCTTGAAGTAGCATGAGAAAAAATGGGAGAAGCTGAGCACTACACAGACACTGGAGATGAAGGTATCATTAGGAAGGGCAGCACCACCCAGTCCAGCCACTGGCCACACAAACCAGAACATTCCCAAGCACCTGAAATATGTTTTCTATCATTTGCAAACATGCAAATAGATAGAATGTGATGGCTACAACTCAGATATTACCATCATTCTAGAGTATTTATTTATTTCTGTAATAAAACTTTACCTAAAAATTAAAATTAATATTGTGGAAACAGAATTGAATAGTGACAAGTACTGGAGTCACCCGGATCTGGATTTAAAAACAAACATTACCACTATCAAGTCTGGAAAGATCCTTGAACCTTTGCATTCCTGTTTTCTTGCCTATTAAATGGGCTTGAAGGCCTATCTCCTTTTTGCCATCTCCATTCTTTGTAATGTTTTGTCTCATTTACAAGATAAGGGTAATGCCCTTGTCCTGTCTGTGATACTAGATTTTAATTATAGAAATATTAACACAATAGTTGAATTTGAATTCCTGTACCTCAGGTCAAAAGAATTTTATAAAATGGCATCTAGGAAATTGCTACATATGGTTCTCATATTTATACCATTTCTACAATGCTCAATTTCCTTTATGTGTTAAATTGCATTAATATTAATCATGATGTTAAATAGGCTTCCTGTGATTTAAGGCAGAAGTTCTGTTTCAGTGCAAACTTTTTATGCAATTTTACTTGTCCAAAGAAAGCACAGGATATTCAACAGCTTTAAATGTAGTTAAATAAAAAGCCCATTTTGGAAGACCTGAGTTGTCATGGCTATTACAACACTATAATAAAATTATTTTTCTATTAGATACAAACACAATACAAGAGTGCCTGTCACTTTTGCCCTTGATTTGTAAAGATGAAATTCAGAGAAAATCTGCATTTGGAAATAAAGTACTAAAGCCAGTTGAAAGTGCACAGAATTATTAAATGTATAACACAGCAGCTTATTTCTGTTAGAATGATGTCTGGATACCTAGCTAAGGGATGTTTCTAAGACCATATCTTAGTAATTTCTAGAGACCACCTGCTCTTTACATTCTTTGTTATATGAGGCTACATGTTTTAAATCACTGATGCTAAATTCTTCAGAAGTTTTTGTTGCACAAATAAAGGAAATCAGGGCCAGATCTCTGGGAAAAGCAGAGATATAAGAGAGAGTAAACTCCACAGTCAGATCTCACACAGCTGTCTTCGAGCTTCCTCAGCCTTGCTCCTCCTGGCTTCTTCTTCCTGCTCAATCTTTCTATACCTGCTTGAAATACTTTCTTAGCTCAATTAAGGCCCCACCACTGCCTGCCTGGGAGCCTGGACCTCCTTCTGTAAACTAAGCTGGTCTCAAACTCAGAAAGGATTAAGGGTGTAGGTCACCACTCCCGGGATACTCCCTCTGCTGGGATTAAAGGTGTGAGTTACTACTGTCTGATCCTCCTAGACTGACTGTGGCTCGATAGATCCCTCTGATATCTCCGAATGTTTTTATTATATTTGAAAATATTCCCACAAGTTTTTTTTCTACTGTTGAAAATCAAGAATTGTATCTCCGTGTTGAGCAAGAACACAGTCCTCTAACTCTCCTCCCTAGATATCAGTGCATTTAGTCCATGTCTTAGGAAGTAGCTATAGGTTGCAGAGCACTTTAATAGAAATTTCAAATTCAGAGTTGTTCTTTACTCTGTTGTTCTTCCAACTTTCTCTTGAACAAATAGTTAAGTCTTTCTTAAAAATATCTTCAAAGGGGCTGCTTCTTTCTTCTCCCGAGGATGAGAATGGGGATCCATAAATACTTTGGTTATTATCAAAACACAGTGTTCCACTATTTATTTGTGCACTAGCAATGAATGAATGCACATGTGTACAGTACTGTAGAAATGTGCATCCTTTTACACACTTTAAACTCTCTTTATCTGAGAATGTCCTTTCAGACATTTTCAAACTCAAACTGTATAATCCCTCTTAATTTTTTAACGGAGAACAAAATAAACTCCCCTGTCAGATATGTGCTGATTTTGAGAGGTTTTAATTTATATTTTCATTTATCCGGCACCCAATATTCTTCTGAAAATTATTGTTAACTCTTTTCTGTGTTCTATATTCCTAAGTATAGAATCTCCTTTGTCTCTAATGTCCAGGATGAAATCCTGACTTTGTAGAAGACCTATAACTTCTTAACTTGAATATTTAAGGCTCATTATTCCTAGTAAAGTATGTTACAAAAATCATATAGTTTGTAAACAAAAGACCCCCTCAAGGGATTGCTCTAATGGGCAATAACTTGATATAAAATTTCAGGTCCTTTATCCCTTTGGCTGAACACTGATTTTGGGAGAACAGCTATTTTCCTGTTTTCCGTGACTAGGATGTCAGGAAAGGCCACCCATTCCAGAGACCTACTTATCTTGGATGGTCACCCAATAAGAGAAGCTAGAGTTTTGGGGAGGGCTGGCTGGACTGTTCCCAGTTTACGGCTAAGTCTTCCAAATCAGAATCAATTTTGTAAAACAAACCACATCAAGTCACTTGCCCTAAGGCCTAGAGACATAGTTTTCTTTCTGTAGTCTTTTGGTGTAATGATAGAAGCCATTTTTAAAACACTATTGTCTTTTTTTCCCCCAAACGGTCCTAGGGAGGAAGCATTCAGAAAAGATGGAGAATGGATCAGTCAGTGCCTATTTCCTCATAGAACAGAAGGTGCTAGCTAGGTAAGGCCACAGTGGTCAGCATCTGCTTTGCAAAGAGACTGCTGAAACAGACAGGGTAATGTCTTAGAAATTTTGAATTGGCAAATAAAGGGTGCAAAAAATTGAACCTGAGAATTTTTATAATCTTTATGGTAAATAAGAGAGGTGTTTCTGTCTTTATTTCTATAGTCTCTTTGGAAAACAATGATCCTTTTCATCGTTCTTGACAGTTTGTTAAGTCTGGCCCTAGAGCAGTGGTTTTCAACCTGTAGGCACTGCTCTCAACCTGTGGGTTGTGATCCCATTGGGGGACACTATACCGCTTTAACAGGAATCACCTATGACCACCAGAAAACACAGATATTTACATTAGGATTCATAACAGTAGCAAAATTATAGTTATAAAACAGGAGCAAAAACAATTTTATGATTGGGGCATCATTGTAACATGAGGAATTGTGTTAAAGGTTTGCAGCATTAGGAGGGTTGAGAACCACTGCCCTAGAGTATGGCTAACTCCCCACCCCCATCTCATAGCATCAACCAAGGCCTTAATACAGCCCTCAACTTATTAGCAAGAGCCTGAAAAAGTAACTGATGACAACTTTGGCAGATCTTATATAAGTTTTTCCTTTAATTCCTCTTACAAATAAAAACTCCAAGCTTTTATTTTCATATATTTTACATTTATTATAGAATATAGCGATGCCGTTAACAGGAAGTGTATGACTCGGGGACGTGAATGACCAAAAATTTAAATCTCAGCTTTAATGCCAACTTGTTATATAAACTTAACTCTCTACACTTTAGTGGCCTCATAAAACTACTCTGTAGAGTTGTGAGCATTATAATAGCCAGTATGCACTCAAATATAGACATGGGTATTAGTACTTACTCTGAAATACAGAAATATGAAAGGTCCTTCAAAAATTGCAGTTGTGAAAGTGTGATACAGCTGGACCATTATATTTTTGTTTCAGTTATTCAGTGATTGTATACATACATATGTGTGTGTCATATATATATATATATATATATATATATATATATATGTGAATTCTATTTTACATTTGTATAACAGTAATAACAAAATCAGACAAAAATTTTACCTCCCATGTACCTTATGTTATCACAACGAATGCAACTAGATTCTGTTAAGGGCTGTGTCAAAGTTATGGATGCTAAGTAGACCAAGAAGTTAGAAAAAGGATGCAGTTGTGAGTATAAATTTCATGGTAGGCCTTATTGTGGGTATTATACTGTTATCAGAGGCTTTCATGAACAGTCTTGTAGGATGGGAGGATGGGAAGAAGAGAGACAAGAGCTGCTGACCATAGCACAGCATGAGTATTCTCCTTGGTGTAGCATGACGGGAGTTTTCCAGGTGCCCTCATTTTACTTCATTCAATTTGAGGAAACTTTTTCTAAAGACATATGGTGTTGTGTACACCCCTCACCTTCCCAAATGTGGCTGCTGAGTACTGTCACCTGGTCTGTGACCTCTGGAGGAGTCATAATCATGACTCACATTTATTATCAGACTGTTGTTAGACAGTCCCTAGGGCCAGCAGAGATGCTTTCAGTTATGGGGTCTTTTTAATGGCTTGAGCTGCAATAACTGAAAGTTGTACCCTCATGTGGTTGTTTGAATACATCAATTATCATTAAATGACATTAATAATTTAGTTTCTCTGTCACAATACTTGTGTCTGAGTGTTCCTTGGTCATGTATGGCTGATGGCTAAGGTGTCAGCTCTGGGGTAGAACATCTACATAACTGCAGGAAATTCTCTTAGTGTTTGTTATTTGGAATGTTTCTGTCTCTGATAATTATTACTTTTTTTCTAGCATTGCTATCAGCTTTAGATAGCAATGTCCTTTCTATTTGTTTCTATGCTAGCTGTAGAATTTTATGTAAAGGAAGAATATTTAGGCAAATATTCTTATGTTCTAGAATCTGAGTTCTCATGCCTGAGATTTATATTCATATTAAGACTGCCCCAAGAGTGCTTTTGGTGTTATCAATTTGCAAATGTGCCTTGAGTGACTGTGGAAGGACTATCAAATTTTGTAGGTCAAAACAGAATGGTGTCTTATTTGGAGGAGTTTCAATCAAGTAACATGCAGTGACCAACTATGTTCACATACTGCCAGGTACTGCTAGTTGCCCAAAATGAACATGGCCTCAAATCCCAAGAAGACCATGTTTGGGCAGTAGAGAAAGCCCCCCCCCCCAAAAGAGTTTCATTTTTCTCTCACATTGCTATGTGCCCTGGAAGTCAGGAGGGAACTAAATACATACTTAGGCTCTACTAACTGGGAATGAGAGGATAGGACAGAAACTATGTGGCCAGAAAATGCTCCTTAAAGCAGTGATTTTTCCAAAGTATACTGGTGGATAGATGATTTGTTCTGATAATGATGTTGGGAGAATGGGGTTCATAAGAAACGATGTATGGATAAAAATAACAGGAACAAAATTAGCAGAGAAAAAAAGTGAGAACATTAAGGCCATAAATTCAATTCCCAGCATACTCAAAATCAAAATCAGAATAGATGTCTTTTAGCTAGAGTTGGCCACTACATCTATCCTCTGTGTGCATGTATGTGGTGTGAGTATATCTGAGTATGTGTGTATGAGTATGTATTTGTGTGTGTAAGTATGTATTGTTTGTATGCGTGTGCACATGCTCATGTGTACTTGTGTGTGTGTGTACATATAAGTATGTATATGTGTATATATGTCTGTATGTCTGTGTGGATGAGTTTACATGAATTTTTGGAAGACAGAAACCTCTTCCTTTAAATTTAAGGTGTGCTGATATGGGAAAGTGCTATGAGAAAGTGGGTACATCTAAGGAGAACAAAAAGATTCAAGAAAATTTATACATAATTTACATTTTCTATTTGAAGAATAGTTGTATATTTTTTGGTGATGAATTATTGTAAGTTGAGAAGAACCTAAAGTTTCCACATCCTTTGGAGTGCTTCTATCAAAAGAAGGAAAGAAAAGGAGCTGACTTTATATTTTTCTCAGGGGAAGGATTGTTTGTTTAAATGTTGAACTTAAAAAAGCGTCTTGTAAGCATGTCCTTCTCAGGTTGCTACCCACTTCTACCTGAGAGTTGCTCAGGAACATCTAAAATAGCTTTATAGAGGGCCAAATATGTGTTGCATTAACACTAAGATTTCTCCAATGAAATTTTAAAAATAATGTCCTCTAATGAAATACATTATTTCTTAGGAAAAGGAGAAAGATACCTTTCTAAGCAATTTGTGACAATGCTACCTGATGTAGTAAAAGCTGAAAAACCTCGAGTTAGATATTACATTTTGAAGGTCTTATTTCTGTCTTGGGCAGATGACTAACTCTGCAGTCTTTCTCCCATGGTAACTAGCTCTCAAAATTCCATCTTCTTCATTTTGCCAGATGTAGGCAAAAGAACATGTGTGAACTTCTGTGTGCCGGTTCCACCTAACTGATGGGAAAGTGTAAGTTAATTGTTTTACTTTTATTTCCAGGCATTACAGCAGAAGTACTGGTAGTGACCTCTTTTGATGAACTCAAAAGAAGGGCATCAGAGGCAAGAGGGAAGATCATTGTTTATAACCAGCCTTACACCAGCTATGGAATTACAGTGCAATACCGTGTGCAGGGAGCTGTTGAAGCTGCCAAGGTGGGGGCTGTGGCATCCCTCATCCGATCAGTAGCTTCCTTTTCCATCTACAGGTGAGTTGTGCTCTTTGTTTGAAACATTTTTAAAAATTAGTTTTCTATGAACAAAACTATATTATGAAATAAAAGCAAACCATTCAAATGAAAGTACTGATAGCCCATGGAACCTCCTCCCAGTTCTACACTTCATAGTTTGTTTGGAATATCTTCTTTGGCCCTTTAGTGCTTCAAGAATCATTTATGAAACCTCTGAAAGGTTTTCACATTCAAAATGATCCTATAACATTCTTCTATAATTAACATATTATGTATTTCATTGGAGGGAAAACTGAGTTTATGTGTGTATTTCATCCAAGATTCCTAATGACCACAGAGGAGCCCAGGCTGTTTATCATGTTGCTACAGAAGTGAAATTAAAAACAGAGTGGGTGACATGATGAAGAATGTCTGTTGTATCACAGAATAAGCTTATGGATGAGAGTACCTTTCTGGACAACTGTGTGACCAGTTTTATATGTTTATTTACCATGTCTGGCCCTGTAATTTTCTTATACAGACAAGTGAATGATTATAAGTACACAAAAAAATTAAACCTAAATGAAATAAACATGAAAAAATACTTGTTTAACTGTAGGTGTCTATATAAATAAATGTTTGGTAGTGTTGTTTGAGGACTATAGAAGGCTTGAATTATTTGGAACCCTGTTGAGGTAATAATGGCAAAGTTTTTATTTATTTTGTGTAACTTTTGAAGTTTTTTTTCTGTTTGAGTGTTTACTTGCATTTATGTATTTTGGGGGCTGGAATTGTGGATGGTTGTGATCTGCTTTGTGAGTACTTTGAACCAAACCCTTGTCATCTACAAGAGCATTAAGTACTTTTAATTACTGAGCTCCTACTTTTAATTTTTAAGAGTTATATTTCTGCCCCCACCCCAGGTTCTGTTATGTTCCCAATATGGGCTTGAACTCTTGAGCTCAAATGATTCTCCTGCCTCAGTTTCCTGAGAAGAGACTGACAGCATCTATCCACAGTCCCAAGCTGAAATACTTCATTAGTCCTAGAAAGAAATTCAGTATTGCAATGGATAAAAGCTCTAAAAAACTGACGTGCCTCTATTTGGGCTAGTTTAATAGCTGTATATGGTGCTGTCATAACTCATATAAATTAAATAGAATACCTTAGAAAAGCAGATAAAAGAAGTACTATGTTAACATAGCCTAGTCTGAGTTGTCAAAAAAAAATGCAAAAGTAATGGCAAAGTTTATTCAGGTCCAGGATCTGGAATTTCTGTTCCTATTATAAAGGAAAACTATATGCTTCATAACTGCTATTTGGAGCTAAAGACACAGCTGGTTGGTCTTAATTAGTACTCTTCACCCCCTAAAATAAAATCAGCAGCTGGGGTGTTCAGTTAGAACAGTTGTACAGAGTACAAAATGAAAGATGGAGACTTTTTATTTTACAGGGGTAAGATGTCTTCCCCACGGATCAAGATAATCCAGGTTAAGGAGTTCTTTGAACAAAGACCTAGTACACCATTGTTACAAAAGTAAAAATAATACTCTTATTAAAATCTTTAGTGGTTTGGAGACTGGTGGAATAATGATTGGATCATACCATTTTTGATGGTTAATCTTCCCAGAAGAGAAATCCAGAAATGGCTAGCTTACTTGCCAGACTACCTCAGTTACTCCTTGGAATAACACACTCAGCAAGCTGTGGGCATTCACCATGATTTCACTGGTTATGAGGCATAAATTATGGAATGAGTCTGCTGCTGTATGAAACTAGAACATAGCCAGGAATCTTTATTTAAAAACTACAATCATAAGACTAATACATTTCCAGATGACTTAATTCACAGCCGTCCACCATTGGCTCACTGACCTGTTTTTTATTTGTTTGGTTTTTGTTTTTTATTTTTCTGTCAGCCTAATAAAAACATCTGGAATCCTAGGCTCCATCCTGGAAGTGAGAATTGCCCAGTGTAGGCTTCAAGATGTTAGCCTCTAAAGCTTGGGGTCGGCAACTTTTACAGTCTAAAAGCAGCATATTCTTTATGTGTCTAGATCTGGACTGATTATAGCTTTTCATGGGCTTTTATAGTCAACAGCATTTTCCTGGTCTCTTAATGCCATAACTCCATTTTGGCAGCATAATGGATTAATATTAGTCATGACATACCATACCTTTGAGTGCCTTTGCACATGTCATGTTATTTATTGTGGCATTAACCCGAAGGACCATGCAGATAGAGCATCATTTTTCCCGTTTCTAGGTAGGAAATAAACACCCAGAGAACTGGATGCATTAGCATATTGAATTCTTTCATCCTGAAAAGTAAAAATCAAGATGAAGCAAAATTTCTTTGTTCCCTCATAGGTTGTTTTAAAAATCTGATTTCTGTAAGTTATATTTATATTTCTGTGATTGTTTATCCTTCATTCATCACAAGTACATTAGTGAATCTTTTATGATTATTAAGAAGGATCTTGTTAAATTCACAAATAGCTTCCAATTTCTCAAATAGATTGGAGTTTTAGGACTTTTTTTTTTTCAAATATACCTCTCCGTATGTCCTTCTCTCCACTCCCCTTCCCCCGTGTCCTTCCCCCTCTCTTTCTCCCTCCCTCCCCCTCTTTCTTTGGCAGATGACTAAGAGTGTTCTACCTAAACATTCTCCTTAAATTCTCTATAAATATTCCACCATCGCTCAAGGTTCATGTATCCACGTACCCGTTGATTCTTCTCTTGCCTGTTTTAGGTTGACGCCAATTTTGGTGTTTGTTACAAAGTATGTTTCATAAGTATGTGCCTTAATACCTGGCTTTTTTTTCTCAGTGTAACCAAGACAAGCATTATAGTGACAGCACTATCTTCTAAGCCCTAGATGTTTTTTTCTTGAGAGATATTATATCTAGGTAGCAGATAGACTCAGATGATTAGTCAAATGGAATTTATGTGTAGTGTGAACTGCATAGTTATGGAAAATGATGGAGGAAGACAATTACCACAAACTGAATTCTATGGTGCTATTGCGCTCAGCCTCTCTAAAGGCTTAAATTGTTTTAATTCATTCTTTAATGGACCCATTAGAAGAAGAAACTAGTGTCTGTATTTTAGAAGCCCAGAGTGATTAAAGGACTTATCAAGTCACACAGCTTGTAAAGAACTGAATTCAGACTTGTATTTGCTTGGTTTAAATTCTGTGTTCATTGTATTATATCCATCAACTGAGAAGCTAAACTGTTGGAATATATAGGAGACAACAGAAATCTGGCCTCCATTTCACTGAATATGTAGAATTTTATGTAAGATTGAGGCAAAAATATTGGAGTACATGATGTATTGGGGTGGTATTCAAGTGAATCAGTTTAGTTGAAGTCAAGTCTACTCAGGGATCATAGAAATATAATTTTGAGGTGAACAGAAAAGACAAGATTTGAGGAATCCAGAGTATTCACTTTAATGCAGAGGAAATGGGAAAGCATTGAATAAATTGGCACCCCCTCCACAGATCCTTGACAATATCAGCAATTACACCTTTGCTGAAATATAGAACTTTAGGCTCCACCTGAGATCCATTAAATGGAAAAGCCCAGAGTTGGAATCCAGCAAGTGGCATGACAAGCCCTCTAGGTTTCTGATGCGTACCCACATAAGTGCATTGCCTTCTTGGAGAAAAAGGGGGTGTCATAAGCGTGCAGAGTGAAAGAGGTCATTAGTGATGGAGTAGTAGCAAGGTAGTATGACAGAATTCAGGACCACACTTGATAGTCAGTTAGATTTGAGGTGGAGGATGGAGGAGTCATGGTTGACTAGCAAGGGTTGAAATGATATGAGATCAGGTCAGTTAAGTATTTTTTTTAATCATGTTTTATATAACAGTTGGGGTTTGTAGGCTGTAAAGTAATGTCAGGTGCCCGGTGTCAGTATCCCCTTTTCTTCATTTATTTCTCTCACTGATCTTACCTGGCTAGTGGCTTTGGGTAGATGAGTTCACAGTCTTTGCTCTAAGGATGCTAGTCTGGGAGAATGCAACGGTTTAGACATAAGAGGAAAATTTAACAATTTTGACTTTTAGACATTTTGAGTTTGAGATGACCATACAACAAAACCATTAATCAGTTATTTGCATTTTGTAAGAAAAGCACTACAGCATCTCAGCATTTCCATGTCTCACTTGTTCCTTCTTGGGGTCATCTAGTGCAATTTAGACATTCAAGGCTGGCTTCCTTGCAGTGCAGTGTTCCTTGAGACTTCTGCCTTCTGATTTCTTTGCATGTGATCTCAAAACTGAAAAAATTCAGTGTGAGACTCTATTGAAGCAAAATTGTTGTGTTTCCATTGCCAAGTATAATTTTTTTCTAGCTATCTTCTCCATTGGCCTACACAATAGAATATACTATACGTTTTAATCAGCTAAGAAAGCAAAAAGCTCCCCATTACATTGCTATGATAATTGTATGTCCACATGGAGTGAGAATTTACTGAGACTCAGATAATTTGAGATACTGAAAGATGTTGCTTCATAATGTCTATTTGTTTGTATCACTTGCCTTTGTATATTGCAGTGATTCTCAACCTCTGATCAAAAATCCTTTGGTGGTTGTATATCAGATATTTACATTATTATTCATAACGGTAGCAAATTACAGTTGTGAAGTAGCAACAAAATAATTTTATGGCTGGGGTCCCCACAACAGGAGGAACTGAATTTAAGGTTCACAGAACTAGAAGATTGTGCTCTGTATCAATAGCCCAAGTGAGAAGGAAGAGGAGAAATCAGGTTAACTCGACTAAGGGTTGATGAAATATTCAGCTGTGGAGAGAGCTGAAGGAATCCAGGTGATATTTATGGAGTGTCAGTGAGAGGGATAATGTTATACCATCTGGCAAGAAAGATGTGAAAGAGTATATAAATCAATTTCTATAATGATAATTAATACTGAGTTGATAAATGACGTAATTGAGATACATCAGAGAGTTAAAGAGCTTCAAAGAGAGAGCTGATTAAAGCCATTACAATTTATAAAACATCCTTCATCTTAAGAAAGCGCCTTGATGAGAATTTTTGTAATCAAGAGGCCAGCTTAAAGTATTCTGAGTAGAGGTGAAATGTCTTAAGAGCTCTATTTTGAAAGTCAGCTAGAGAGAGAGAGAGAGAGAGAGAGAGAGAGAGAGAGAGAGAGAGAGAGAGAGAGAGAGAGAGAGAGAGAGAGAGAGAGCTCATTACTCCTTTTGAACAAAAAAATTAATGCTTCATAATTCACGTTTGGATAGTCTTGGGTTTTTATGTCCTGGTGGTTGGTTCTTCAGTGTGACCTTAGGATAATTAGATACTAAGCTTGATTTAAATTGTTTTGAAATATGGTTGCTGCAGAGTAGGGTGGGCATATGTGCCTGCTGGTGAAAAGCAAGGAAAAGCCGCTTCAACTAAAGACATTACAACTGGGAGAACCTTGATTATTTGCTATTTTCCTCCCTCACTTTGTTTTTGTTTTTAATGCATTCTGAGACCCATAACAGATGTGCAGTAATCAAGTCCAGTGCCAGTTCTCATCAACTATGCAAGTGGAGGCCACTGTGCTCCCACGGGGAAAACAGAGAAGACTCACACAGAATGCTACAACTTTTCCTTCTGAGCATCCTTTCCTGCTACACTGTGGCTTTTGAAAGATAAATTCTTGTCTTTGTTAGTCAGTCCCAAATGGTCTTTAATCTTTGCACACAGGTTACTGCTTCATGTGGTGTGACAGACATCCCACCCATTTCATTTAAATCCTCAGTGTACTGTGGATCCTGGGTTCTGAGTCAGAATAACTGGGACTGTGTTCAGCCACTTGCCACATGTGCACCCTTGGCAACTTCTGAAGCTCCTTGTCCCCAGCTTCATCTACAAAATGGCACAGAGTTCTGTGGAGGCTAAATAGAATAATGACGTCACCCCAAACATAGTAAACATCAGCTGTTGTCCCTCAGGTGCTGTTCACCTTGTTTTCTCAGATCTGCCTAAAATTTTCCAGATAGGCTAAGCTATCTGGTCATTGAACATCATGGATTTAGATATATCTGCTTCTGTACTTGGGTTACTATGGGATGGGCATCCAACTCAGATCCTCATGCAAGCACTAGCTGAGCGATCATCTGGCCTGCATAGTTAGTTTTAAACACATAAAGATAGTATTGTTAGATAGTATCAGTTACAGCTGGTTGGCTACAGTAAGGGAGTGAAATAAGGAAGTGAGTGTATTGTAGAAAAAGAGGAAAAGAAAAGGATTGAGGGAAGCAAGGAAGAGGGAAGGAAGAATTTGGCTTCCTTAATATCATCATGGTTGGTGGAATGTAGGGTAGCTATCTGGCTAGGAGACAAGCAATAGCATTATATTTCCGTCCAGATTCCTATCTTCACAGCTTATATGTTTATTCCTCTGCTTCTCTTTCAGACTGACAGTTTGTTCATTAAAGCATTCCCAGAGATGTGCATAATGAATGGCACACAGTAGCACTGGAATGAATGAATATGGAATCAGAGGCAGCCTGTCCATTCTGCTAATATGCTAATTCAAAGTGTCGAATTTCACTTTCATAAACACTGAATAATATAGATGAGGGGACTAACCTTTTAAATTGATTCTTATCAAAAATAAAACTATTAGAATCTAAGGGCCGACTATATTAAAGAATTGAAACAATATTACTAGGTGCTTTATGGGTCTGTTTGGATTTTAAATACAGACTTATTTTTCATCTGTTTATAACATTGATATAAAAGTTTACTCTTAGTTTTTTTTATGTGAAACTTTATTAGAGGAAGAAGGGAAGAGGGGAAAGAGGAAAAAGAGAAGATGGCGTGCACACAATGCAGGGCAAGAGGAAAAGGAAGAGAGCTGCTCTCAGTTTCCATTGTGCATTCATAATTTTTAAAAATATATAAATCTTCTCCTTCTATTTCTAGCTTTCTTATTATCAAAAGTGCCAGATTAAGAATCACATTACTGTGGAATATTTTTCTGAATCTTTAGTGAGCAATAAAAAGAAATTAATACATTTTAAAATCAAGTTTTAGGATTATGAGAATGTTTGCTTACTCAGTGTCTTTGATAAATGTCTGATATAGCACAGGAACAAAAAGAATCAAACTCTAATCTTCACTATTACATATGTTTTAATGTTTCAATGTGCTCAGGGTCTTTTCCTCTCCCGGTACCTCCCTGCCACCCCATCCCACATCTCTCCTCTCCCTCTCTCTCCTCTCTCTCCTCTCTCTCTCTCCCTCCCTCCCTCCCTCCCTTCCTCTACATCCACTTTGGCTTCCTTGGGTACCCAGGGAAAGTCTGAACCTATTCAGAGAGATTTGAGTAATGACAAAAGTAAGTGCTTGCTCTGAACTTAGACAGTGAAAAAAATAATAATTACATTAATGTTGAATTTTGCCTAAGGCCTCTGTTCTAGGATAAACACAGCATGATGTTTTATGTTAATTGGCAGTTTAACAAAATGCAGGAAGATGGGCCTCTAGGCATGCCTAGAGCAGATTACGTTGATTCTGTTAATTGAGATGGGAAGACCTCTGGACTCTGGATAGCACCATTCTCTGGATAGTATACTGTACTGCAAATGGAGAAGAGGAGATGACAAGCAAAACATGCACTGATAGACTTCTGCTTTTTGATTGTGGCTGTGAAGTGATCACCTGCCTTGATTGTCAGGAAAACCTTTCTGTACACTGTGAGGATGTGCCTATGCTTTACCCTACCTTCTAAGGCACCTTCTGATTGATTTAATAAAGAGCTAAATGCCCAATAGCTAGGCAGAAAAGAATAGGCAGACAGAGGGAGTCAGACATACAGTACTAAAGAGAGGTAAAGAACCACATGGCTAAACACAAATTAACATAAACAGGTGAGTTTAGGTCTGAAGAGCCAGTTGGGAAAAGCCTAAGCTAAGGCCAAGCTTTTATAATTAACAAAAAAGTCTCTATGTTGTTATCTGGGAATTGGAAGTCCAAAGAAAATCTAACTGTACTTGGCTTTCCTATCATGGGTTATACCCTTGAACTGTGAGTCAGAATGAACTTTATCTCTCTTGTGTTCTTTTACCAAAGAGTTTTTCACAGCAACAAGAAAAGTAACTACAAGTGATAAAGACTGCATGTGTGCATGTGTACATGTGTGTAGTTCCTACCATTTTTGTTCTAGGAAATAAATATTGCCAAGAAAAAGGAGAAGAATAAAGAGGAGGGGGGAGAGAGGGGGAGACAGGGGGGAGAGGGGGAGAGAGGGGGAGAGGGGAGAGAGAGGGGGGAAAGGAAGAGAGAGGGAGAGAGAGGAAGAGGAAAGAGAGAAAGGGATGGAGGGAGAGAAAGAGAGAGAGGGAGAGAAAAGGAGAGAGAAGGGAAGAGAAGGAAAGAGAGAGAGGGAGAGAGAGAAGGGGAGAGAAAGGGAGAGAGAGAGAGAACATAGACTTAGGTAAGACTTGGCTAGGGTCATCTATTTTGCTTACCTCTCTCAAGGTCATGTTTTAGCATTTCTAATCTGGAATTGTTCCTGTTTTTTTTTTTTTTTTAATATTTCAATACACTTACATTATTTTCCCACAAGAATCCAGGTCAGTGAACGTCCACGTGCATTTGTTGAGAACAGTGTTGTGACTTTCCTATTCTAGCACATGGAGGCAAATAACTTTCATTGGCAGTCTATGTTTGATGCTTGTCAGAGGCATTACCTCCGACTTTCTTGATTTAAAGTAAGGCTTTGCTGAGGTGGGACATTATTATAATATGACAAGATGATTCAAGTCTTAAATCCTAAAGTTGTAGCCCCTATTGATGATCCTTGCTTGAATCATTTACCGTATGTGTTAATTACAAGTGTCCTTCTAATTCAGTGACTGTTGTTGTTTTACTCTTTGTTAGCAGGCACACTCTTTTGACTCTGTCCTCTTTCCCTTCTTGGGCTTCTGAGCATATCCTCTTGGGCCTGTGTCAGTGAATGAGATTGGGGTGGCCAGCTGTAATTGTCAGTCTTACACAAACCAGAATCACCTGGGGAGAATCTCAGTGAGGGAGATCCACAGTGGGTGGGCCTGCAGGCATTTCTGTGGAGATTGTTTCAATTTAATTGATTTTGGAAGACAAAGCCCACTGTGTGCAGTACCATTCTCTAGGCAAGGAGTCTTGAACCAAATAAGAGAAAAGAAGTCAAGATGAACACAAGAAAGCATGCAAGTGAGCTAGTCTGTATTCTTTTCTCTATAATCTTGACTATGGTTATGATTTGGCTACTTGTTGGAATTCTTGGCTTGATTTGCTTACAGGAATGGATCATATCCTGGAATTGAAAACTGAAATAATTTTTTTTTCTCCCAAGCTTTTGTCAGATATTTTATCTCAGCAGTAGAGTTGAAACTAGGGCTGTGATAAAATTCATTTGTATTGTCATTATTTTGTTTAGCATCGTATATGTATCTGATGTGCATGTGTGTGTGTGTTTGTAGGCATGAATGTGCATATGTGAATGTATTCATATGGAGGCCTGAGAAGTTGATGATAGAGTCTTTTTCAATGTCTCTCTATATCACTTCTTTTGAGGCAAGGTTTTTTTTTAACTGAACACAGACCTTGCTGATATGAACAGTCTAAATACCAGCTTGCTCTATGGCTTCCCTGTCTCTGCTTTCTCAGGCTGGAATTACAGAGTGGCCCACCTTTCACTTGTTCTGGGGATACTAACTCTATTCCTCATCCTTGTACAGCAAGCTCTTTATACTCATCTCACTAACCCTGTAATCATTCTTTTTGATAAAGCATCCAAAACTTCAAACTGCCCCAAAATGTCAGAGTCCATATTTGTATGACAAGTTTGAATAATTGAGTCATTGAAAGTATTGTTTTTTCAATTAATAATCCATACTACCAATTAGTAGTCAGATAAGTCAGCTAGTTAGTAAGATGTAATCAGTAATATTTCTCTGGGCTGTTTTCTCAGTAGTGTGAGCTTTGAGGTAATGACTGTTGATATTAATTTCAATTTACTATTACTAATGTTTATGATGTGCCAATGAGGCTCCTGCACTGCATAGAGAAGAGCTAGGAATTACTGGTAATTTTTGACACAAACAAGCAAAAATTTCAACTCCTGCAGTAGCTTCTGTTTTTCAAGACATTTTGTTAATATTGTTTTCCTTTGTCAGTGCTGATATTGAGGACTGTTCTCAAATAGCTTTTTTATTTCCAGAAGCAGTAAGAGCCTCAAAATAGGTTTTGAGTGCTGTCAGGATTTCTGAGTGAGCTTACCTCATACCTGTGATATAGCACCAAACAATGTAAGTGCTTACAACAACCACCTTACATGGCTTCACTGGCTATGAGGAAAGCTGGCACTGGACAAAGAATCAACACTCATTATCAATTGCTCCATGGATGCCTGTGTCTACATGGGCTGCTGCTCAGTAAACATATGACATGTTGGTAAATTTAATTTTTAATATGTTCAACTTTAGTTATCTATTCATTGGTTCAGTAAACATTTGTTAAGTGTCTTCTCTCTCTCAGGCTAGGAGAAGACTGAAGTGTTATAGAGGTAGATGCTTTTATAAAGTTTGGGGACCTCTTTAATAAGAAGAATGCTGCATTTCAAATATAACTTTGGGTATAAATCAACACTTATTTAGAATAAGAGATAACTTTAAGACATTTTTTAAAGAGGTTAAATAGTATAAAATTACAACATTTAGAAAAATATTTTTAACAAATAACCAGTGAGACTGAAATTTTTCTTGTGCAATTGTTGCTTTTGTAATATTTGTTCATCATGTGACAATAAATTTGTGTCATATTTTTAAAAGAGAGCAAAATACAATTTTCTAGGAGTTGGTCAAAATTTCACATTTGTCATTTAGTTTTTGCAAATTTATGTTAGCACTATAGCTTCTCTCTGATGTTCTCATGGGTAAAATGTAAGAGTTGGGGACATGTACAAGCTTTCTTTGTCTTAGCTGGACCCTCGGTGTCTGCAGTTAATCTGTTGCTGCCCAACATGATTAAGAGTATGAGAGAATAGAAATCAGAAAATATTGTAAAAGTTTGCTTCTGTAAAGGTCGTTGGCTAGTGCTGCTGTCCCACTGTGTCACCACAGATGTTACTTGGTAACACCTTCACCTTCATCCCCATCAACCAAGGCATGTTTCCAGCCCTTCTCCAGGCTTCCATGTTTGACTCTTTACAAAAAATGAAAAAAATGTTAATTAAATAAAAAATAGAAATAGAAGCCCAACTTCCACAAAGGTAAGAATTCTGGGGACTTGGTGTTTTCCTTTCCCAACAGGCAAAGAGCCTGTATTTTAACTACCTGGCCTTCTTCTGGCACTCTGGTTTTTATCTACAGGCCGGCAAAGCTAACAAAATGTCAGTTCTTCCTGTTAAGGAAAGAAGCTGTGAGGTAGAACTTCATTGTTTATACTCCTCAAGTTGCTTAGCACTGGCTGTATTCATAACACCATACACATTGAAAAGTCTGTGCATTGGCAAACTCTTCAAAAGGGATTCTGATGATCATAAATTATTTTAAGAAGCATTATGACATTCCACTGATTTTATCTTTAAATAATTAGATTTGTTCCCCCATGGAAAACTGAAGTTTATGGATAACTAAGTATTATACTGCACTGATCTGAATTTTACTGCTATAAATTTGAAAAATATTTCAATTCAGAGGTGGGAAAAGAAAGAACATTTATGCCAGCTTTTAAATATTGGGTGCATGGTACATATTGTCTCAACTGAACGTTTACATGGCCTTTAGAAGGAGAGCATTGCATTCATTTGTGTTCTAGCACCTAGATTAAAGTCGTGTCCTGAGGCATTGAAGAAAAGGTTGCTTAATATGTTTTTTAACTTGAGAGTTTTTATTCAACTAAACTACAAAAAAAAAAAAAAAAAAAAAAAGCAAAAAGCTCCTTATACAGACCAGGTTCTTTATGTAGTCATTTCAATAATGGTTATAATAGAAGTCACAATGTGCTTCAATTGAGAAGACCAGTCTGGAATTCCTTGGGCTATTTGTGTAAATGTCTTAGAACACTATAGAATGCATTGTTTATAAGGGAAGAGAAAATGTTCTTACAGTTCTAGAATTCTGGATGTTTAGGATCAAGGAGCCAGCAGGTTTAGTGTCTGGTGAGAAGTATTGTATTGCTGCCAGACCTACCAAAGAAGAAGAATGCCATATATCTCCACCCATGGAAAACGAATTGGCAGCTAGAAGAATGGTGTCTGAAGCCAGGTTTTTTTAATTATTATTATTATTATTATTATTATTATTATTATTATTATTATGTTTCCAAATTTGATTCACTGTGACCTGGTCACATCTTAATACCATCATATAAATTGAACATTAAGTTCTAATGCCTAAATTTTGGAGGCTTTAGGGTCAAGTCATAGCAAAGAGAAAATAAACCTTCCAGCAAGTCCAACATGTGTCTACTTGTTTTACTGTGTGACCCTGGCGACACTTCTAAGACCTTAGATCCTCTCTCTTTGGAAGGCGGACTTAAAAACGTCTTTGGTTACATTTCTCTGTTGTTCATTTGTTGCCTCAACTTCCCGTAATGCAGAGGCCCAGGCAGTATCTTCATGGCATTTTTGGCATTTCCCCTTCCAAACATTGGCCTCATACATCTTTGGTCTGTTATTACCACTGCTCTTTGACCATATTGGCAGTTCCCCAAACCCAATGAGAAAAAAAGCAGATCAGCAGATATATAATCTCAAGAACCAAGACTTGGTTAATGAAATTATTCCTCCACTTGCCATGTTCCTGAATCTTATTCCAAGTGGGATGAAAAAGCACATTGGTCATGCTGTCAGAGCAGACTGGATTTCACCACTGCTATTTCCTTTCTTCTTAACTTAAAATAAATGGAATATTATACACATTAAATAGATTTGCACTTGAAAATTATGAGGAAAAGATGCTGATGCTATTTGAGGCACTTTTACATTTGATAAGCTTAGTCGTGTTTGCTAAGGGACATGTGATGAGAAGCACTCTTTCCTGCTCTACTTGAAAAGCTAAATTTCTGCTCTGAAACCATCCCATATTCTTATTTTTTTTTTTTTTTTTTTTTTTTTTTTTTTTTGCTTCTGGCCACCTCTTTCTGTCTCCTCTCCTTCAAGTCAGAGCTCACAGAGACTTCTCTCTCCCTTTGAGTCATCATATAGACAGCATGAGCTCATTTAAGCTGAATAGGGGGACACTCAGGAAAGTGAGAAGATTTTGCTACAAAGCTGGATCTTCATTTTCTATGCTGGAGGACATCCATAAAGATGACATAGAACCACCCAGAAAGGTTGGACTGTGTCTTCCTTTTAAGATACTGACAATTCCAAGACCTTCTGTGTGAGTCAGGAAGCAGAAAATCACTGGATAAATCTTGTGAGTGATCAAAGTTCTGGGAGCCAAAGGAGCTGAGGGAATGTTCCAGCCTGAAGGCTGGCAGGTAAGAGATCTAGATGATACCATGTTTTGGGTTGAGTGTAAAAACAGGAAAAATGACATCATTTCTTGAAGGTGGTTCCCTAGGAGGACTTTTCATTATGTGGGGAGAGAGTCTAGCCCTTTCTATTTTGATCACGTCTTCAGCTGTTCGATAAGGCCCATCTGCATTAGGAGTGTTTTCTGCTTAGTCTATCAATATAAACACTAATCCTACCCAAAGGTAATTAAAAAGAATAAAACGATTCTAGAATTTAGGCAATCTGTGACCCAGTCAAATAGCCACATGAAGTTCATTATCATAGTTGGTTTTAGTTACAGCAAGGTATCTTCTCAGCTCAGAGTAATAGGCAACTTCCAAACAAGCTGAGGACTAGAGATTAATGGTGGCATGTCATGGGTTCAAGGTACTAGGGCAAAGACCATAGGAGAGTTTTTGGCTATTAGAGACAGATTGATCATGTTCCAAAATATGAGAATCATACATTCACTCACTCGCTCATGCACACACTCACTTGTTTCTTTTATTGAGATCTCAACTCTAATTTCACTTTTTCAGAGGTTCTTCTTAGTCAGAATGTGGAAAGCATTCTTCTAGCTGCTCTCATTTATTCTCACAAACTCGTAGAAGGTTCACTCTACAAAATCAGCTGTGAATGCAATGGTGGCTATGAAAATAAATCAGAACTCCTCCTCATGCGCCTCACACACCAGTGGGAGCAGATGGAAGGAAAGGAAGAAAGTGATCTCAAAGGATGGCAAATGCTGCAAAAGTAGAACAGCTTAATGAAGTAGCAAATCACTTGGAGACAGGATATTACACTAGTTATGTTGACTAATGAAGATATCTCTTTAGAAGACGACATTGAACTTGGAGTTGAATGATGACAAGAAACTGCACTCAGAGAACTGAGGCAGCACCCTCTCAGGGGAAAGAATGCCTGGTATAAAGATTGAATGAAAAAAAAACATTTCACTTATTCTAGGCAGTGAAGAAAGTGAAGAACACCACATTACTGAAGCAGAGTTGGCAGAAGGAAGAGAGGTATAAAAATGGCAGAGAGGCTGGCATGGCCTATTTCCCTGGAAAGTTGTAGAGGCTTCAAGTAAGGACTTACATTTTAACTGTAAAAGTGGGCTTTAAGCAATGAAGTGCTGTGATCTAGCTCATGGTTTAGTAATATCCCTAACACAGCTTATGAAGAGCAAGGATGGAAGCAAAAAGGACAGACATGTAGGAAGCTGTTGCCATAGCCCAGGCGGGACCTTCAAATACTTAGAAGAGGATGTTAGTGATGGAGCAGTACACAAAGGGGAGAGTTAGTTATTTTCTCTCAGAGCTTTGAGTTCTTACTGATAGGTTGGCATGTGGACAGTAAGAAATAAAGGATTCAAGAGTGACTGCTGGGATTTATTTTTAAGAGCACTTATTTTTATTCCAAGTTATTCTAATTGCATACTTATCTTCCGATTATTTCTTCCCACCAGGCTGTAGCTACAATGAGAAAAGGAAGCTTATTTGTCCCTCTCATTAGATTAGATATTAAGAACGGTGTCTGATGTGTAGATGGTTATATAAGTACAGCTGCCTACTTAGTATAAACAAAACCTTGCTAAGGCTAAGCTGGCAAAAGTCAAGTCAGAAACACATTGTGTGCGTATATATTCTGGTGGAGAGGGGAGAAGTAATTCTGTGAGTTGTTTCAGATCTTGATAATAGTTTGGTTGCAAAATATCAACAAAACACCTCTTGTTCTGTTCTCCATGACATCTGGGGAGCAAGGATAGCCCCTCATCTTTGTACAGTACTAAGAAGTTAATGTACTTCCAAAAGATGTAGGAGGCTATGCTCGGTCCTGGCACATCCTCAGGACCTATTTTGGTTCTGTAATGTTACCTTTTATGGAACATGGCCGAGTCCCTTCTTGAATGCAGGTTGGCCATTCATCATAGATCCATGAATTTCTGCCTGGACAAGCCTATAATCTCTTTGATTCACTCAGCTGATTGTTCATAGTCCTGGGGAACCCACACTACACACAACCTTGCTGCAAATTTAATAATAGATAGTACCTCAAGGTCACCAGGGAAACATTACATTTGTGAGGAGAATACAGCAAAGCTGATGATCAGAGAGTACTAGAAAGCAGTGGCCAGAGGGACCTAAGGCACATATGCATGTTTATTAAAACAAAACAAAACACTACCACCTGCTCCATTAGACCAAAGCAATACATTTAGACATTTTCTGATGAAGCCTTTTCTTCTACAGCATGTGCTTTGAACAGAAAATTTTGAAAAGAGCTTTGTTGGCTTCTAAGCAGCCTTATCCTCAGATACTGATGAACCATCAGGGAGAGATTTCATAGGGTTTCGGTCAGTTATCAAAATGAAAAATGAAAAGCCTTTCCTACCTGAAGTGATTGTGGAATGCTTTGGTTGTATAACTGTGTCCAATCACCCCTAGATGATTCTTGTATGTATTTCAGTCAGAAAAGACATTTTGATTGTCAGGAGTCAATAACTATTTATTTCACGCTTTCTGTGTCTTGGTTTTCCACTGTGAATTGCTTTCTTGCCACTTTTCTTGTTCTCTGTTGACTATTTAGGAGGTTCCCAACAGCAAGTCTGGTCAGAAAGCAGATCATGGTTAGATGAGTGACAATTCTTTTGATGTGAAAAACTGAGTTTAGCAAATGCTAAGCAGGGGGTAAATTAATCATTCCAAATGGATTGTCTCTTTGAATGGTGTCTTGCAATGTGAATGTTTGATGGTTTCTTGTTGATAAATATTTCCCTCAGAGTTTAGTAGAGTAAAGACATGTGTTGAGTATCCTCCATGTAAACACATTCTGCTAGGACCGAGTTAGGATCTTGAGATATACCCAGTACTGTACCATGTCTGTGACAAAGATACCCAGTATGGAGGCAGAGGAGATGTATACTTGAAATAGTACTTTAAGGGAAAATAAAGGAATTAAGTGTGTATGGAGAAAGGAAAGGAGGATCTTATTCTTAGGGTTACCTGCTTTTCCCTAACTCAGTTCCTAGGATCTTTCCTTTGCTATCAAGACAAATAGATCAGAGTGAGGGTCACTAACCTTCCAGCTGCTGCTATAATTGTAGTGTTTGTATAATGCCAAGAGCTATGTGCATGGCCATAATTCCAAGTCTCCCAAATCATTTGACTTACTAGTCTTGAGAGTTAGTTTAAAAATGTTAATTTGGATAATACAGGTAAATATTTCTCTTGATTACCCCTACTACCTTAGTCTAGTCAATATTATTAGGTATAAGCAATGGTATAGAGGTGAGCATAGTCTTCCATGTCCCGCTACCCTGTACACTGATATATGTATGCACATGTGTGTGTATGTAAATGTGTGTGTCTGTGAGTTGGTGTAGATATTTTCTAAGAACTCAGCTTAGAATTTTTTCTATATTATGTTACTTTATTGTCATTGTTTGCTGTTTTTATTTTGTTTTCAATACATTTTTTATTTTTTCTTTAAGGATTTTTTGTTGTTGTTGTTGAAATTCTAAGTATTCTTGTTCAGAGTTATAGTGACTTGGAGTTGCTTTTATTCTGTGAGGCAGACTAAGTGGAGGACTAGTCATTTTAACCTAGAGCAGACGAGGTTGGATCAGGATAGACTCAGACTACTTCTGACTCTGTGCTCCTGAAGCGTTGGCCTGTAGGGCTGTTGACTGAGAGTCTTATTAGTCTTCTTTCCTATAGTACTCAGAGGAGTTGCTGCTCTGCTGTTTTTTAATTAAAAATTCATACTATATATTCTGATCACAATTCCCCTCCCTTATCTCCTCTCAGATGCTCTTCATCCATCAAACTCCATTTTTTCTCTTTAAAAAAACAAATAACAATAATGACAAAAAGCACATGAAAACCACACATAAATAAAACTCTTAAACCCATAAGAACACAAAATTGAATACCACAATATATAAACAAAAGACCAATAAGATAAAAAAAAGTCTTCCGTTCAAGTAAACCGGTATATTTTTGATCATGTCTCATAACATGTTTGAACCCAGTGCCAAACAGTTTGGGAAGCATAATTTTCAAAGCCATTAGGCACATTGGGGCTCACCTCACATGCTGGCTACCCTTACTGGCACCCTCCAAGGGCATGATAACACTTCTGCTGTGTACTAAATGACTATACATGATTTGTAGAAGTTCAGCATGTTCTATGAGATGTCAGGAGAATAATATAGTCAAAGATGAGATGTTTAATTGAAAAGAAAATCATAGAGAATAGCATATTTTAATACAGGCAATTTCCTAATAGAACAGCTTAGCTGTCAACACACTGAGAGAATATTGGCTACAGCTTCAAAGCTCTGGGGCCAACTTTCTATTTGTACTAGAGATGTTTTCATGTGCTTTCTTTAAAATCCTTCCTTTGGGTGACTTGCTTGAGTTTTGAATATGCTTTTTGATTCTCTGAAGCTCCTTGATTCAGTAATAGTTCCTTTTTTTTGCTTTTTTTTTTTTTGCGGAGACTCAGACAAGAGGAAGGTGAATTTCTGAGGCAACCATTTACTGATGTTGATCAATGAGAATGGTTGAAGCCAGTGTACAAAGGGTATGCAAATATGCCTTTAGGGGTTTCTCCAGCTCATAGGGTGGGTCTGGTATGACAGTAGTGTTGGGAATCCTTTCACTCCAGGAAAGAATTAAGCTCTTGACTAAATAAATAAGATGTAGTTGACATTCTGGGGCTTTGGACACATAATATGAAATTCTAAAGTACAATTGTTTATTTTCTTTCTGCCTTTTTAGTAGATTAGCTTTAGGTAGCATTCATGCCTTCTGTTTTGTACTGAAAAAAGAAACCATAGTTCTTACTTTCAAATCTAGTAAGTGGACTTTTAAATTGAATGTTCCAATAATACATGTTAGATTGTTCTGAATTAAAATTCTCTCTCTCTCTCTCTCTCTCTCTCTCTCTCTCTCTCTCTCTCTCTCTCTCTCTCCCTCTCTCTGTGTGTGTGTGTGTGTGTGTGTTTAAAAAAGATGCAGAAACACAGTACTCTTTCTTCTGATATAATTTGGTTGTTAATTTTATCAAGGTGTTGTTACATACCTAATGTGTACTATTATTTTTTTACATTGAGCTTTGCATTCATGATAGAAAACTTGGATGTTGGCATTGTATGATATAAATTGACTAGATTGTAATTCTAACTCATCATGAGCATTTTAGAATGTAGAAAATGTAAAGCAAAGAACTTCCATTAGGAGCATAATTATTATGTTCAATGTTTTGCTTTCTACTGACAGTTTACAATAGACTGAAAAAGCAGACAGTTGTGAACAGTACTGGAAGGGTCATGAATCTTATGGAAGAGGGTCAGAACTGAGAAGGAAACATTTAAATGGAAAGGGGAAAGGGAACAAGAATTGAGGAAGGCTGTTGAGGTCATCAATCTTTCAAAATCTTCTATTTCTCAATTGAAGTTGTAAGTGCATGACAATGCTATCACTGAGGTGTGACAAAATTTTTACATTCTCACTTCTCTTTGCTAATTCTGGCATCACAAGTTTGCAGAAAACATACACAGCAGTTTATGGAAATGGGTCTAAAAACAAAGGTTCTTATTTTGAAGCAAACTTGGTATGTTCAAATTCAGATCCATTCATTAAGTGTAAGTTGAATAATTCCTAAGAATATTTGAATGTTGATACTACTCACAGCAGGCCTTCACAAGACCAGCATGTGCATTTGTGATTCTGAATGAGAAGCTAACCCAGAGAACAGGAGGAATATAGTCACACAGAACAAAAGATGGACTATGATGAAGACATAGAAGGAAAACAAAATATTGTGAACATTCAGAGCAAAAGGACTTTGGGTTTGGGGAAAGAGAAATGGAAGGATAAGGACAAACAACTCAGAGAGGCTTTTCTGAATGAGACGGTTTTTATCCTGTCAAACAAAATGGTTAAAATGTTAACAAGCAACGGGAGCTCAGTAGCATGAAGGATGCTGGTGTCATTGATAAAGTAACAGGATAAGCTACTGCAAGGAGAAGGACGGTGTGTTTGGTGATTAGCATGTGCTATAGAGCTGGAGTAGAAGATACAGGAAAGTAATAAGATTTAAGATTACACAGTGTTAATCCCAGTTATTTTTACTCTCTGAATCTAAGATTACTCATGAAAATAAGAACATAGCATTGATTTTAGTATTTGTATATATGTATAAAGATGAGTTATAATCTAGAATGTTTGCAGCAAACCTATGACAACTAAATAGAAACAATTTTGTGGTATTTAAGCTATTTCGGTTTTGGACAATTTATTATATAATAACAGCAGTGTGCATGCAGAACTTGGATGGTGTTGAGGAGCAAGTTAAGGAATATGGATTAAATTTCACTGGCTTTGAAAAGCTGCTGAAATTTTGAGCAGATTTAGATTTAGAGTCAGAAATTATATTCTGATGTGGTTATATTTTGTTATAGAGTAAATTATAGAAGGTTGGAACCACTAGATAAGGATCTGAATAATTGTAAGATCACCTATAATGTCAAAAATAAAAATTTGGATTTTCAAACAGAAACAAGACTATCTAAAATAAAGACCACATTTTCTCATTTCTTGTGACTATATGTCCTATATGTACACCTATTTGGCTATTTGGCTAAGATAGGTCCCAAAGAAGCATGCAATGGTTTTGTCCTTTAAGCACAGTTTAACCTAGAAGATCTTCTGTATGATCTACTTCTATACCTACTTCTATGTTCATCGTCATGTGGATCTAAATCCAGCTTATTTGGACCCTGGAAATATTACATGTGTGAAGTGAAAGGAACCTGTTGAGTGAAATTATTATACCACTCGTAGGCTAATTGCACTAGACTTCCACATGAAAGGAATAAATTACTTTCTTAAAGACATCACAATTTTTAAATTCTGCTCTTTGCACCATAATTGAGTCTTAATTCATTCATAAATGAAGGAAACAAGTGAATAAAGGTTGAGTTTCTAAAGTTTAACACCAATAGCAGTTACAGTTATATAAAAAGCCTGTTTGGAGCAACAGAAAGATGTTTAGGTATAGCTAAGTGGAAGCCAGTGTTGGGAGCTTGAAGAAAAGATCTGAGTTGGAGAGTTGAATTTAGGTAGGAAGAAGGGCCTTTAGATAGTAGCTGGGTAGCTGAATACCCTTGAAGAGAAGAAAACTTCAAGAAATAAAATGTAAAACAGTTGAAAGAAAATGAAGAACAGTGTTTGATCAAAGAGTGTGAAGGGGAGGCTGAGTTAGAGGAGTTGGGCATGAAGAAGAGACATGATGAAGGTGATTAGTTCAGAAGAAGGGCTGAAGCTGTTTTGAGTAGCCTTTTCCATCCACACATGGAAGGGATGGGAAAGAAGAGGAAGCCTTAGAGCTGTTTGTAGTCAGGAATGCAATGAGATTGTGTCTGCTTTATTAATGTACACAGTGAGGTTTGGTTTAGTGTTTCAGTGGAGTGCTGATTCTAACTCCAAGAGCTGTTTTCCATTTTTAACATGTGCTTATGGCTTTGTTACACTCTTCTCAGGTGAGCAGCTGTGCACTGAAATGTGCCAGGTATGAAACTGCTAAAGAATTCCATGGAGGATGGATGGTTTGGTTGAAGAATTATTTAATGGCTTTTAATATTTTGAGCAGATGGTGAAACCATAAATGGCAAAGTGTGAAGATTGATAAGTCATGGGTGGTTTTGGTGTTATCTTCTAATAAAATTATTTTGACATATTTTGATAGTATTCATAATTCTTTTTAGTTTTCACAAGTATAAGCCATGTAGTAATTAACTGTAACTGGCAATGACTAGTATTACTTTTGTCCTGACACATACAAAATATAAATATACATATGTATGTATACATGTAAATTTGGGTATAGATAAGGGTTTCAGTATGTAGATAGCTCTGTATTACTGTTGAAATATGAGGGCATAAAGGATGGTTTATCCCAAGAAGAAGGATTAGGGCGAGGCACTGTCCCATTTCCTCTTCCTAACCAGTTTCCTAACTAGGGCCAGCACGCTTCGTTCCTTTTAGAGGATCTAGTTACTTAACCTGTCTTCTTGGATTCAGTTCTCAGTGTTCAAGCCGAGGGAAATTTCTATTCATAGACTCTCAGATGGTTAATTATGGTTTCCCAGTTTCCCAAAAACTCACATTCTACACAATCTCACTCAAAGTGTTTTCTTTTCCATATCAGGAAAGAGGAAAAATGCTAGAAATAGACTCTTTGTAGAAAATTATCCTGGGGTCATGGCCCAGAAGAGCCAAGTCTTGTGAAAGTTTACAAGGAATTTCCAAGAGGGACTAGACCAGAGCAACAGCATATAGAACAGTAACAAATACCATAACTACCCCAACATTTTTCAAATCCAAAAGAGTACCTTTATAAATGTCAGTTAAAGAAATTAAGCTTAAAATAATGAATTCTATTATTATAAAAAAGTTTAAGACTGTCATAAATCAATTGTGTTTTATATTTACAAACATAGTGAAGTAAAAACAAAAGTTGATTGGAAGGCCAGGGTGGGAATGAAGCACTCCATAGGGACAGGAAGCAGGGGCAGCAGGTTCTCCATGAACTATTTATTCTGCTTAATGGAAATATAAGTTCTAATTTTTCTCAATGCTGGTTATATGATATTGGTAAAATTACTTAAATTTTAACTAGAGTGTCTTCATTTGTTTTTCTAAGTTTCTATTTTATGAAATTATTGTAAAATGTAAATAAACGATGAGAAGACACTTAGCAAATTCAAAGTGACAACAGTTAGATGTTATCATCTGTGTTACTAAACAGATAAATAATAGAAATTGGAGTGCTTTCAGGAATGGAGTCTGTAGAAGAAGGCATGAAGGCAGTGCCAGAGTAAAATCTATAAATGATAGCCTCTGCTTGCTCAAAGAGGTAGCTGGCCCTATAAAGGTAATAAGGGCCATTGTCATTTGTATTTCAATAAAAAATGTGAAGGGTATTCTATATGTAGGGTATCCTGAAGATTCAACAGCTCTGCTCAGTATCTTCTCTCTTTCATGGACAAGAAGTATGAGGCTTTACCCTGATTCAAAAGATTAGCCTCGATCATACTGTTGGTGTCAAAGGTAGATTTAAATCTTGGTTCCTGGTTTATAATTTGATCCCATGTCTCTGAAGTTTCCATGGTGTCACAGTAGCTCTTCCAGGTTTGAATATTTGAAAAGGCTGCATTTCTTTTCAGTAAAATCCCATGAATCTGGAGCCAAGAAGCGGATGTTGTATACAGTAGAGTCTGGGTCTTCAGGAAGAAGAAGGGAAGAGTACATTCTCCATACCATTTTGATTTAGCAATGAACAGAACCCAGAATATTTTTATCCACTTTGTGTATGCTTTGTTCAGGTGAATTTGGTAGGAGCCAAGAAGGACTCTTCTGTTCTAATTTTCAGTCAATAAGCTACCCTGTAGATGGTGGCCATTTATTGACTTTCCATTACACTCAACTTCAATTTATTTGACCTGGGAAGGTTTTAGCATGCCCTTGCCTCTACTCTGAGCTATCTCCAGAGTTTCTGTGTGACTGACTCTGTATCAGACTTAGTTAAAAATTTCAACGATATTGATTTTTAGATAGACCTATGAGGCTTAAAACCTAATTGAAAGAGCTCAGGTGAAATGGGAGGGTTAAATTTTTCCTAAATTCAAGCTATGAATATTAAATTTAACACCTAGTAGTGAACATAATAATGAAAATAATGGACATCTTTCCTATCATTTTCTCCATCTCTCAAGTATTGAAGAACCTACTGTATATATACAATGGTGAATAGTAAGTACTAAACATAATAGGGAGTTTACATGAACACTGAGCAGGTTATAGGCTAATTAACTAGTTATCTGATGGCATTTTTTATGTTTGAAAAAATATTTATAGGTGCTGGTTTCCCTCAAAAGTTAAACTGTCATCAAACACAGAAATAATGGCCTCCAGTCACTAACTTTTTGCATTTATTTTTAGATGGCTTATCTTAAATTTAAAATTAAGGGCTCTATCAGACCATAATGTTTGTGAAAGGGATTAAATTTTGCAGAATGCTCCCATGCTGTCTGAAACCACAACAAATACTAGAGGCATTTATGCTTGAAATGTGTTTTAATTGGGATGGATTTTGAACTCTTGCCAGGCAATTTCTGAACATTTTAGGCCTAGGCTTGAGAAACACATTATCCAGATGTTTATAGAGTGCCTTTCTACTAATGTCCTGTTTATACTTTGACTTTGTGACTTAAAAACTACATTTGCTTACTTCAAAGTACAAGATAAAAGTGTTTACATCAACTAAATGTTAGATTTGAGCCACCCACCAGCTCTTCAACACCTTCCTCTGCCTTAAAGGACTCAGTCTGTCATCACCCATTTTCTTCATGACACAGGCAAGAATTCACTCTGTTTTGTAGAATTTCATGTGAATAGAAAATTTGGCAGAATGCTTTTTTATACAACTCCTTATTCTTTTACTTTATATAAAAGGTATTTCCTCTTAAAATTTTTTTATTCCATTTCATGCATTAGGGTATTAATTGAAACTATGGGAAATGAATATAAGAGCAGACTATAATTTCTCAGAACTTTGCAAGAGATCTAACCTCGTGAAAGTCTGTCTGCCTAACTCATTACTATTGATCAGTTTGAGACTATCTAGAAAAGGCTCTTTGGAGAAAAGACGGGAAAGAATAAGACATAACCTTCAGACTCTGAGAGTACTAAAGGCGTTAGATTTCTGCCTTCCCTCTCTCCTCCTTGCTTCCCGCTAGTTCCCTGCCCCACGACCTCTCTCCTTCTCTCTTTGCTCACTACTCTTGTAGGCATTCTATCTCTGTATTATGCAGACTGTTCTAAACTTTGCAGTTCTCCCAAGCAGCCTCCTGGAACTGTGACACTCCACCTGACGGCTTTCCTTTTCAAGTTAAGAGCATCATAGATGAGCTCAAGGAATGCCTCAGTGGTTAGGGAACTGACTGTTCTTCAAGAGGACCAAGTTTGGTTCCCAGCATCCTGATCAGGTACCTCATGATTGCCTATAGCTCCAAATCCAGTAGATTCAACACTTTCCTCTGGCCTCCAATGGGCAGCTGTACACATGTGGCAGGCAGGCACGCCAACAGACACACGGACACACACACAATACACATATAAAGGTAAAATTATTTAAAAATAATATCATGTATAGCATATATAGGTTCAGGTTGTTAGCTCAAAAAATTTCATATTTTTCTGATTATAAATGTAACATTTAGTCTTCTCTTAAATTTATAAAATGTAGATAATAACAAAATGAACATAAAAATCATTCACTATTTCATTACTTAAGAAATACTGTTTTCCTAAACTATTTTACTGTAAAAATTCACATCTATACAAAATTGGGACATGAATGTGTACAATATTTTGAAACATGTGTTAATCATTTTGGGGGACATTAATTTTACAGGTTTTTTTTTTGTCAGTTCAGATATTGGGAATTTTACTCTTCTATTCTTTATTTAGTCTTTCCTGTTAAGTTCAAAAGAAAAATAAATCTCCCATTTCCTGTATCTAAAACTTTTTCTACTATTCCTTATTTTTTTGTTGTTCCTTATGCACAAAATTTTATTTCTTTACCATGGTTTACATACAACTTGGCATTTCTCCTCATATTATCTACTAAACTTTATATTATTTTCTATGTTTCATAATTAACATTTGAATTGAAAGACCACCCCGGGGGTGGGGGACCCCTGAAATGGACCTCTCTTCAGGGAGAAACCCCGGGACCCAAGGAGGACCGAGCCACAGATCAGCTGCAAACAGCACGAGGTTTATAACACAGGTACCTGCGGGCTACCGAGCCACTTAGGAGGGCTGGCGCCCCCAACCCTTTGTTCAGGGCCTTTTTATAGGGTTAGGGAAGCAAAAGCGAGCGTACAGAAGCAGAAGCATAGTTACAAGGTTTTCATTGGCTGGTTTGAATGAAGCTATTCTGTTGAGGGGGTGAGGGTAGTTCAGGTCACTATCTGGCCTGCCTGATATCGCCCACTCTCAGGCAGCAGCCTGCCGTTTATCTTCCTGGGAACTCTGTCTTCCCAGGAACTTCCCTTGGTCCTTGACTGGGGGCAGATCACGTAGCTATGTAACTGTTATCTTTCTTTTTCTTTTGCTCTGCTGACATTGTGAAAGCTTTTATTATTGCAGAGATGCTGGTGTCTCCAGTATCAGGATGTATGTTTTAAGAGCAGATGTACAACCCACAGGGGAATCAGTTTGTTGGCAGGCTTCTGACTGCAGCTCCTTCGTCCTTGGGCCAAGGCACCTGGTGCTGACATGTCTTAGACAAGTTTCGTTACTTCTTGGGCAGGAGGGAATTGCTAAAACAAGGGGGCTGCAAGCAAAGGGAGGAAAAGGGAGGGGGGGTCTTACAGAATGATTGTGAAATATTCCATTAAAATTAAATATCATATTTTATATCAGTTTCCCTATTAACCAAGTTTTTGGCTTTTAAATTACTTAAAAATTTATGCATTCATTTATGTGTGTTGATGTTTAGCCTAAATCACATATATGCCTGGTATCCATAGAGGCCAGAAGAGAGTATTGAATTCTTTGGAACTAGAATTATAGACATCCGTAAGTTGTCAGGTGGGTACTGGCAACTGAACCCAGGTCTTCTGCAAGAGCAGATACTTTAAAAAAATACTGTTGTAGTAAATACTTTTAATCTATTTTAAAACAAATAGGCTAGAAGGTGTACATCTAATGAGTATCACCACATAATTAACTTCTGTAAGTCCAAAACACATTTTCTGACATAGGTATCACTGATACTTGATTTCTCTTTTAAAATCATCTTTAGAATCTATTAATGAACCAAAAATTTAAAACCAGACTTACTTTTATGATATATCTTCGTTTAAACTACAAATCATTCATTTCCACTCTTTCAAATAATTTCTTTTTTAAGTACCAATTTTTTCTCCATTTAAATGACTTTGAAATGATGCTAAATGCTGGGTGATTCCAGTGGTAATCATAATATTTTCATAATGTTTACAGAAATGAGTGATCACTGCAGTGACCACAGTGACAACTTTGAAGGGTTAACACTCTTCCTGTTAGATGAATATGAATAAAATAATTGTTATAATTGTTGTCTATAAAAATAGTCATACTTGACATCATGTATGAGTCAATTTTTTTTAATGGTTAGACATTATTACTTCCTGGCACTTCCGTTAGTGATGGGTGCATGAGAGTATAGCAGTGCATATTGTTAAGGGATTTTATAGGCATGAATTCTCAAGGAGAATATTTTTTTTCCGTAGACAGGGATTTTCCTTTAAACAATTCTATTTCCCTCTTTGAAGTTATGAAGTATTTCCCAGATTTTTTTTTCACCATCTCTTCAAAATTAGTCTAAGTCCTGAAGTACAGATGTGTAGGACAGAAAAATTGCCATATATGATTTTCAAAGGTTGCATCAGAAACTGAAAAGCATCCACATACAAAGAAACAGTTAAATTAATATCTATCAGTTGTATAAGAAAACCCCAGTACTCAATTGTGGTGAAAACACACTACTATCTTTGATTCTCCATCTATGGCACATTGGTGGGCTGACACCGCAGAAGGAATCAGCTGCAAGCGTATCATGTGACTGATGGCAGAAGCAAAGATAATTTCAGCAGATATTTTTCTGTTAATTTGACACAGGTGCTATTTTTTTTTTTTTGACTGTGTGCTAGAATGTAAAGGCTTCCATTCTTATTGTGCTTATATCATGCTAGCTCTCTACCATCTTTTAGGCTTCAGTTGTGGCATAGGCACATACTTCCAACAATTTAATTCTGTTTATTGGTTATGCCACTGTTTGCTTCAATAGAGTAACTGTGGGTTTTAGAGACCCATTAGTTTTAATTATGTTTCCATCTCTGTAAATTCATTATTAGTTCGTTTTCATGTGTATACTGTGTATAGTTCTTGAATTTCCCTAATTCACCCTATGTTATTTCATCTGCATGGTTCGTGATTTGTTTTTGGTTGCTTCAAGACACAGGGTTTTTTCATTCCACTGCTGCCTGGTATGTGATTCCTGGCTCATTTCTTCTAGGTTTTCACATTTATTATACATGGATATGCAGAAAGCATCTCATTACATGTTTCTTTTTCTACCATTGTAGAATCTTCTTTCCAAAGCACAATAACCAGGACATGATATTTTTAAGTTGTGCTGTGTACTGAAGGATCTCTGCATACACAGGGCAGGCTATGAATGCTCACTCATGCTGTCTGAGAGAATGCCAGCTTAGGTTTGTCATCTGACGCTTTCAGCCTTCTGATCTGCCCTTGTCCTCAGTTTACTTACTAGGTCAAACCACAGCAAAAAGGCAATGTATATTATCCAGTGTTCTGATGCAAACAGCAGTGTCTTCAACAATCACCTTCATGGACAAACCTGCATGTTTGACCAAATGACAAAGCACTTTGTGGCCAGTCAGATTGACACATAAATTTATCTATTACAGCAGCGTAGAAAAATAGGGGCTTAATAATTCACAGAAAATCATGGTAGATGGCAGATTTGTTTTGTTATGAGAAGCTAGGCTCTTTCTCTCTGTTTTCCATCTATGCCTCTGTCTTGTGCTGGCTGACATGTGAACACAGACAGCTGTTGGTCCTTCAGGCTTCTACTCTTATATAAGTGAGAAAATAGAGGAATTATATCAATCACTGTTCTGTTGCTCTGAAGAGACACCAGGACCAAGGTAGCCCTTATAAAGGAAGGCATTTAATTAGGAGCTTGCTTAGTGTTTCAGAGGCTTAGCCCTTTATTATTATGGCAGAGAACATGGCAATACCTAAGAGCTATATCCTGATACACAGGTAGAGAAAGGGAGCCTGGGCCTAATGTATATTTTTGAAACCTCAAACTCCAAGACACATCTTTTAACAAGGACACACCTCCTAATCCTTGTAACCCTTTCAAACAATTCCAATCTTTGGTAGTTAAATGTTCACTTCTATGAGTCTATGGGGGCCTTCCTTATTTAAACTTAGCTCATTCTCTGAACCTTTGCCTTGATATTTGGGTAGGAGTATGCTCTCTGTTCACCTCTGCCAGAATCTGACTGCGAACACCATATTACAGAACTAACTTCTGCAAAAGTCCATGTGAGGAAGCTGGAAATGGAAGGCTTTACCCTCTCTGAGGAATTGATGGAGGGATAACTGGGAAGAGGGAATGAGGGGGAACAATGTTAAAAAAAATACTTTTAAATTAAAAAAATGAAGACTAAGACAGGTGTATAGCTCATGATATCCCAGTTCAGTGCTAGACTGAGCATTTTCCATCTATCCTATGTAGAGACCCTTCCACTCATTCTTCCTACCAGACACCAAGGTCTAAAGCTGTGCTATGAAAATCTGAAATGTGGACATGGTTATGTTCTTTCCTGTTACTCCCTCTAAGTTCCTCTCTACTCTGCAGAACACGTGGACTTCTTACTCAACAGAAGGTGCCTTTCCTCCTTGGGGATTCACCCTCCAGGCACTCTTCTTCCTCCAGGCCATAATAGCTGGACATTTTGTTTCAGGTTCAGTTGGATTTATTTTTATGTAAACCCTTCTGCAACCACCTGGGTAGCATTAGAGATGCTCTTCCTCTATGGTCCTTCCTGTGTTGTATTGTAGCCAACTGCTTTAACATCACATACTAGAATGTGCTTCCCAAAAGTCAAGGTCATGTCTAATTCTTCTCTCTGTAAAGCAAGAATTTATACGACCAACCATAGCTTAAGTTTTTATAAATGTTTGATGATACCTTTGTGTTCAATGAATATATTCATCCTGAATGTATTTGATAATAAACATATATAAAAAGTATGCAATAAAATACTTTTTAGTAAAATTACAATACTTATAAAAAGACAAATCATTAAAACATATTACTTTTAGTAATAAGTAAGAATTCCAGATAAAAGTTATTTTAAACTGTAAAATGTAAAAAAAGAAAAAATAAAATATACAACATACATTCATATAATCACAGCTCTTTATAATATAAAATATAATCAAGGATAAAATACTTGAAATGAATTTAAATTAATTTTAAAAAGTTGGGTCTGAAGAATGACTTAGTTGTTAAAATACTGTGAGCAAGTATGAGAACCTTGAGTTTGACCCCAGAACTCACATAAAAAGCCAAATATTGCAAAGCACACCTGTAATCCAGTACTGGGGAGGCACTGACAGGAGGGTCTTTGGACTTGCTGCGAAACCAATCTATCCTTTAAGCTGTAGATTCAATAAAAGACCTTGTCTCACAAAATAAGAAAGATAGCAATATGAAGCCCACACCTGACATCAACCTGGGTCATTCAAAAACATACACATGCACACACAGATACACATGCACACAAACACAATCATGTACACATATACACACTTATAATAATTTAAAATGTCATTAAAGTTGTTTTAAATGTTTTTATTTTGCCTGTGTGTGTGTGTGTGTGTGTGTGTTTGTGTGTGTGTGTGTGTGTGTGTGTGTGTGTGTGTGTGTGTGTGTGCTGTGTATATGTCTGAGGTTCATGGAGTTCAGATCTACTGGAACTAGAGTTACAGACAGTTGTGAGCCTCTACATAGGTGCTGGGAATTTAGTTCTTTTCAAGAGCAGCCAGTAATCTTAACTGCTGAACCACTACTTCGGCCTTAAAATTTCATTTTTCAGAATCAAAAGTAAAGGCCAATATAGTTGAATGAATGGTAGAACATTTACCTAGTATATGCAACACTCAGAATTCAACTCCCAGCCTCGAAGAAAATAAGCAAACAAGCATATAAAAACAAAATAGCACACAGAAAGAATGAGACCTACATAGCTTAAAACTTGTTGCAAATAAAGTTTTGTTTTATAAATAATTTATAAATCAATTCCTAGATTCTACTTAGCAAGTGTGAGGAATAACTCTGGCATGCATCCTCCAAGAATTCTCAAGTGCTTTCTGAAAAGCTCAGAGCCCATTTCCAGCTTCTTCACATGGACTTTTGCAGAAGTTAGTTCTGTAATAGGATGTTCACAGTCAGATTCTGGCAAAGGTGAACAGAGAGCATACACCTACCCAAATATCAAGGCCAAGGTTCAGAGAATGAGCTAAGTTTGAATAAGAGAGGCCTCCATAGCCAGAAGTTGTTACTATGTGCTATAAATATTAAAACTTGGAGTTGCTTTTCCTCTAAGTGTTCACCATCTTCTTTCTTTTCATGCTCTGGCCATGCTGGCTGCCTCTCTTTGCTTGGGAAGACAGATTTCTCTGAACCTGTGCTTCTAAACTATCTTCTCACTGGGGTCTCAAGACTGTCAGGTATTGACATGTCTGTTTAGGAACACACCCCATGCAGCTCCTTTTTCCTGTAGAATAGATTTAGGAATCTGATCTTTTTCCACCTCTTTTTTACACTTTCAACTGAATTGCAGAAGTTGGTAATAAAAGTTGGTCCCCACCCCCTACCCTTCTCTCCTGGGCAGGTCTTTTGTTCTTAACTGATGGGGAGAGAGATTGCTTCGATTTTTCCTTTGTAAAATTATGTGGTATAAACGTTTGTGCTTTTGTATAGTTAATGGCTGTATAAAACTCTTAAATGAATTTACTTTTACTATTATTAATGACAATTTAGAGTCTGAGATGAATTTACTTTTACGGTGCTAGGTCTGAAAGAAAAAGAAATACAGCAAAGCCAATTGTAATTATTCTAAGAGAGTTACTTTAAAATTACTTTTTAAGCCAAACAAGACTTTCTACTCAACAGAGAAAGTGGTTCTTTAATAGCTTCTCCAATAAACTCATTTTTAGAAGTTCAGAAATAAGAGCCTAAAGCTTCAAAAAACTCAATCTGCATGCCATTCTCATGGGCAGATCCTTTCTGTAGAAGCAGTCCCAAGCTCCAAGTGCTCTAAATATACTTCACCAATGATTTATTCGCACCTACAGAACTCAACATGTTCCTCCTGGAGATAAGTAACCATTCTCTTGTCATATGCTTTTCCTCTCAGTAGGCAACCCTCTTGGGACTGCTGTGAGCCTTGTGCATTCAAAAATCTTCAGCAGTATAGAGAGCCTGATGTCTTTAGAAAGAATTAGTCAAAAGGAATTAGCTTAAAGACATTACAGGTATGTGTGGCAATCAGATAGGAAACTTTAAACTTACTTGCTTAAACATGGCATGCATTTTATGTAGATATATGAAAAATATTCAGGTATCTTCAAGTTATGTCACTTTTGTAAGATGAACAAGAAGTTTAATGAGACTTGAAGACCTGGTTGCAGCTTTCAAGATTCATTTTTCATATGTTCATTTTCAGTTTTGTGTATACTATCATAAATCTCATAAACTAGGTATACAGAAACACAGTTTTCTAAAGAGAAAAATACCAAGATTCTCCTCTTTAAAATCTGGAACTTACAGCTTGATTTTTATAAATGGATGTTTGACTTGCATATAATCTCAAAAGTTATGAAGTCTGTCTTCAACTTGCTTACTGCTGTCATTTTGATATGTTCACAGGGCTGTGCAACCACTATCACTTATTTTAGAACATTTTCATTATCACCCATATAAACTCCATTCCCACTATCATTCACTTACATTGCCCTCTTGTCTACCATTAATAAACAAACTGCTTTTTATTTTCTACCTTTATAGACATGTCTGCTCTGGACATGCCATGTAAGTAGAATCCTACAATACATGTTTATTTGGATCTTCTCTCACTTAGGATAAGGTTTCCAAAGTTCATCTTTGTTGCACCATGTATTAAAATATCATCTTAAGTAGTTGTATAATATTACACAATATGGATATGCCACATGTTATTTAACCATGGATATTAGTTGAAGGATATTGGGCTTATCTACCAAGTGCTTTTTGACTGTTAAGAATAATGCTGCTATATCCTGTATATACATATTCAATAAAATGCAACATCCAGATTATGGTTAAAACTTGAGGAGAAGGAGGAGGAAGAGAAGGCTGTGATGAACGTTTTGAGTGGGCATGTGTTTTCAGTTCTCTTGGGTATGAATAGAAGCACCAAGTCATATGATGTATTAGTGATTCTTCTTGGCACTGGGACAAAATAGCTGACCAAAGCAATTTTAGAAAGATTCAGGAGAAGCATGATGGAAACAAGAGCTTGTAGGAAAATGTTTCTCACTTGTTTGCAAGATCAGGAAGCAGAGAGATTGGGCTTGATCCTTCCATGGGTATTACCTTCAAGGACTACCCTCAATGACCCACTCTGCTGTATAGCCACAGTCTCAAAGTTTCCATGACCTTCTCAATGGCACCACAAGCATTCAACACATAGGAAGCTGTGGATATTTCACAGATGCTAAGTAATGCTTAATTTTTGAAGAACTGTAAATTGTTTCTCAAAACAGATTACCATTCACATCCCTGCCATGCAGTGAGTATTTTATCTTCCCCACATTCCTCCCCATGACTTGTTTCCATATGTCTTTTCTCTCAGAGCTGCTTTAGTGAGTGTGAGGTAGCATCTCCTTATTATATGAACCCTAGTTGAAATATAATGAAAACCTGGAGCCAGATATTGAGGAAAAGCTGGAATATCAGGGAGGTAGAGAAGCAAACCACAGCCACATTCACCCGGCCAGCTCCTCAGGCTTATCTCCAGGAATCCTCCAAGTCTTTCAGTGGTCAGCTAAAAGGAAAGAATGTCTCTGGGAAAGCTGAAACACTCTTTTCTCTTGCTCCACCCAGCTCTCTTAATTTCCTCTTTTCACATTCCTAAAACTAGGATTAAAGGTGTGGGTCATTACTCCCTGACCTGGCTTGGCTCTGCAGTTGACTGATATTCTGGAATAATTTTATTAAATATATATGACCACATCTTCTCATGGTTGTGATTTTCATTTCCCTGTTGAATAAGGATGTGCACTAATTTTGACATGTTTTTACTGCTTGTTGCCCTATCCTCTTTGGAGATGTTCTGTTGAGTCTTGCTCTTGCATTAGATTTTATTATTATTATGGAGTTGTTGAAACATTTTGTATGTGTTAAATACTGTGCAGTTGATTTTAACGTCTTGATCTTACTAATTTTGGGGGTTATTCAGAATTTAAGTCACCGTGACAAACAACTGAGATGAGTTTAAAAGAAGAAAAATTGTTTTGGCTCTGAGTTTTATAGTTTTAGTCCAAGATTGGCTGTATCCATTGCTTTATAGTGAAGCTATAGCAGAATGTTAGGATGGAGTAGCATACGGCAGAGGCTCTCACTGCATGGCCACCGTGACATGGAGAATGTCTGGAGGAATGGGCTTACTTCTCTTTTAATTTTGTATAGGGCCCTGGTTTTTGTGTGATACCTTTTGCATTCAGATCTTCTCTTTCATACTCACACTCAGAAGTGCACTTTGCTAGGTATCTCACCAAGCAAGTTGAAAACTTACTATCATGTACACAGAGGAAATGTTTCAAAGGTCAAAATACTTGATATGAGAGTATAAGGACCCATGTAAAAGCTGGATAAATGCAGCATGTTTGCCTGTTATCCTAGAACCCCAGGAGGCAGAAGCAGGTGACCTTCAGGAGTATGCTAACTAGATTAGATGAATCAGCAAGTTCTGGATTCTTCATCAACAGACCTTTACTCAATAAATAATGTAAACAACACTAGAGAAAAATACCTAACATCAACTTCTGACCTTTATATGTACATATGTATGCACATGTACAGTTCTATAACTGTGTAGACCTAAACATGCAGACATGAAAGTATATAAATTAACTGACACGGATAATTGTCTCTTTTAGTGCCATACATGTAATAGAATTCATTTTTCTGACAAAATAATATTTCATTATAGCCACATAAATATTTTTCATTATTTTTTCATTTTTTATTTGTGACTTTCTACATCATCACAGGTTTATATATTCTATGCTTTGTGTTTCAATGGATAGAGGTAAGGTCCAGTGCTAGTCAATAACTATAGAGCTGAGACAATCTGAAGTGGTTTCTTGTCACACATGTGAATCTTGTCTATCACCTTGATGAGTTTCAGAGGCCCTTGCCTTCTCTACATGTGTTGATTACTTGGTTATTCTTGATTATGACAGCATTGTCACTGTTTTGAAGAGATTATACCAACTTGCCACATTGGGATTGTACAATATAATCTTTAATTGGCATAATTATTAAATTTATATTTGTGCAGTTTTATCAAAACTGAAAGTTATATTTGTGCAAAAATCAAATGTTTCTACACATGCATCAGTAAAAGTCTGGGTCAATATATAAGGACTTTGCATAAATTTTCACTTTTAAAGTAATCTGATGGTACATTTTCTCAAGCCCTCACACAGGCATTCAGAAATATCAAGACGGCGTGCCCAAGATTCCAACAGCTTGTATCACAGTGGAAGATGCAGAAATGATGTCACGAATGGCTGCTCGTGGAAACAAAATTGTCATTCATCTGGAGATGGGAGCAAAGACCTACCAAGACACTGATTCCTTCAACACTGTAGCAGAGATCACTGGGAGCAAGTATCCAGAGCAAGTGAGTGAAGGAGGAGGATGTGCTTTCTGGCAAAGGGTGCTCTATCAGGTGGCCGCTTTTAGAATAGTTAGAAGGAGAGAACTTGAATCTGTTGATATAGTCTTCATAGTCTCATTAAAACCTGAAGCTTCATATATTTTTCCCACTAAAGAGATCACTACACTGAAGAACAGAAGACAAATCCAAGGGCAGAACAGGACCCACAGTGTGGAAAGGCAAAGAAGAGAATGTTGTGTAGAAATCATGCCAACAATTCAAACTGTTAATTTTATAAATATTTTAAACCTTATTTCAAAAAATAATAATGTAGAATCTAGTTTCTTCATTTGACCCAAGCTCCAAAAATACAAATTCTAACCATGCTTTTGTCCATGGTTCAAGTGAGGATTCTAGATATCATGTATATTTCAAATGATTTTAGCAGAAGATCCATACTAGCCAAATGTTAAATAATAGGCTATTTAGTTCCTCGACTTTAGAGCACTTACCTTCAAGGAAACTGGTGTATCACTGAATACAATGTTCTGAAAATGAAGGCACACGTTTTCTAGATCAAAAGATGAAAATTTAAAAAAACCTTGCAAACATTTTCTTTACTTACTCTCATAATTTTAAGAAAAACAAATATAGATTGAAAAGATATTGTGTAATCAGCTTCAGGATAGGAAATGGAGAAAATGAAAAGTAAACAAATATAATAGCTAATAGAAATTTTTCAGCTATAACTCCTACCTATCCACCAACCCCTTTATCCCAGTTTGTGTGCATAGAATGTTAATAAAATTAAGTAGTTTGCATATAAAAGATCCTTCTATTTTTCCCCAAAGTCATGGATAACGTGTATAAAATTTACCTCTGCCAAAATGTGTGTGTGTGTGTGTGTGTGTGTAATTAATGTAACATTAGAACACTTTAGAACCTTATTGATTAGTTCATCTATAAACCCAAAAGGGATTACCAAGAATTTTGCAAATGCCAATAACATAAATATATTTTATTGAACTTGCATGTAAAATTAGCAGAATAGAAGTCTGATACAAGTTCTACCCACTGAGGAACATTTTAGCTGACTGAAGCACAGAATTCTATCTCTACTCTTATTTTGTCATAAACTGACATCTCTATGATTTGGATATGCCACTGGATCCAACAAATCCTGGAGGAGGTATAGTTCACCAGAAAATGTCCCCTGCAAGCTATGAGAGTAGCTTCTGGATATCTTAATCATAAACAGAAGTGCATCGGTCTAATTTCTGTCACTGAAATCAAATACCTGAGAAAATAAACCCATAAAGGGGGAAAGGTATGCTTTGAAACTTCCCCATGGGCAGACATGCATTGCTTTGGGTCTCTGATTAGAAAGCCGAATGTCCACAATGGAGGGCTTGTGGCAGATCAGAAACCTTACTTCATGGTTAGGAAATGAAAAGAGGGTGAAGAAAGCAATGAGGGTCCTCATTTACCCATCATGGGCATGAACTTTTCCTCTCTTTCCCCCACATTGACATCTTCCTCCATAAAAGCTTCCACCACAACCGGTTAGTGCCATCCTGGGAACTCTTCAAAGTCTTTGGGGGGACATTCAAGATCCAAGTGTCATAACATCTCCAAAGTTCTCTCTTGGATGGCTATAAGGGAGTCAGAAGTGAGAATGTGAGCACTGTGATTTCTGAACTATGGTAGAAATGTTACTTCAATTCCTGTTTACTTATGAATCATTTTGTGTTTATAGAAAATTAGTTGCCATCACAAGTAGAATTTATATCTGATTAAATCTATTAAAGTGATTTTTTTACATTAATAAAAAAAAACAGTGGCAGAAACAGAAAAGGGGGACTCAAGTACTCTATAACTTTCAAATGGCAGAGATATAACACAGTGTTGTCCATCCAGAGGGATACCGAGATGCACAATGGGGATCTATCTCTAGGTTCAAGACTACACACTTCCTTCCACATCTAAGTGATTCCATTAAAGGCCATGAAAATCTGAAAAACAGAGGTTGAATAATATTCTAGACTGTGTTGTCCTTACTAGGTCAGCACAAGATCAAATGTATCATTCTTCTGTGTTTTTCCTCCTGACATCTCTTTTCTATATACAAAATGCTCTCCTATTTCTCATATATACTGACACCTGCCTACTACCTGGTATACCCATGACAGGAGTTCACCTGGGTCACTTTTCTATGTGTCCTCCCTCAGTCAAGCCTAATTCCACTTGAGATATTCCTTGGTCTATTCACCTGCTAGATACATGTATGTGGTACTTTTGGACACCTTTCTCCCTACCACCTTTTCATACCCTGCGCTCTCATCAGTCAGCAGGCAGGTGCCCGTGTGGAGCAGAAGGCCACAGAGACAAAGTCAAAATGTCAGTCTTGCCATTACATAAATTTTTAGGAGTCTGTCATGTTTCTTCCTGGGAATGGACCATCTCTTTTGATCCCTAGAGTTTTCCTAGGTTTTCTGATGTTTAGTTAGGAAATGTAATTTTCTAAAAATAAATATACTCAGGAATTCTTTTGAGGTAAAAACAAGGAAAGGTAAATTGCTTTAAATTATTTTGGATGGGATGCAGAGTTGATAGAATCACAATTTTGATAAAACATTAATGAGGGGAATTGTTTTATTTTTATTTTTGTGAATATATTGTTTTCTTCATTCAATCTACTTTTAGTACAGTTTTCTCTCCCTCTACTTCAGTTCCTACCCACCTTCTGTGAATCAACTCCTTTCCTGTCTTTCATTATAAAAAACAAGATCCTAAGAGATAATAGCTAAATCATAACATGATGGATAAACTATCACATCAAGCTCAACAAGGCAGCTCAACCAAAGAAAAAGATCTCAAGAGCAGGCACAAGAATCAATGACACCCCCTGCCCTGTTCACACACTCAGGAATCTCATAAAAATACAAAGCTGAAAGCTATGAGATATACACAGAAGACCTGGTGCAGACCTGTACAGGTCCTGCCATGCTACTTCAGTCTTGTGAGCCTTACTTAGTTGATTCCGAGGGCCTTGTTCTCCTGGGGTCCTCTATCACCTCTGGCTCTTACATTCTTCCCACGTCTTTTTCTGGGGAAGTTCCCTGAGCTCTGAGGGGAGGCATTTGATAGAGACTTAGGTTCTCATAATATCTGTCTGTGAGTCTCTTTCTGTTTATATCTGTAAGTGTCTTTGAAGATGACTGAATAAGGCACTGGTCTATGAGTACAGCAGAATATCATTAGGAATCATTTTATTGATGCTTTTTAAAAATAGCAGTAGTGTTTGGTTTTACTTTAGGTCTCTGAGCCATCTAGTCTCTGGGTTTTGGTCACCTAAGCAGTGTTATTATAGGTTCTATCTTATGGAGTGAGCCTTAAGTCAAATCAAATGTTGGCTGGCCAACTCCCACAAGTTCTGCACCACCATTGCCCTAGTATGTGCTGCACACAGGACAGATTGTAGGTCAAAAGTTTTGTGGTTGTTTTGATGTTTGTGATTCTCTTTTGGTGACTTGCAGAGTACTTTGCCACACTAACGATACTATAGCATGGGGATGAAGGCTCCATGTAGGCACTAGCTTGTTTCCACCACGTTCAATGAATTGCATGCATGATGTCATTGGGGCCCTACTGCAAGTTTTCAGAAAGTAATCCATTATCTTAGCAGCATCCTGGGTTGTTTGGGGTTTTACATGGTACCCCTTAGCCAATACTCAATTGAATGCATCCCAAACCCTTGAATGGAAACCTCATTTGGTAACAAAAGATGGCCAGTTGAGACTTTATGTCCATCATTATTAGAAGACATCATTATAATCACCTTTATATATTTCATCCCTCAAGTGCTGGTCAATTCCAGCTATCAATCCCCACATTGTTTCTGTACTTGTCTTTTTTTTTTATTGTCCTAAATTCAATGAAAAATTTGATTTTCATAATCCTGCATTATTTTAAATATAATACAGTGCTCAGAAGGCTATCAGGAAACTCAAAATGAAAGTACCAAATTTTTAACTGAAAACTTTATTCTTTCTAGAGTAGGGCCAAGTTTCTCACAACCACCACTGTTGACTCTGGTTCAAACACTTCTTTCTTGTTGGGTTTCTCTATGCATTGTTGGCTGGTTTAGCACCTTTAGACTCTTCCCACTGGTTTCCCACCTTTCCCCAGCCTTACCTCACATGTTCTGAGCTCTTGACCATAAAAATGTCCCTGAATAATATAAAATGTCCTCTGGGGAATAAAAGTCACCTGAGATTGAAAATTACCCTTGATGAATAAAAGAAAGAAACCCTGGGGGTGGTATAAGCATTTGTTAGGGGATGTTTTTGCTTGTTTATTTTTATTTTTCAGTCACAAACAAGCTTAATAATATTGAATCACTGTGCTGCTTAGTTTTACATCAGCTTGAGACAAGTTATCTGAGTGAAGGGAACCTCAATGGAGAAAGATGTAGGAAAGCTTTTTGAGGATTTTCTTAATTAGCGACTGAAGGAGGAAGGTCCCAGCACAGTCATGGTGGTGCCATCCCTGAGCTTATAAAACCCTAGGTTATATAAGAAAGCAAGCTGAGAAAGCCATGAGGAAGAAGCCAATAAGCAACACTCCTCCATGGCCTCTGCATCAGTTCCTGCCTCTAGGTACCTGTCCCTTTTGAGTTCCTCTACTATCCTCCTTTGATGTGGAATAGTGATATGAAAGTGTAAACCCTTTCTTCCATAAATTGCTTGGCTATTGTGTTTCATCACAGCAAGAGTAACCCCTAAATATCACAGTCACTTAACCTTTCATCTATAGACTGAAGGACTTGCCCTAGAAAAGCCAAAGGTCATTGCCAGCCCTAAAATACTATCATTAAAAAAATACATTATAGACAGGTGGTGGTGACACACATTCCTTTAATCCCAGCACCTAGGATGCAGAGTCAGGCAGGTCTCTGATTTTGATACCAGCCTGATCTACAGAATGAGCTCCAAGACAGCCAAGGCTACACAGAGAAAACCTGTCTTTGAAAAAAATGAAACAAAGCAAAAGAACACATTATATGCATGTATGATAGTTTCACCAATATAAAAATTATAAAAAGTATAGTAAGAGTAATATTTATTGTTCTGGAAACAAACAATAAAACACTACACAACTAATTATTGCTGAAACAAGTAATTATTATATAGGTATGCGTTAAAAGTTGCCATGGCACACCATAAAATCTGACAAAATATTGTAAGACAACATATATCAATATACTGAAAATTAGAATATTAAAAAATTAATTGGACAAAAAATTATGATGAACATACAGTACAGGACATGTGCTAATGGATGGTAGAAGACAATGGGAAGCTTTTCTGAATGTTTGGAGCAGAGTACTGTTTCATAGTGAATGTTTGTTAATGTGCTTTTACTCTATAATTCAAATACAATTAGCAATTCTCCTATTCTCCAAATATTTTTGTTTTTTATTTTGCTGACATTTATTTAATTTTTATTTAATTTTAATGTATTGGCATGCATTAAGAATCTCTAAGAACTAATTTTTTAGTGCTCCCCAAACTTTTGCCCATGGTATACTGTTTTCATAAATCATCTTAACATAAAGCATGAGTTAAAAAACACTGAGGTAGAGTCACAAGAACTAGAAGTAGGTTATCATTTTTTATCTTTCCTTTTCTTGAATTATCATTAGTTCATCACAATTATTGTATACCGAGTGTATTATAGCCTTGTCTATGAAGCTATGCAGTGTCTAGTAAACATAGTCTTCAAACCCTGGTTCTTAGGATTTGTTTGTAGATTATGTTGTCTTTCTATGTTATAGAAAGCTTGTTATGTTATATGTTAGCTTGTGTCAGAGAGGAGACAGCTTGAAAAAGGCAAAGAATAAAAAGTTGATGGGTTGCCTTAGGAGGAACAGACCCTGTTTATACTGTAGGCAGCCTAGAATCATTTGCAGTGGACCTAAATTCCACTTTATTCAAGCCAGTGTGTATAGTTGAGTCATCAGAAAATGAACATTTTCCATCAGATAAGAGGCCTTTAGCAGAGAAATTTGAAGTAGTATTAGGAAAAAGAAGAACCTGGGGATTATTTGGAAGCTAAAATTGACAGGAGGTATAGTGTAGTAGTGGGGTTTCTTGGTCCCAATGTGGTTTCTTGGTCCCAGATGGCCAGAGGCACAGACCCTGCAGTGCCAGACCCCTTAGCCGCCTGCCGCTGCTGCTCAGGCCCCCAGAAATGACTCAGACGCTTATATTAACTTCATGCTGTTTGGCCTATGGCTCAGGCACATTGCTAACTAGCTCTTACATCTTAAATCAACCAATTTATATTAATCTGTCTGCTATGTAGCCCGTGGCTCACCTGTGTTCCTTACAAGTTGCTCCTTTGGGCAGCTTGCTCAATCTGTCTGACTCCACCCTTCCTTTCCTACCTATTCTGATTCCTCTGCCTACTTTTTCTATGGTGCCTGTCAAGGGCCAAAACAGCTCCTTTATTTAAAGATTGATATTCACAGCATACAGAAAGGCATTCCCACATTACCATAGAAGTTCAGAAGAGCAAAGGGAGGTACACAAATTGTATTGGGCGATGATCTGTGCTGGGAAAATGGCATGGAACTTGCAGTCTTTGAAGATGCATAGTAAAGAGTGACACTTAAGGAACTTCAGCAGGCGGGAAGTATCTTCATAGGCCATGAGAGCCATTATATGTTCAGTTCTCGGTGCCATGGATACTCATTTCAGAGACACCACCCTGGCCCACAGACTAAGGGAGGCTTTCTAGAGAGAGGCAGAGTTAAACATGCTAATGCTTCAATATGGACAAGCATATCCCAAGGAGAGGAAGGAATATGCATACGATAGGACCATAGACGGATGAAATGTAACTTCCTGTAATTTCCAAATTCATCCTATAGCAAACCTCACTTTCATGAAGTTATGCTATAAAATAGCCTAAAACACATGCTCTGTTTTGTATGCTTTAAAAAATAAATTATTTAAAACTGCTCTAACACTGACATTGTCAAAATTCTCATTGAAGGAACAAACAAAACCTGATTGACCTGGTGGATAGACTGCATACAGAACTGAGTAGTTAAAGCCAGACCACAATGCAACTTCTCCTTCCTCTGAATGTATCTCATGGTCTGTTGACATTCCCACCATCTACCTTGGTGGGAACACTTTCACCAACATAAGCATCTGTTTAAACTTCCATGAGCAAAGTCACTATGAAAAGTTTTATGTCATATTGGTTGGAACATTTGTCCACATCATAACTTCAGGTTGGAAAATTTTAGGGGATGGAGTTAAGTTTTAAGCTGCCAAACCTGTTTTGTTTTTTTGTAAACTTTTTATGGCTGAGGACCAGACAAAATAATTCATGGGAGAAAAAAAGGTGTGTGGCGGCAGCAGGCTTGATGTGCGTGTGGCTCTGCATACCTCTGGGCTCAGCTAAAAAGCAAATGGAAACCGTTCCAGCCAGACAGCTTATTTTCAGTAGATTGCCACCCAGGTAGGCAAGACAAACTCAGGTGAGTAGTCATTCCTGGATTCAAGTTATCCTGGTTTGCTAAATGGGGCTCACAAGCACAGGGATGGGCTTATTCATAGGTCGTACACCTTGTCTTGATTAGTGATACAACAATTTGATAATAATCATAGTTACAGGTGAAGAGTAATACACATTTCCCAGAGAAAGCACTTAGTACTGAAAAGTGTAATTCTAGATTCTTTTCACATATTATTTCCTTAATAAGTAAAGTTGATACTCCCATAAAGCAGTCAAAGGAACAAAATTATAAGGAATGAACAGAGTTTGTGATCCTGGCATTAGAACTGGAATTTCAGTTCAGGTCTGATGTCCAATAATGTATGTGCTCAGCCTTTCTTCACCCTGAACTTTATAATCTCTTTCTGGTTCGTAAAATACTTATACCTACAGAATGCCCCCTGATTTAGACTGAATATTCAAATGGAAGCAACCATCAGCCTTAGAATTAGGAAAGACTTGTTCAATACTGGGTATGCAGAGCATGAGACTAGAAATTATTCTGAGGCAGAGAAGAGAAAAGATAAACGAGTATTTGCCTAGTGGGTGGGTGATACAGGCAGTAAATTCTGGGATGAACCCAGCCTCCTCTGTAGCCCTTCAGGGCATTTAGCACTGTATATTGGTTGGCTGGGCACTGATTGATGCATGGTTTTGTGACTTATAGTATACTTCTGTCTATATTTTCCTCAGTCCCAATAACAGGATTGATTATTACCATTCTCATTTTAAAGATGAGGAAGCCAAAGAAGATTCAAATGGATTAACAACTAAAGTAAGGTGTATACCCCATAGTATAAGATTCAAATACACAAATCATTGTAAAACTAGACGTATCATCAGCTGATAAAGTTCTTTCCAAGCATGTATGAAGCCCTGGATTTGATCCACAGCATTGCATTAAAAATGAAAGTGTGGGACTTGTAATCAGGACTCAGGAGATAGAAACAGGGTATCAGAAGTTCAAACTTGTTCTAGGCTACTTGAAAACTAAGATTAGTCTGAGGTACATGGGACCTTGTTCCCAAAAAGAAAACAGTGTGATTCTTGTATAACCTGACTTAGTCGTTGCTTACAGTCTTGAAGTGTTAGGTAGCATAGAGTGAATATGTTCAGAAAACCCAAAATGCACCTAAAATGTAGATGTAAGTGATAAATAATTATATCACAATGATGCAATCAGAGCCATGTTTACACTTTTGAATGCTCACAGTGTTTTTTTTTTTTTTTTTTTTTTTAGTTACCTTCTGAGGGGTGAAGCTGACTTCCTCCCTTACATGGTGATCATGTGTTAGCGACTAGCTTCCAATAAATGAGATTAGGCAGAAATGATGTGTTGTGGCCAAGTCTTGTGGAAAAAACAATTGGCTTACAAGCAGTGCATTTTCTCTTTGTAAATTATGTTTGTGCACCTGCTAGGGTATATGCCAGCTGCCATATTGAGAGGAGACATAGGGAAGGTTCAGCAGATAAGGACCTAAGGCCTTTCTGCCCTCACGCAGCACAAGTTGACTGACAAGTTAGTCTAGACATCTGACTGCAACCTTGACCAATTCATGTCAACAGTTATGACAGACATCATTGAACCATGCTATATTCTTAACCAATGAAGACTATGGAAATAATAAATATTTGTTTGAAGACACTGTTTTTTTTTTTTTTTTTAAGAAAACTCAGATGTCAATCAAGAATAGGAACAGAACAGAATAACTGTGTCTGAGTTTTCACAAAAACTGCGTAGTAAAGAAGAGAAATGTGAGCTAGAGTTTCATGGGTTGGTAAAGAATTTACCACAAGATATCCAATGTAAGGAGGTGGCTGTGTGCACAAACTTATGGACATGTACCACAGCCAACACACTTGTGTAACTGCACAATACAGGATAAGGAAAAAGTCACACAACTCAAAATGAGCAGGAGTTTAAGGAATTTATGATATTATGATTTAACAGCTACTGTTCATATACTGATTTTGATCCATATAAATTATTTTAGAAAATACAAAAATGATTAAAACATTGTGTGAAATATTTACTCCAAACCCAGAAGCCCATAGAGCGCAGTCACGTGAGGAGTCGGAGCTATTCAAAGCAGCTACTTTTCTCTGGTACTTTACTGCCTAGGTATAGTTAGCCTAATGTAGAGCCAAGAGAGTCACTAATGAAGAACACCTGGGTTTCCCTGGGAATTCACTGCTCCAGTTCTGCCACAGCAATCAGGTAGAAATTAACATTTTATGAACATTTAAATGGATTCCTTGGCATCATGATACACAGCTGAGATTCTAGAGATCAAATTGCCCACTTTGACTTGGTTTTTGATGCTATACCTCATTCATTGACTATTGAGTCCTATCTGTGTATTATCCCACAGGGATAGACTCATAAACCTATTTTCAGATTTATAGAAATCTCTAGGCATCCAGTTTCAAGTCTACAGTTATTTATGGCTAATATCAGTTCATGATTAAAAAATTAATAACAAAGAAGACTCAGCATTTTAAGAACTTTTGCTCTTCTAGCAGACCCAAGTCTGGTTCCTTCCCAGCATCCATACATGATGGCTCATAACTGCCTGGAACTACAGCTCCAGAGAATCTGATGCCTATGTCTGTCCTTCTCAGACACCTGTCACAAATATATGACATACATACATACACACATACACACAAATATACACATAAACAAAATGTTAAAATACTGATTATTAAATTGATTTTTAATAGAAAATTAATATTTATGCTTGAAAATAAAGAACAATGAAAAGATTTGTTTGGAAATATATTAACTCAAAAAGATACTATTAGCACCTTATATTCATCTCCCTATATTATTTTATGAATAGTTTAGCATACTTAACATACTTGTATTTTATAAGTACTATAAAAATCCTGTTTTTTAATTTAGTACTTAAAAAAATATCTCTCAAATGTACTGGAGAGCTAGCTCAGCAATCAGGAGCACTTGCTGGGCTTTAGGGGACTAGAGTATTGTTCTCAGCACTTAAATCCGATGGTTCACAACCACCTGTAATTCCAGTTCCAGGGGATCTGACATTCCCTTTGGCTTTTTTGGGCAACCACAAGCTTTTATGCACACATGAACACACATAAATAATAAAGTAAATCTTTCAAAATTTCCCTTGAAGCAAAATTTTCATATATCTTATAATTTGTGTAAGCTACTGGACTTATAATCAATCATAAATCTCTTAGTGAAACAGAGTTAAGGCTAAATATATAGATGGGAAATTTTATGTTTATCTTTTAAACTGTTTCTGAGTTTTGTGGTGACTTGGCAACTTTAAATGATAGTCAAAGGAAAGCTTGGGAAGAGGTAACCATGGTTACTCCCAGCGTAGAGGACTGCCTTAGTACAGATCTTTAGCATTGTAGCCATGCGCCAAATGTGCCATCAATGTTATACTGCTCGATAAATAAAGCATGAGTTATTAAATAAAGCATATTCTTTTCTGTACACATTCTTGTTTCTCAATTTAAGATTAAGCTAACTTTATTATGTCATATGAATTTTCAGCAGTTATGATGGCAGTAAATGCATGTTCTTCCTTAGTCCTGCATTATTTCTTTGCAAAATTCTAACGTTTGATCCCAAATTTATTCTAACAAATTTTATGCAAAGAACTTTCTTCTCTCCCCCCATTGTTTACTGCCAGTTCACAAGAATGGAGCCCTGTGAGAAGAATTCTGAGAGCATGTGAGAAAAAGAAAATAAGATCTTGTGTTTTTATACTCCTCTCAGGCATAGTGGGTAGGAGTGAGTTTACTTCAGCTGTTTTATTTCATATGCCTATTTGTTTTTTCTCCCATTTTTTAATTTAAAGAGTTCTTTTTCATATATACCATGGCTCTCCTTCCCTTCCCTCCTCCAACCCCATCCCTCCATTCATTCCCCATCCAGTTGAGGTAGGTTTGCATCCCTCATCCCAGTATTAAGACTGAGTTAGGAGTTCCTCTGTAGGGCATGGGCTCCTAGAACATACTCTGACCCTACTGCAAGAGGCTCCACAGACGGCCATACTATTTAACAGTTGTCTACATTTGGAAGGTTTAGTTCCCTTCCCTGATGGTTCCTCTGCAATTATTTCACAGTCAGTGAGTTCCCAATAGCTCAGGTCAGCCATCTCTGTGGGTCTCCTCCTCATGATCCTGATCCCTTTGCTCATACACTCTCTCTTCAGCTGGACACAGAGCTCTACCTGGTGCTTAGCTGTGGATCTCTGCTTCTATATCTCTTCATTGCTGGATAAAGTTTCTATAGTGACACTGAGGGTGGTCATTCATTTGATTGTAGTGGAAGTCCTGTTTAGGCACTCCCTCCACCACTGTTTGGAGTCCTATCCAGGGACATCCTGTGGTTCTTGAAGGTTTCCCTAGCACCCAGCCTCTTTCCAACCCTACAGTGTCTCCCTCTATCAAGATATCTACTTTGTTTTTCTCCCTCTGCTGCTCCTCTCATTCAACCATCTCCTCTCATGATTCGTTCCCAGTTCCCCTTGCTCACACTCAACAATGTTCCCCATTTACTCAGGAGATCTTCACTATTTCCTCTACACAAGGAGATCCCTTAATTTCTCTCTTGAATTTCTCCTTTTATCTAGCTGTTCAGGGGTTGTGTGTGGTTTACAGCCTGGATATTCTTTGCTTTGTGTCTAAAATCCACTTATGAGTGACTGTGTACCATTTCTATCTTTCTGGGTCTGTCTTACCCCACTGAGAGTAATACTGTATGGAGAGTATCATCCATCCGTTTGCCTGCAAATTTTAGGATATCATTTTTAACTGCTGAGTAGTACTCTATTGTTTAAGTGTACAATAATTTTTTAATCCATTCTTCAGTTGAGGGGCATCTAGGTTGTTTCCAGGTTATGGCTATTACAAATAATGCTGCTATGAACATAGTTGAGTTAATGCACTTGGGGTAAGAATGTGCATCCTTTGAGTATATGCCCAATAGTGATATTTCTAGATTATTGGGGAAATTGATTCCCAGTTTTCCGAGGAATTTCCATAATTCTTTCCTAAGTGGCTGCACAAGTTTATGTTCCCACCATCAATGGAGGAGTGTTCCTCATGCTCACATCCTCTCCAGCATAGGCTGTCATCTGTATTTTTGGTCTTAGCCATTCTGACAGGTATAAGATGGTATCTCAGAGTAGTTTTGATTTGCATTTCTCAGATGGCTAAAGATGTTGAACAATTCTTTAAGTGTCTTTCAGCCTTTTGAAATTCTTCTGTTGAGAATTCCCTTTATACATCTGAACCCCATTTTTAATTGGATTATTTGGATTTTTGACCTCTAGTTTCTTGAGTCTCTATATATTTTAGAGATTAGTCCTCTGTCAGATGTAGGGTTGGTAAAGATCTTTTCCCTTTTTTGGAGGCTGTTACTTTTGTGTTTTGCCTTATAGATTTTACTCCATTTCAAGAGATCCTATCTATTAATTGTTGTTCTTAGTGTCTGTGCTACTGGTGTTATATTTAGAAAGTGGTCACCTGTGCCAATGCGTTGGAGGGTATTTCCCACTTTCTTTTCTATCGAGTTCAGTGTAACTGGGTTTATGTTGAGGTCTTTGACCCACTTGGATTTGAGTTTTATGTAGGGTGATAGGTTTGGATCTATTTGCATTCCTCTACATACTACTATCCAGTTATACCAACAGCATTTGTTGGAGATACTATCTTTTTTTCATTGAATATTTTTGGCCTCTTTGTCAAAAATCAGGTGTTCATAGATGTGAGGATTAATAGTGGGAACTTCAATTTGATTCCATTGATCCACAAGTTTGTCTTTAAGTCAGTACCAAGCTGTTTTTATTACTGTAGCTCTATGATATAGCTTGAAGTCAGGGATGGTGATGTCTCCTGAACTTCTATTATTAACAGGATTGTTTTGGTAATCCTGGATTTCTTGTTACTCCATATAAAGTTGCATGTTATTATTTCATGGACTATAAAAAATTGTGTTGAGATTTTGATGGGGCTTGCATTGAATCTATAGATTGCTTTTGGTAAGATTGCCATTTTTACTGTGTTGACCCTACCTATCCAAGAGCATGGGAAATCTTCCCATTTATGGCTTCTTCTTCAATTTCTTTATTCAATGACTTAAAGTTCTTATCATACATGTCTGTCACTTCTCTGGTTAGAGTTATGCCAAGATATTTACAGCTATTATAAAGGATAATGTTTCCCTTATTTCTTTTTCAGCCTCTTTATCCTTAGTATATTGGAGAGCTATTAATTTCTTTAGTTAGTCTTGTACCCTGCTACATTGCAGATGGTGTTTATGAGCTGTAGGGGTTCCCTTGTAGAATTTTTGTTGCCACTTATGTATACTATCAGATCATGTGCAAATGGTAACTTCTTTCTTTCCCATTTGTATTCCCTTAATCTTATTTTGTTCTCCTATTACTTTAGCTAAAACTTAGAGAGCTATATTGAATAGATAAGGGGAGAGAACACAGACTTGTCTTGTTTCCGATTTTAGTGGGAATGCTTTGAGTTTCTTTCTATTTACTCTGATGTTGGCTGCTGGCTTGCTGTATATCACCTTTATTATGTTTAGGTATTTTCCCTGTATTCCTGATCTCTCCAGGAGATCTCTCCAGGTCTGTCATTATGTCCCCCTTTTCATTTCTGATGAAACATGAAAGAATGTTGGATTTTGTCAAAGGCTTTTTCAGCATCTAAGAAGATGCTCATGTGATTTTTTTCTTTAAGGATGTTTATATGATGGATGACATTGCCAGTTTTTTCATATGTTGAACCATCCTTGTATCTCTGGGATGAAGCCTACTTGATCATGGTGAATAATTTTTTTTTTACATGTTCTTGAATTCAGTTTTCCAGTATTTAATTGAGTATTTTTGCATTAATGTTCATGAGGGAGATTGGTCTATAATTCTCTTTCTTCTTTGCCTCTTTGAATGGCTTGGGTATCAGGGTGACTGTTGCCTCATAGAAAGGGTTTAGCAATGTTCCTTGGGTTTCTACTGTATGGAAGAGTTTGAGGAGTATTGGTATTAGTTCTTCTTTAAATGCGTGGTAAAATTTTTCACTGAAACTATCTGGTTCTAAGTGTTTTTTGCTCAGGAAATCACTTTAGTTTCCTTGGGGTTTTTAAGTTTATTTAGGTATTTATCTGGTCTTGATTTAACTTTGGTAATGGGCACCTGTCCAGAAAGCTGTCCATTTCTTTTAGGTTTTCAAAATTAGTAGAGTTTAGGTTTTTGAAGTACGATTTAATGATTCTCTAGATTTCCTGGGTGTCTGTCATTATGTCCCCCTTTTCATTTCTGATTCTCTTAATTTTGGATACTCTTTCTGTGCCTTTTAGTTAGTTTGGATAAGGGTTTTCCTATCTTGTTAACTTTCTCAGTGAACCAAGTCTTTGATTCATTGATGCTTTGTATTGTTTCTTTGTTTCTATTGCATTGATTTCAACCCTAAGTTTGATTATTTCTTACCTTCTAATTCCTTCTAGGTGAGTTTGCTTCTAATTATTCTAGAGCCTTCAGCTGTGCTGTTATGTCTCTTGGCATGATTTTTTCTCTAGGTTTTTTCATGTAAGCATCTATTACTGTGAGTTTTCCTCTTAGCACTGTTTCATTGTGTCTCATAAGTTTGGGTATGTTGTGGATACATTTTCATTGAAATCTAGGAAGTTGTTCATTTCTTTCTTTACTTCTTTTACCCAGAGGTGGTTCAGTTGAGAGATATTCAGTTTCCATGAATTTTAAGGACTTCTGTGATTCTTGTTGTTGTTGAACTATGTATTTAGTCCATGATGCTCTGATAGGATAAAAGGTGTTATTCCCATTTTTTAAAATCTATTTATACTTGCTTCATGATTGAGTATGCCATCAATTTAGGGAAAGTTCCATGGGGTTCTGAGAAAAAGATACATTCCTTTGTGTTTGGATGGAAATTTCAGTAGATATCTATTAAGTCCATTTGGATCATAACATCTGTTAGATCCCTTATTTCTTTGCTTAGTTTCTCTCTGGTAGACCTATCCATTGGTGAGAGTGGGTGATTGAAGTCTCCCACTATTAATGTGTGGAGTTTGATATAAGATTTAAGTTTTAGTAGTGTTTCTTTTATATATGAAGGTGCCCTTGTGTTGGGGACCAAATATTCAGGATTGAGACTTCATCTTGATAGATTTTTCCTGAGATGAATAAGTAATGTCTTTCTTGGTCTCTTTTGATGAATTTTAGTTTGGAGTCTCTTTGTTAGATATTAGGATGGATATGCTAGCTTGTTTCTTAGATCCATTTGTTCAACCCTTTACTCAAAGCCAGTATCTGTCTTTAAATCTGAGGTGTGTCTGTTGTATGCACCAGAAGAATGGATTCTGTTTTTGTATCCATCATGTGAGGGTATGTCTTTTTATAGGTGAATTGAGTTCATCAATATTAAGACATATTAATTACCAGTGACCATGATTTCCTGTTATTTTTGGTGGTAGTGTGAGTGTGTTTCCCTTCTTTGGCATTTTCTTCTGTGAGATTATCTATTGCTTGTGGTCTCATGGGTGTATCTAGCATCCTTAGGTTGGTGTTTGCACTCTAGTGCTTTCTGCAGGGCTGGATTTGTGAGTAGGTAGAGTTTAAATCTGGTTTTGCTATAAAATATCTTGTTTACTTCATCTATGGTGATTGATAGTTTTGCTGGGTATGGTAGTCTGGGCTGGCAACTGTGATTCTTTTAGTGTCTGTATAACATCTGACCAAGACCTTCTTGCTTTCATTATTTCCATTGAGTAATCTGGTGTTATTCTGATGGGCCTGTCTTTATAGGTTATTTGGCCTTTTACCTTTGTAGGTCTTCATATTATTTCTTTATTATGTAGATTTAGTGGCTTGATTATTATGTGGTGAGCAGTATTTTGGGGTAGTCTAGTCTATTTGGTGTTCTGCAAGCTTCTTGTATCTTTATAGGCATTTCCTTCTTTAAGTTGGGAAAGTTTTCTTCTATGATTTTGTTGAAAATATTTTCAGTCCCTTTGAGATGGTATTCTTTTCTTTCTTCAATTCCAATTATTCCTAGGTTTGGTCTTTTCTTGGTGTCCCATATTTCCTGGAGATTTTGTGTTATGACTTTTTGGTTTTAGTGTTTTCTATTTGTGCTATCAAATCTTCCCCACCAGAGAATCTCTCTTCCATCTCTTGCATTCTGTTGGTCATGTTGCATCTGTATTTCTGGTTTGTTTCTTCAGATTTTCTATTTCCAGCTTTGCCTTCTTTGCCTTCTTTATTGCTTCTATTTCAATTTTTAAATCTTGAGATGTTTTCTTCACTTGTTTTATTGCTTTTTCTTGGTTTTCTTTATTTTCTTTCAGAGTTTTGTTTTTCTCTTCCAATTTTTTGTTTCTCTTTTATTTTTTTTCTTTAAAGGAATTTTTTACCTCCTCTTTTAAGGCTTCTATTATCATCATAAAGTTGTTTGTAAGATCATTTCCTTCTGCTTCTTCTGCATTGCCATGATCAGGTCTTGTCATAGAACCACCTGATTCTTGTGGTGCCATGTTGTTCTGAATGTTGTTATATGTGTTGTTGTACTTGCATCTGTCTGTTACTTCCTTGGATCACTGCAGGATTTGTCTCTATTTCAGAGAGCTGATTTTGGTGCAATATGTTCTGGATATATCTGTGTCTGAGGATGCCCCTCTTGGTCTAACCTGGGTTCTTGGTCTACTTGGGGGTGGTGTATTCTGTGTCACAGTGACCCCTCTTGATCCAGTAGATGCTGACATATTGTGGATCTCAGGTGGTCACTTTTGATCCAGTAGGTGCTGAAGAACTGAGGGTCTCAGGGAGCTGCTATTGATCCAATAGGAATAAGGGACTCTCCTAGTCTCTTAGTCTGATGGGTGCAGAAGAACTGTGGGTTTCCAGTTGCCACTGAGGTCTCCAAGTGATGGGGTGGGTTTGGGGATGGGGTGGGATTTTGTAGCTGGGGAGCTATCTAGTGAACTGAGTTTTACTGGGGCTTCTGGCCTAAGGATTTTCCCTGCTGGCCTGGATTTAGGGCAGAGATGAGTGGGGATGGGGTTTTAAGGGCTGTGACCCAGAGCCAGGGTCCTGGAGACAGGGATCTCTGCCTGGTCTGGGTGGTGTGTCACTCACCTCTTAGTCTGATGGGTGCAGAGGATCTGATATGCCTCTTTGAAAGAACATATTTTTGCCACTTGTGGCTTGTCCTTATAACTGAATATCTCACTCGTGGATTTTTCATTTTTTTAATCCTCAGAGTATAAATCGTCTGGTGCTCTAAATAAAGTTGGCTATTGTGTGAGACTTTTACTCCACCTAATGTTTAGGCCTCACTCTCCCAAGTTTACTCCACCAACCAGTGTGGTTAGACAAGTAGCATCAAGAATCAGGGAGCTGAAGTTGTCTGTGAGATAAGCGAGTAAGGACTTGCACAAGAGGAAATGAGGGGGTATAATGGGGCAAAAACAAGAGAAGGCTTTGCCAGATTTTGAGCTTGTGCATCATTTCTTAAAGAAAGGGGGCGCACAAGTGTGATCCCTAGACTTAAGAAGAAGGAAATTTAGGTGAAGAAATATGAGACAGACTTCAAAAGAAAACTGAAAAGGCATATAAGCAAGAGGGGAAGATCTAAGTTCAACTTTGGATCACTTGGGTATTAATTCAGACTGTTAGCAAAATACTTAAGAAAAATAAGGAAGTCAGGAGTCAAGAAGAAGAGATACTTAATTGTCTGAATGAATATAAGCTGAATGATCAACCTTAAAATTGATAAGAAGAAGCAAAGAAGGATGTTTTTCCTGGGTAGGCAAAATCAAAAGTAAAGCCAGTGCCACATATACCAAAGCTTCTTGACTAGAACTTTCTTTAAAAGGTGTCCTCCATTGCCTGAAAATGACCCTGAGTCATGGGGTGATTCTTAAATTCCCTCCATTTTCTGATGAGAACTTGCTTAGGAAAGCCTATGAAAATGCTAACTTTTCAACCTAGACAAGCTAGAGTACAGGAAAGCAAAGGAATTTATTCACTAGTTCCTCCCTGGCCTCATGAGCTGTGCTCGGTAGTTCCAGTGCAATTTCAGCAAAAATAAAAATATTTATCTAATATGCATTAGCCAGCTTGCTTAAAACTCTAAATGGAGAGAGAGCATTGGACAGTCCTTGCATTTTATCTCAAGAGGCAGAAAAGACCCACAGCTATTGGAATCCAGACTAAAAGAGGCACCTGTGTACTGTGTGGATCCTTCACTGCCTTTCAGCTTATTTTTCCCACTAAATTGTCTCCTATAGGTATTATAGCACAAGAGAATGAACCTTTGGAATGTGTTTATTTATACCATAAGGGCCAAAAAATATTAACTGCTTACTTTTCCAAAAGGTTATATACCTTACCAAAAGGTTTCTAATGTTTGTTAGTTCTATGATTTAACCGTTTAGTTTTTCTTTGGATGACCTATCCATTGGTGATAGTGGAAAATTAAAGTCTCCCTCAATGTATGAGGGTCAGTGTAAGATTTAAGTTTTAGTAATGAGTCTTTTACAAACGTAGGTGCCCTTGTGTCTGGGGCACAGATGTTAAGAACTGAAATGTTATCTTAGTAGATTTTTTCTTTAATGTGTGTAACTGTTCTTCTTCATCTCTTTTGATAAATTTTGGGTGGAAGTCTATTTTCTTAGATATTATAAGGGCTACACCAGCTTGTTTCTTAGGTCCATTTGCTTGGGAAAACTTTTCCGATTCCTTTACTCTGAGGTAATATCTATCTTCGATGTTGAGTTGTGCTTCTTATATGCAGCAGGAAGATGGATTCTGTTTTCATATCTATTCTGTTTATCTGTGTCTTTTTATTAGGAAATTGGTTCCATTAATATTGAGAGATATCAATGACCAATACATGTTAAGTACTTGTTATTTGTTGTTGGTAGTGATGGTGCTAGTGATGGATGTGGCTTTCTCCTTGGGCTGGAGTATTATTTCCAGAATTTTTTGAATGGTTGAATTTATAGATAGATATTGTAAAAATGTAACTTTATCATGAAATATCTTACTTCCTCCCTGATGTGGGAATGCGTTTATGTATGCTGTGAATCTCAATCTTTAAATAAAGGAGCTGTTTTGAGGCATGGCAGGCACCATAGAAAAAGTAGGAGGAGAAATCAGAGCTTAGGTAGGAGAAGCAGGGCGGAGTTAGGCAGATCAAGCCAGCCGCCCAAGGAGCAACATGTAAGGAGCATGGGTGAGCTACGGGCCACGTGGCCAACAGATTAATAGAAATGGGTTGATTAAAGATATAAGAGCTAGCTAGCAATGTGCCTGAGCCATAGGCCAAACAGCATGAAGTTAATAGAAGCATCTGAGTCGTTTCTGGGGACCCGGGCGGCGGTGGGCAGCTAAGCGGTCCCGGGCGGCAGGTCTGTGGGTCTCCGGATCTCTGGCTGCCCGGGACCCGAGACCCCACTACTACACCTCCCTCTACAGTGATTGAAATGTTTGTTGAGTATAAACGGTATCTTTGGCTCTTAGAGTTTGCAGGACATTTGTCTGTCCATGCCCTTCTGGATTTTTAGGGTCTGTCTTTAGAAGTCAGGTATGATTATAATAAGTCTACCTTTATATGTTACTCATTCTTTTTCCCTTGTAGCTCTTAAAGTTCTTTGTTCTGTGTTTTTGGTATTTTGATTATCATATAATGAGGGGACTCTTTTTTTTCTGGTCCAATCTATTTGATGTTCAGTACATTTCTTGTACCTTTATAATCATCTCCTTTAAGTTAGGAAACTTTTTATAATTTTGTTGAAAGTATTTTCTGCACCATTGAGCTGATATTCTCTTTTTTTTATATTCCTATTATTCTTAGGTTTCATCTTTTCGTGGTGTCCTAGATTTCCTGGATGCTTTGTGTCAGGAATATTTAAATTTAACATTTCCTTTGACTTGTGTATCTATTTCTTCTATTATATCTTCACTGCCCGAGATTCTGTCTTCCATCTTGAATTCTGTGAATGATGCTTGTGCCTGTAGTTCCTGATCCCTTCGCTAGACTTTTCACTTCTAGAATTGCCTCAGGATGTGTTTTCTTTACTGCTTCTATTTCCATTTTCAGGTTTTGAACAGTTTTGTTCATTTTCTTCAATTGTTTGTTTATTTTTGTTGGCTTTCTTTTAAGGAATTGCTCATTTCCTCCATTTTTTTCTCTTTCTCTATTTCTTTAAGTGTTTTATTTACTTATGCTTTATCATTGATATAAAACTGGCTTTAAGAGCTTTTCCTTGTGCTTCAGCTGTGTGGGAATATTCAGGGCTTGCTATAGTAAGACAGCTGGTGTCTGTTAATAACATATTGCCCTGACTTTTGTTAATTGTTCTTGTCTTTGTTGGATGGGTATTTTGTTCCTTAGTTGCATTGGGTTCATTTGGTTTATAATTTTTGTTAGCTTCATTATTTCTCGGTTTTGTTTTTCTCTGGATGACCTGTTCATTATGGTGACAGTGAGATATTGAAGCTTCCCTCAATGTGTGAGGGTCAATGTGAGACTTACATTTACAAAGTTTTTGTTCTGGTCTTCTAGCCTGAGTGGCTTGGGTTGAGCAGGGGTTCTCCACCTGAGTAAGGAGATCACTTCCTGGTGGTCTGCATGGCTTCCGATCCAGTAGGGAGTCTCTGCCCAAGTTCAGGTCTAGCACATGGTGAAGAGAAGGGGAGGAGGTATTGGGGAGAGTGGGGGAGGTCACTGAGAGACTGGGGGACATCTTCAGACAAACAACCTACCAGGAATTCAGGTGACCAGTGTGGCCTCTGGTCCATCAGGGAGTCTCCACCTGAGTTGGAGGCTGAGATATGGCAAGGAGGAGGGATAGGGGATTACGGATATTATCAGAAGTGGTCGCCAAGAGTGTGAAGGAGGCCCTCCAATCTAGTCTTCTGGCAGCAATGGCCTGTGGTTAGGCAATTCTGTGTCCAAAATATTAACATTATGATTCATAAAAGTAAAAAAATTACCGTTATAAAGTAGCAACAAAAGTAATTGTATTAAAGGGTCATAGTATTAAGGAGGTTGAGAACCACTGATTTAGTCCACTTCATTTTTAATCCAACTCTCCAAGGTTCATACCACCCACTAAAGCAGTAAAGAGTTTATATCATAAGACTCTTTAGTTTACTATAGGACCCTGTTTATTATTTTTATGTGAATTTCTAAGAGGCTGGCCCATATTTGAAGGCATGAGAAGCAGAACAAGTCAGGGCACTACTCCCAGTACTTTCTTGACTTTTCAGTAGATAATGTATGAAAAACAGACATCCTAGTGAACAGTCTGTTTGAATCTCTTCCACCTTTGCCCTGTATATTTTCCAACCAATATCCCTCAGATATGCATCTATGTATAAACATAAAGTGTCAATGACTTTATGTTTCCTGAAAAGTAATTATCAGAGTTTCTTCAGTGTTGTATTCAAAGCCTTACATCTGCAAAAAGCAATTGTAGTCAGTCAGTAACTTATGCTCTAGAGACCCCTAAGACTCCATTCCATAGGCTTGGTGTTTTCTCTGTCTCTTTCCTTTTTCTGTACATATCCTTCTTTCCTTATCTTCTTAGTGAAATCCGATTAATCTCTGTTCATTTATTTATTCACTCATTAGTTCTGTAATCTTCATTTACTTTTACTATCCATCCATCCATATGCAGTGGTTCTTTTTACTATAAGCCATGCTGCATGAATTCTAGTTAGCTTATAATAAAAACCCAGAGCCAGATATTGGGAAAAAGCTGGAATATCAGAAACAGAAAAAAAGACGACAGTCAATTCTCAGCCAGCCAACTTCTTGGGCCCAGTAGGCTAAATGCGGTCTTCAAAAGGCCTCAGCTTGCCTAGTTGCAAGAGTCTCTGTCTCTTCCTGCCTTAGATATCTTCTTTGCTCAGCTGTTTCACTTCTGAGCTTAACTCTGCATCATAATCCTAGAGTTAGGATTAAAGGTGTGAGCTACTACTGTTTGCCTGCTAGGCCTTGAACTCTCAGAAATCCAGAAACATCTCTTTCTCCTGAGGGATGGGATTAAAGGCTTGGCTCACCACTCTCTGACCTTTGTGGCTTGACTGTGGGTGATTCTGTTCTCTGATATTCTAGGATGATTTTATTAAATATACAATATGCCACCACAAACCCATGCTTTATTTCTGAGTATCCAGTACATACTCTAAAGTCACTAACAACAAAAGAAAAGGAATGGATTAATAGTTTAATAAGCGTATGAATAAAAGAATAACCATGTATTAAGTACCAGCAGAAGTTCTGAAGCACTCTCAACATAGTTCCCATAGTGTACCTTCCTAACAGAAAAGGTTATGGAACATAAGTATCCAGATTCATAGGCTATTGTTTATGTTCCTTCATACCACAATGTCCTACCTTCTCTAAAAATGACAGTAAAAAGCAATATTGTACTCTCTCATTGCTTTTCTTTATAAAATCTCGTGTTTCACATATCTCTTTGAATACGAAGTTTCTCCTAGTTTTGTAATGAGTCAGAACCATCAAAATGATACTCATGAAAATCACTTGTATTTGCCATGTCTTAGGAGCTCTGTTTAAACTCTCACTTAATCCCTCAAATGACTTTATGAATCATGTCATTTTATTGATCATATCTTATAGAAATTGTAAAGTTTAAAGAGATTATGCAATTTATCCGTGCCCACAGAACTTGTGCATGGGAATATGACAGATCAAGCCTTAGTCTTCAGAACTCATGAGCTTGCCTTCTGTTTGTTTCTACTTACTTATGACTTATGGTCTGGAGGTGTTGACTGTACATATATTTTGTTTACATAGTTTTTTCTGTACTTTCTCTGTGAAAGAAGAGTAAAACTCCACATTTGAATTTTTAAAGATTTATGTATTTTTACTTTATGTATATGGGCATCTTGACTGCATATATGCATTTTTACTATTTGTATACAGTATCTGTGGAGTCTGGAAGATGAAGGTAGAATCCTTGGAACTGAAGTTACAAGTGGTTACTAGTTTCCACGTGGATGCTAGAAGCTGAACACAGGTCCTTCTGAAATGGCAACCAGTGCTTGCTTTTCATTGTTGTTTATTTTTTGCTCTGGAAAAAATATTGAAGTCACAGGAGGGCATCTCAAAACTTATAAAGCTTTGGGTCGTATAAATTCATTCTAATCTGTACACCATTCATTTAGAATTTGCATAACCCTTTTCCTGGAAACAGAATTATTTTGAATCTTATATTTTAGAGAAAACTTACAGGGTGGAACATACCTAAAATGAACAAATTAGAGTTTGAGAAAGATGTCTTTGCCTAGATTCTTTCCTTTAACATTACATCTCCAGCATTGTGCTTCTAGTAGCTTGTACTAAGATCTAGAATCTTGATCAAAAATGACAGAGAAGGCTGGGCTGAGTCATCCATGATGATGTTCTGTGGCATTTTACGATAAGTCTCAGTTTTTCTTACTGAAAAATAGGGTTGCTTGAGGATTCAGTAAATGTTAGCTGTGGTTGTTTTGGCCAAGAGTTAAATATTAGTCACCACATTTAAGAATTAGGAGTTCCGGGGCAAATGTTTTCTTTTAAAGATGTAAAGGCAAAACTGGAAGTCCTACTGAGGAGGTAAAAAATGCATAATAAGAAGTTCTTGAAAAAAATTTAAACATTGAAATGATGAATTATAAAAAGCAGTTAAGAGATTAGAGGTGTACTGTTAATTTGTTAGAACATTGCACCTAAAATTTGCAGTACTTCATTTTTTTAATGTGAATGGTATAAAGACACTCAGAACCTCTTAGTGGAATGAACCTGGAAGAACATGTAGAAGTAAAAAGATTTACAAAATTACCAGTGGTCCAGCTCTCCATGTTCAAATACTTCTTCTAATGTAGTATCATGCATATGCCTTTGACCTTAACAGAAGTCTGAATAGAGTATTAAAAAACCGTAACTATAGCGCATATACATGTAAAATATGACTGTTACATTTCTTCTGAAAAAAATCTCCATTTATTCTCAGTTGGACAGCACATAGACTGTTTGGAGTTTGGAATGTGTTTGCACACAGGAGCTGGAAATGACCGTTTCATTCCAGCAGTAGACCTGGCAGAACAAAATATAAGATTAGTAAGTCAGCTTGGGGGACACAGGATGCAGAGAAAACACGTCATTTTCTTGGGACTTTTTATCAGATCATGGACAGAGACAGAGAGAAACTGAAAAAATACTATCTCTGATGCCTCTTTTTCAAGTTTCCGATAACTTTTCTCTCTGACCAAATAACCCAGCGATATAGATTTACTCCCAATGCTATAGGTAACAAAAACAGTCCTCAGAAGTTTCTGTGAATTTGCTCATCCATGTAACAAACCTCTGGGGAAAACAGCTTGGTAAATCTGGCCCGAAAGTTCAGGAATTCCCAAATTTTGAGCATACGATATCTGAGTTTATAATGCTACCATTAACAAAAGAATATAGACAAAATATGTTTTTGAATATGAGCAAAATAAGTGGCACTTAGCTTTACCTATGCTAGCAAATAGGGAGCTAGAGAGACTAGTAGTTATTAGCAAATAAGATGTTTGAAGTTGATAACCACCTACGGTCCCTAGTGTCAGTGTTACTATTGCTTAGCAATTTATTCCCTCATATAACCATGGTTAATGGGACTTTCAAACTTATTTTTGTGGCTAAGGGCAGAAAGCTCTGCCTAAGAATGTTACATAAGTGATAATTTTATATTATGAACATTTATCATGGGTCTTAGAATCATAGAATCTCAAAGTTGGTTGGCAACTTAATAATCTGAGATTTGTGTGTGTGTGTGTTTGCTTCATATCCTAGCTCTCTCGGTGCATTTTCTATAACAGTGGTTTCATCCAAGAGATAAAGTCCTCATCATATGCAGACAATCTCTAGTTGTTCCTAGCTCTGCATATGACATGACATGAAAGGAAAGGTGTAGTGATGGCTTCGGTTTCTTCTCCATTTCTCCATGCTTCCCTGTGGAACATCTGCCTTCAGGAAGATGCTGAGTGGCTCAGGTGATGGAAATACACTTAGCAGATAGCACTTACAATACTGACTCAACAAAAAAAAAAATCCACCAGGCCCTTGCCTGGTCCACATCCAGTGACTGGCTCTAACATGTTATTTTAGTTCAATGTGAAGCAACTCTAAATAGTCATCTTAATATCAGAATTGCTCCTGAGCTCAGACAGGCCATCAGCTCTATTGCAATTTAAAGGACCTTCTGTCCCTTTTCTGCTTCTTTTCTTAAGTTTTCATCCTAAGGACACAAACTTTCATTTTATTTTAATTTTTGATGTTATGACTTGATTATATTGTGAGTGTATATGTGTCTCTTGTGTATATGTGTGTGTGGGTACGCATGCAACAACCAATAATAAAATAGACAGTTAACTTGAAAGAGCAAGATGGATATATAAGAGAGTTTGGACCAAGGAAATGGAAGGGGAAATTATTTGATGCTAAATCCTGGTCGTATCTGCTTTCTTCAGAGCCTCATCACTAATTTGTAGCTTCACATTTCTTATAAATCACTCCAGTTTATTTGTGCACTCAGGCCACTTTTGCGGGGCTCTGGAGTGGGTGATACCAATGTATAACCTTCAATAGAACCATAATGCATTTTGATTTAAAGACTATTTTAAGTTCCATTGCTGTGTGAAGCTCATATAGTAAGGAATGTTTCCAGTGAGGGTGTCTTAGCTTAGAGGGTCCTCTTTGAAATCAGCCTGAGATAAGGACTGACATGTGAGAATTTTGTTTTCAGAAATTATTCAAAGAAAGGAAGTAGAAGATATTAAACAGTAAAGTGAGGAAAATGAAGACTGTTAGGGTAGCATACCAGGTAAAGGCTTATTGTCAAGTCTGATGGCCCAAGTTTCATTCTTGATCCCACTTGACCAAGCATTAACCAACCCCTGGGTATCAATTCCATTGTACACTCAGGTGTGTCCATATGTAAAATAGCTGTGGGTGCCTGGTAGCCTCCCAGGAGACAGACACATAAAGGTCTGGGCAGAGAATTAGAGATACCAGGTGCATCTGAGCAAGGTTATCACATGGCCTCTGTGCACAAGCCATTACTGCAGTAATGATGGAAAAAATGCACTTAAAGGGTACAAAGGCCCAATACACAGAGAACTGACATAACCGGACAACCATGACTATAAAATTGCATTTGCAGACCTCTTCCTGGAGGACAAAGTGCACTGAAGTGGACTCTTTATAGCATGTTTGTCCAAGTCCTCTACATTCTATATTGACCATAAGGGATAGAGAGACTCTGTGATGAATTTTATACAATGAAATAATTTGTGTTTTCATGAGGTCAGTAGCTTCTCTTAGCAAAAAGACTTTATTTAATTGCGGAATCCTTTCTCTGTGTAGATATTTTTAATATTCCTAGCTCTACCATGAATGAAGAGTCCTAAATGTCTACTCCACGAAAAAAAAAAAAAAACAAACTTGGAAACAATACACAGCTTCACTCCCAATACTCTTTCAATTTCCCCATCTCCTCATTCATAAGAAAGTTATTTATTTACAATTATTATTTATTTACACATAGCTATCTTATGTAGCTAGACGTTTTAGTGGTAAAATATCACGAGAGGAAATCATTATAGAAAGGCCTTTGTATTTCCCATACTTTCCTACCAGTAGTGGGTGTTTATTACCAACTTTTTTGATGATGGTATCTATAAACTCTCAAATGTTTTCATTTAGATGATCTGGGTCTACTATATCCTGGATGTCAAATTGATTTGATAATGATGCATTTTCTTGTTAAATTAAGGTAAGGTGGAAGGGGGTTAGTAGATGGCCTGATATCCAAAGGAAAGTCATTTTGTGGAGGGAGGCAGTCTTCTAGCTCCATGTTGGGTGTAGAAACTATTGCCTTTTATTTCTGAGTTAGTTATTGAGGTAATTGGCCACAATAGTCTCTTTCATTTTAACATCACTTTTTTATTGGCTACTCTCTAATGATATCATTTTTGAGGAGCCATGAGCCAGATCTATAGGCCCTCTCCTATAAATTTAAGCAATGCAAATTGATAACCAGCTTGTTTTTTTATTTCTAAGGCAATTTTGTGCTTGATTATCCTGGTAGTCTTGCATGGCCTTGCAAAATGTCTAAATGTCCTACTTATCACCCTAGGAATTTGGACTAATAGAATCAATCATAAGAGGACAGAGGAGTTGGTAACCATGTGGGAGCTAGACAAGTCAAGACATCCAAAGCTTTGGAAGAAGATCTGTGAGGGGAGAGGATAGGCCCAGTTCAGTCCAAGAAGCCCTATTCTTGGAAATAGGATTCTATCCAGAGAACTTGGAATAAAGACAGAAGGTACAAGCCATAGACCTAGGATGTCAAGATCAGACTACAGAACAAATTGTTGGTCTATGATACCTACTCCATGACAGGCATTTTTTAGTTTATATTTTTAGGTAATTTTGTTCTCATAGAGAGCTTTTGAAACAGGTTTATTTATTAATCTGGTTGTCATGTGTGGTAACTGAGGTACTGGAGAGTCAAAATATCACATAACTAATAAATAACTGAAGCTGGCTTCAAATATGGGTAATTTTTCTACAAAGTTCATTCTCTTTTGACCATTGCTTAGGACAATTTTACTCCTGTTTCTCAGCCAAAAGCTTCTTATGTATTCAAAATTACCTCAATGCAAGCAAACAAGAGTTCAGAATGCGGGGCATGTGTGTGTGTGTGTGTGTGTGTGTGGTGACAGATGTTGTAGACACAGGTTTGTATGCCACCTCATATGCTGTCAAAAAAAGGAAACAGGCTGGTGAATAGTTAGCAGTTGATATTACAGAAAGAAAATATGTACCTTTGAAAATGGGGAATGTGACTGTCCATGATTTCACTATTGGCCAGAGGTATTACTAAGCTCTATGATTCTGTCTGTGATGTGTCAATTTCAGACCTATGTCTAGGTCTAAGAACTACACTGAATAATGTAATGAAACTGTTATCATTCCTCTCTCAGCGTTCACTACCTACATGCTGAATCCTCAGAAGACAAAACACTGCATCTGTCCTATATTTAACTCACATACTATTTGTTTTAAATGCTGGCAACAGTGCTGCTATGAAATAAATTTCTTCCATTTGTTTTCTAGAAGTTATATCATAATTCTGTATACTTGGAAGATCAGAGCATTTTCTTAAGGATCACTCAGAAAGAAAATGGGTTAACAGAGAGTAAACACTTGTTTAGAGACTGACTCATCATGTAAATCTTGTCCCAATGAGACAAAAGCCTGTCTCAAGTCGGATGAAAACTCTGTAGATCTATTTAAAAGTTGAAAAATTGTTTAGAAATCTCAGGCTATTAGAAGTGAAAATATCCATGTATAAGTTGAAGGCAGGAAATAGATTACTTTTTAAAAAGCTAGTTGATACTGCTATTAGAGTTTGTCTTCCTGGAAATTGCACAGCCATGCCCTCTTTAGTTATCCACACTGATAACACTCTGACATTAAGGAAAGAGGTGTTTTGCTTCATTTTGCTAAATAACCCTTATATTCTCCAAAGTGTTTAGGCTTCCAGCCACATTCTCAGAAGATTCTGGAATTTTCCTTTTCCAACAGCCTGCTCCATCATCTAGTGGGCCTCTGGTGCCTTCCCAACTGCTTCTCTTTATAGTTTGGTGAATATTCCACCTTGGATTTCATGCCACATGTGATGATAGCTCATAATAAGGCCAAGATATGACCAGCAATTTAAAAAGGTTGGAGTCTGCCCAGGATGTGCAATGGCCTTCTATAAGGGGACAGCTGTGATGAGAATGAGGGGGACTCAGTACTTCTTTTTCCATGGATATAAAATTTTGTTATGGTAAACTAACCCTCTGATATCATATAAACTGCTGGCATTCTGGATTGTTTTAATGACCACTCCTTATTGCCTAATACTAAGCATTACCATCTGTTCCTTTCTTAATTATAAATGCAGCAGGAATTCACAATTACATCAGCAACAGTGGGGGTAAAATGAAGCTAGAGGCCTGGGCTTACGGCGAGGCAGTCTTCCCCTGATTCTTTCCTCTGTTGTAGGGGCCAGTCAGAGGGGATTTCTTGTTCTCATCTCAGTATATCACCATGAGAATATTGCACATTTCATTAAGTGAGAGGGAGACCTCTGTTTATTTTCTGAATTCAAAGAGAGGGAGTGTGTGGGCAGCTCTTTTTCACAGTATTGGAAGCAAGTGATATGACTGTCCCGCTGTTATTGGCCAGTGCTCTGTGAAGAGAGGGAGTTGTAATAGTCTAATGCCATGAGTCATATCCATCCCCCAGAGGAGGGGATGGAGTGGACATGTAAGGGGTTTTGGTGATTTTATTCCCTTGTCCATTGAAAATAAAGGAACATTTGTGGAAAAGATTAAGTGGGAAAGCTAATTAAATGATAGACTAAAGGATTTCTAAAGTTAAAATAAGCTTTTAGAAACTAACTCCATTAAAGTCACAGCTACTCACTCTCCTTTTCTTCTACAGAGCTTGATCAAGTTGCACATGACTTTTGAAGTCAGCAGAACAGGGTAGATGTGAGCCACTGTGGTGGCTTTGATCCTGCAGAGCTTCAGTGTCTCAGTCCTCAACACTACCAGCAGTGGGTATCGTGGAGCTTATTGTGGAGTCTTGTGTTTGGATTAAATGAGAGCCATAAGTTGACCCAAGCTAGGTGAAGAAATGCTGTCCCACTAAGGCTTAGAGCTTTTCCCTATGTCATATACTTAATTCATGGTGGACCTGTAATTAGGAGCCATGTTTTCCAAGACCCTGTTCTAATACTATTCTTTCCATTTTACATCTAGACACATTGTAAACCTTTTCCATATTTAATACCAAAATTACTTATGCCTCCAAAATAGCCATAATAAATACCATTTATATGTTTGTTTTAATAAAATATCTTCAAAGTTTCTGGGTGGTGGCACACAAGTTTAATCCCAGCACTCGGGAGACAGAGGCAGGTGAATCTATGTGAGTTCAAGGCCAGCCTGGTCTAGTTCCAGGACAGCCAAGGCTACGAAAAGAAACCCCATCTCAAAAATACCAGTCCTTTTTTACCAATAAAACTAATTTGTTTTTAAATTCAAGAAACCCTACTATTGACTTTATGTAGAGAAACTATGCCAAAAATTTAAATGTAAGCATTGACATTCAGAGTTTTTTTCTAGTAGCCTGAATTAGTCTGGTTTACCGTTTCTTTCTGCTATGTTTCTGCCCTAATTTGATGAGAGGAACACGGGCTGGGGGGTCAGCCAGCCCTGAGAGTGCATCCTGGCTCCACAGCCTGACTACTGGACATCAAATGTGTTCTCTTAGTCTGACTAGGCCATCTATGGAGTGAGAGTCACAGTGTTCACTGCTGTTGGACACAGAGATCAAAGCAGCTGCTGCCCCTTCACAGTCCTTGATTACAGAGTGGCACATCGCCTGCTCTCATGCCCCAAAACACATAAAGAATTTCTTCCCTTACTAAGAAGCTTTTGCTAGATGGGTGGTGTGCAGGAGTCCAACACATAAAATGCATTCACTTTATTTTTTTAAAAAAGTAAAAAGTATTATTTCTCTAGTTTTCTTCTCTTTAGGAGTCGAGCCTCACAGCACTGTATATTTTATTTCGGATTACTTTCTTCTTTGTCACTGTGGGCAAGGTGGTTAAGGCATTCTCTCTTCTCTGCATCTGCATTAGGAAATACCTTATTTGTGCCAAGTATGCCTTTTTGAGGATATTGTTTGTTTTAATCTCAGCTTTTAATGTCAAAAACCTCTCAAAGTTCCAGAATAATTATAATGGCTAAAAATACTTATTAAAATGCACATTAAAAGATAAAGCTATTTTGAGCACTCAAGGGGCATATAAACAGGTTATTATTTTTACATAATTGTATTAAATCAGGCATGCGTTCACCAAATGCATGCTTTTAATATATTTTCTTTAGAGCTTAATTGAAATAATGCTAACATAAATGAATGTAAATTCCTTTGCCAGTGCTTTAAAAAGTAAAAATAAAAACCAGTAGAGTCGGGCCTACCTCAAAGGAATATTAAAAGAAACCTGCTATAGTGCTACAGGCTCTGAGTCTTTAAATAGTCTCAGAGATCAAACCTCCCTCTGCTACCCAGAATGATCCCATGTGTGCTCCACTGAAATTGCTGCTTCATCTTGAAATGGCCTGAGCTGAGCTGCATGTGAAGAGAGCAAAGCAGGGTAGGAACTCTTCTGGGGACTCTGTGTGACATGGACTTGCACTATCATCAGATAAGGACTTTGGAGAAGCCACTTGGCTGGTTACTATTCTACTTTCTTCTGCTTCAACCTCCCTACTACCTCTGTACATATGAACTCCTGTGTACCAACATGTGGGCTCTTTTTCTTAGAAATGATTTTTGAAGTTTCTCAGAAAATAAAAAAAAAAAAAAATATTTGGGAGGGGGGTGCAGTGATGCCAGTCCTCTCTGTGAAGAGAAATTTACATTAAATCCTTTAATTCTACTAAGCACACAGACACATAGAACAAGGATTCAGACTGCCACATGTAACTCCAGATGTACTGCACATATGGACCATTGTCTATGCTGCTGGTGGGGCTGGCAGCATTTTAAAACATGCTCATAACAATATGACCCATTGCTTTTTTGCACTGGCTCCTAAAACTTCCTAAACATTATCATTGTAATATTTCCAGGATTGCAAATATTTATTCTCAAGTTGTTAACTCCGTATGTTTCCCTGTCATGAGATGGTGTGAAAGTTTATTCTTAAATGCCAGTGAAGTGTAGAAAGTTTTGCTATCACCCTGACTTTGAACAGAGGAACAAGTCTTCAGTGTAAGAAGAAGAAATTACATGTGTAGGATTTGCCTTTTTTCAAGGTCTAGGCCCTCCCACTCCAAGCCTCCCAGCTTTATTTTCTAATCTCTTATCTGGCCAAAGGTCCAAGGTGTGATGTGATTTCTAGATGAGAACACATTGCTTGTGTTTTGTAAATACCCCATTTCTAACCACTTAGGTAGCTTCATCAGCCAAAGTGTTCAAAGTGGAGATAAGGAGAATAGTTCTAGGTATCTGGCTATTTATAAATTACTACTGTTATTGGTCTAAAACATGCTGATAGCAAAAATACCACAAAGGAAAAGAAAAGGGATGCTGTGGTCATTGGTTTTTCAGCAATTAATTTACCCAGATGATCACCTTGAACACCGCTAAAAGGGAATTGCACAATAATGCTTCCTGGATACATACCTGGTTTGCAATATGCATGGCCTTAAGAAAAATAATTCCTATTTATTCTACTGTATACAAGGTTCTACACATAACTATGTCACATACATGTTGAGGGATTGTAGTTGTTGAGGTACATAGTAAAGACAAGTCCAGTCGTTTTCTAAGACAAAACATATTTATATGAATCCTAATATTCATCCATTTTGACTTACTTTGAAATTTTTTATCGAGTACCTTCATATGTGATAAGGAGACTACTTTTCTTTGGGTCTGAGCTTTTTATTTGTTTCTCTGCCTTGATTAGTTTTGTGAAAGGACACGGCAACCCAAGGACTCTCTAACTACAAAAAGGTAACAGTCAAGATTAAGAAAAAAATTATCTTGATTAACTCTCTAAATGATTCATCACAGAGCAGTTTATGAAGGCCAGAGGAAGGAAGTGGACAGGGTCCTTTGTAGAGGGAAATGATGCTCTTCAGGCTATTTTTTCAGTAGTATTGTTGATAGGAACAGATGTAAATGTTCAATTATGATGCTTTATCTATAAATTAAACAGGCTTACAAGTGACAATTTACTTGGGTTTGGAGATCTGAAATACCTTTTTTGTATAATAGCAGCTTTGGAATTTTCCTTTTCACTAAACATCTTAGTTTCCAGTATAGGAAAGAAAACCCTGCCCTACTTTGTCATTGCAGACAATTTATTTTAAAATTATAGTAAGCAACTTTTGGACAGAATTCCACCAGACTAATTTTAAACCAAGTTTGCTGACTCCAACTAGCCATAAATGGTCCTCAACCTAGGATGCAGAACAGGAAGTGGTGTACAGGATGCCAGGAATAAGGCTTAAGATATTTTAATACTGAACAATTTGGAAGACTTGGCTTATGTAAGCTAAAGTTGTAGATTAGACGTTGTGTTGTGGCATGCATTTCTCACAGTGATGGTCCACTGTATATTCAAAAGGAGGAAAACTGCATGGTCTGATGAGTAGCTTAACTTAGGATTCTGTGACCTGCCACACCTCTTCCCTATGAATCTTCTTATTTTAATTTGCCAAAAACAAATAGTTTTCTGACAAGGTGTCCTATGAGCACCTCCATTTTCTATCCCCGTCTTATATGTCATAGTTTGTATAGCACTTTGAAAGCACAGAAAAGGTCATTATATAAAATTCTGTAGTTCAGGAAAACTGTATTCTAGATACGAATTGTGGATGCCTACACAAGACAGTCAGCATTCTAACACAAACTGAGAAGGTGTTCATGAGGCACCACGCCTAACTGAGGGTGTGGTACATGATAGGATCACCACACTCCAGTGAGTGGCCCCACACTCAAAAGTATATGGACAACATAAATGGACCCGATAGGCTAATATACAAAAAAGATGACATGGAGATGTGGTTGGAGGGAGGGATAGAGGTGGATGTAGATCTTAGTAGAGCTAGGAGAAACTTCAGGCAAAAAATTAATGCATGGAATTCTCAAAAAATTAACAAAAGTTCTAGAGTTAAAAGAAATCATACATAGAACAAAATATTTTCTATTTCACCGCTACATTTCTTACATCTCAGAAACTTGTGAGTTTAAAATATATATATGATCAATTATATCTAAATTTAGACATTTTAAATTTGTGAAGTTACTTTAAAAACAGTGCTGAGTTCCAAAACACTGCACACTCTGTGCCTTTTGTTCTTCATATCTTACATCAGTATGTGAATGTCATAGTTGATCAGTCAATACTAAAGCAGTGTTTTGACACATAGTTCAATATTTTAATCAGGTCCCTCAATTTTTCCCTAATTTTTTCTATTCCAGAATCTTCACTGGGATTCCACATTCATTTGGAAGTCACATCCCTGCAGACTCTCCTTGTTTTCAATGGCCTTTATAATTTTGAAGAGATAATGCAATTTTCTCTGATATTTTCCTATCACTCCATGTACTAGACAGTGTGTTCTTGGGGGAAGACCACAGAAGTAAATTGTTCTGGTCAGACCACACAAGTTCATTTTCTCTACTAATGCTAAATGTGGAGGTTTATTTTTGTTAATTATCAACCTTGAAGTTGGTTTTGTTAGATGGCTCCCTTGTAAACTTCCTCCTTTTCTCCTGTTTTCATACTGTAGTTTCTGTAATTGATGTGTACTCCCAATGAGTCGGGGAAGAAGGCACTATTCACCATCTCCTTTGGTCCTAGTATGTTTATAAATTGTTAGTAGTTTCTATCAAGAAGATTTGTCTAGTTTACCTTCTTTTTCTACTTATTTATTTAGTCATTGGTCCATGAATTTTTATTCATGCCTGGGGAGAGTATTTGGCACTAGTTCATTTATAATTTTTTTACATTGTCTCAGCATTGGGAGCTCTTCATTGTTCTCCTATATCTCTTTAACCTAATCTCACTGCTATTATCATTATTATTACTATTATTGTCATTTTTACTTTATTAATTTTTCATCCTAGTTTTTCCTGGCCATAAATTATCTCTTTCCCAACTATTTTTAGGAGAATGACTTAGCACACTTTTTATTACTAGAATGCCATTGCCTTTAGGTTGTTCCCACTGAAAAGCAAATTGTGCATACAAACCTGGACACATATCTATTAATATTCTCTACATAAACCTGAATTTGTTTGAAGCAAAAACTGTGTTTACACTGGTTTATCCAACTCTAATCCTTTACCATATTCAAGCCTTATCTTCTGGCTTTTAGGTACACACATACCCAGACACACACACACACACACACACACACACACACACACACACACACACACACACACACACGCACATGCACACACATGCACACACACAGACACAAACACACATGCACACACACACACACACACACACACACACACACAAAGAAACCCAACTCTTACTATCCACCATCCATTTCCTTTATTGTTCATTTCTAATATACATGTACTGATTCTTAGAACCATTAACTCTACCCTCTTGGGAAACAACGTTATCAACTATAAATGATTTCAGTACAGGCTCTGTTCATTTTAGCCTGGTAGAGTCCATTCATTTGCTGAGTTACTGAGAGTGACACACTGTCTCCTTGCAGTGAGATGGTTTCACACCATTATCTTCTCAAGTTTGTTTTTGATACTTATCCAAGGTATAGTGCATATACCTGGCAAGTGGTGAGCTCTCCTTGTTGCCTGTGTGTGTGTTTTTTTATTATCCTGACCACTAATATAATATCCAAGATAGTTGTTTGATGGTTATCAGAAATAGTTTGAAAAAATTTAGTGAAAAATGTTGGTGAGTAGAGGTTGTGATTGAACATAACAATTTCAGGAAGCAGTGGCGCTTGCTTCATTGAGCCTATTAAATCGAAAGACTGTCTTATCAGCCAAAGCAAAGAGTAGCTGTGCGAATCATTTCTTTAGTCCATTAACTACTCCATTTAGCAGTTAATGTTGTGAGGCCATTGGTGTAAATAAATGTGTTATTTGGTAATGGACTTGTTTTCCTTACAATTATATCTTTCTCTGCAAATGCTATAATTTAATTCTGGCATCTGCTAATTAGCTGGCAGATCAGCCCTCCATATTGTCTCAGTATCCCAGACATTCACCACATCATATTTGAATTGAGGCTCACATTTAGATGTAGTTCTGGGCTGAAATTTATTCTTGCCAATTCAAACATAGACCAACATGTAGTTGTTCAGAATGTGATTGTATTTAGAGATATAGGGCCTGTTAGGAGATGGATAAGTCAAAATGGAACCATGAGGTCCTTAGGCCAGAAGGGTAAGGACTAATCCAATAGGTTTAATGTCAATCCTGCAGTACCTTGAATGTCAGCTGCCAACCTCCAGGGCTGTGAGAAGTAAATTTCCATTGTTTGCATCCCCAATCTGTTATATTTATTTATAGCAGCCCTAGCAAACTCATATAATTGGTAACAAGGAGCAAGATTTGGACTGGCACTTCTTATTTTACTTTACTCTTTATAAGTTAGCTTATAAGTCTCACAGATCAGTTGAAACACAGCCTGCCTGCTATATCATCATCATCATCATCATCAACTCGATTTTACAGAGGAAGCTAGTGGAGCTCAGCAAGTCTGTATAAGCACAATGGCTCAAAGGACAGGTATAGTGTAAATCAAATTTATTTGCTTTAAATTTATTTTTCCATGTATATCTCACTTTTCTCTCCCCTTATTGGGAGTGTAGCATCTACACTTGTATGTAAAGCTTGCTATTTTCAAAATGTTGACAGTCTGGGATTATGAAAACACAGACTTTTCATGTCTGAAAATAACATTTTTATCATTTGTCTTTAAGAATCAACTGCCTTATAATTATTTGTAAATATTCCACTAAAAGTAAAGAACAAAATATTTATGAGGTTATTATTTTATCTTAGTGCTTTTGCCCTTTTACATGGTTAGGCCATCTTTGAGTATTCATTCATAAAATGCACACACACACACACACACACACACAGAGAGAGAGAGAGAGAGAGAGAGAGAGAGAGAGAGAGAGAGAGAGAGAGAGAGAGAACTTGTTATAAGGCCTAAGTCTGAATAACGTGGAGAATGCTGAACAGAGCACTGTTCTTAACCAGTGAGGTCAGTTCACAAGCTTGCACTGTAGCTTCTCAGCTCTACTGAAAATGTGCCTTCTCCCATCCCCACACTGCTCTCCTTCATTCATAGATGACTTTCAGAAATTTGGAAACACATAAATGATATAGGAAGAAATCTGATACAAATAGTTTCATGAAATCTTAGCTTCATTGTTATAGTCATTCATAATTTGATTTTTACCTGTGCTCATATTAGATACATCTTGGAGGAAACAAGAATAGATAGGAAGGAGATATTTGAGGAATACATTTTGTGGGAATGCATTTGTGAGTGCTGTATCTTTAAATAAAGGAGCTGGTTTGGGCCATGGCAGGTACTGTAAAATAGGTGGGAGGAGAATCAGAGCTTAGGTAGAGAAGCAGGGTGGAGTCAGGCAGACCGCGTGGAAGCCGCCCAAGAGACGACATGTAAGGAACACCGGTGAGCTACGGGCCGGGGCCACGTGGCCCGCAGATTAATAGAAATGGGTTGATTTAAAATGTAAGAGCTAGCTAGCAATGTGCCTGAGCCATAGGCCAAACAGCTTGGACTTAATGTAAGCCTCTGAGTTATTTTTGGGGACCTGGCGGCTGGGCAGCTGAGGGGTCTGGCACGGCAGGTCTGTGTGTCTCGGATCTCTGGCTAACCGGGACCCAGAGAAACTTAATACAACAACATTTGGTTTGGAATTTCTTATTATTTGGGTCTATAAGTGTGTGTCCTTTTTTAAAGGCAATCTTTCCCTTCAAAACTATTACAGTTCCTATTTTAAAACTACAGATTCTCTGTAGCTCTTTAAAAAAAAATGACTTCAAGGGATGTAGACCACCTAATCATTCTCCTTAAGAATATTAATGCATTTTAAAAATTAAATTTAAAAAATTAATTTCAGAGACCCCTGACATTTGTGTGATTACAGAGTGTCTAACTTTTAAGTTTCTTCCTCTTCATAGAAAAGATGCTTCCAAAGTATGACCATCGCTGGAGCTGGGACACAGCCTGTATTTATAAACAGTATCTACAACAATCTCTGCTTCCTAACCACTTTCAGCCCCTAATGCTTTCCTAACTGTTTTTACAATTGGCAAATTGAGGTTTGGAGGAAGCAGGGTAGGACAGGCTTTGGCAGGCTGTCAAGTGTGTTCTGTAAGCTGGGCGATTGTTCAGAAGCATGTGACTGGGGCAGAGGGAGTTCATCAGACAGCAAGGATTAAACCCCTAATTTTTTCTCTTTTATCTTTTGGTCTGGGATATACTGCTGTGAATTCCATGTACTCTGCCTGAGTTGCCAAATGTGATTGGAAACTATTTGACTAACTGGTAACCTCAAAATGAAACAGAGAAAATTTATTATTTCCCTCCTCTACTTACTAGGACTTGAAAAAAAAGAATTTATAAATCAGTGTTTCCTTCTTGCTTACTCCTTTGAAATATGATATCCTCCTTTCATAGAATGCAGCAATGCCACTTAAATGTAGTGATTTTTAACCAAATTTTATCTAGTCAGGTCCATTCTAATTAGAGACAACACTCAAGTGATTTTGCGATGGGTCATCATGTATTTGAAAAGCCAGTATCTCTAGGATAAATGCATATGTGCTTGGTTTTCCTAAAAATCACTGAGATGTGCATAGGCAGTGTCAGAGAAGTCCTCTAGTGATCAGTGGGGTGGCAGGACCCAAGATTAGTTGACTTTAAAAATTAAGATGGTGGCAGAATTGAGTTGAGACAACTCTAAAACACTGACTCCTACCCTAATACCAGACTCCTATGTTTCATTGGTAATTTATTTCATGTAGGTGTGAAGAAGTTAAGAGTTGAGGTAGAAAATACAGGTGTTTGACAATGTCTCTGTGAGCCTGTACTGCTGCACAGTAAAGTCATCATATCAGTGACCAGCTGATGAGATAAAATTTAGTCAAGGACATAGCACAGAGAACCTTCCACCACTATGACTTTCTGGTATTCTCTTTCTTTGGCTTTAAGCTACGCTTGCTTGAGTTTTTAAATATCATCATCTCTCTGTGAATCAGAATTGTACCTCAAGGTTAAAAGTAATACATTAGTTGAAAGTTGTTAAAATTATGATACAAAGAAGTTTAAGGAAGCAATATAAAGTATGCAATTGAATCATCCCTTAGCTAGAAAGTTAAACGTGTGCTCTGAGAATTGAAAAGGCGTTTTCAAATAATGTATTTAACTTTCAGTAGGCCACAAAATGTTTCTTTCTACTCCTGTATCATCATGTCTTTCCACAAGAATCTTTCACCAAGGTCCTAAAACCTGGCCAGTGAGAATAATTTCACCCCATTTCTTTGATAGATTTTTTTCCTTTGTTTGCTTGCAAATGTTACTGCCTGCCATGACCCTTTTCCTAATCTTCTTATATTTGTATTGTCTCCAGTAGCACACTCTCATTCATCTACCCATCCATCCACCTATCCATTCATCTACAAACCCATCCATCCATATATCTATCCATCCATCCATATATCTATCCATCCATCCACCCATCCATTCATCTACCCATCCACCCATCCATATATTTATCCATCCATCCATCCATCCATCTATCCATCCACCCACCCACCCACCCATCCATCCACTCATCCATCTATCCATCCATCCACCCACCCGCCCATCTATCCATCCATCCATCCATCTGCCCATCCATCCATCCATCTGTCTGCCCACCCATCCATCCATCCATCCATCCATCCATCCATCCATCCATCCATCCATCTATCCATTCATGGCATGTTCTCAAAGTTTTATTTCTCTATTCAACTTAGGATCAATTATTTATTCTACCCTTGTCTCTTCAAAAATACATCTTATACTAAGAATTGAATCCAACCACTTATTTTATACATGATTCCAGAAAACAAAAGGGAAATAAAAAAAAATGAAAGAGAAAGGAGGGGAAAACTATAAAACATTCATTGGCTCTTACAGTTCATGAGGAGGAACCAAATATTAATGTTTTGTTAAGTAGACATAGCAATAAACTGCCCTTTAAGTTCTTACCTTTACAATAACCATAGGTTAGTGCTGCTCTCAGCCCTCATCGAAAAAGCTTCTTTTACTGGTAGGTGATGATTAATACAGAGACTCACAAAGGTCAGTAGAGAGAATAAAGAATTGTAGAGCGCTCAGTTTTCAATGGGACATTTATCTCATATTCTCTGCCCCTGAGGTTAAGGGAACATGTGAAGGAAAAGTGGAAGCATTGTAAGAGCCCATGTCTAGTAAGCAGACACCACGGGCAAGTTGAAGAGAAAATACTTGTTGAGCTTATTTTCAGAGAGAAGGTAGAGTAAATTCAACCAGGTATAGTAATATGCTGTTCAGACTTAGGTTGGTGAACTTAAAATAGGAGGTACTATAAAACTGATTGAAAAGAAAAAACAAATACTACTTCTCTGGATAATACTTTCCAGTGCCAGGATTTAAAAACCACCTACTGGGGACCCATTGAAAATATTCTCATTAACCCTTTCTAACTGAATGTATTACAGTGTTTTGTTTTGTTTTAATCTTCTTTATGTGAGCACACGAGTGCACGTGTCACAGATACATGCTACCTCACCCAGATACTATTTTTACTGTTCTGCTTGTTTATCTGTTTATTTTTGAGATTGTATAATTACAACATTCCAACAGGGCACCCTTTGATATGTTCTACTGGACATGTCACCAGATATTGGACTGGGAATAAGTAATCGTGATTAATTAATAAATGAAGAATATTTAATGAATGAATGAAAAAAACTACTTGGGATTCAAATAATCTCAAAAAGCACATCAGAATGAATTATAAAAAAATCAGTAAATTAGCCTTTTTGGATTCGTTAATATGCTCTTTATGTGTTTATCAAATATATACTATGTTATATCAAGAATGTTTCCTCTTTTATGGCATTTGAATATTTTTAAACTTTTATATCCGGATATGTGACTTTTCCAGTTTCTGTCACTGAAATGCTTCATATTCTTGAGTGAAGCTGATGAAGCTGTTAAACTACATTTTATTTCCCAAGGTGTACATGAAATCATTTGAATGGGAGCCTTGAGGTTAGAATTCAGGCTTATGCCCTCTTGAAGTCTCAGGTAGTTACTGTGTAGACAATATTAAGAAATACTACTCACCTGAGATCCTTTAATCAAAGACTCAGATAACCATGGCTCTAACTCTCTGAGATAGTTGTAACTGACCTTGCATTCTGGCTCTGGATCAGCTAGCCCATCACTTTTCAATTCTCAGAAAACACCAACAGTTTTTGAATCATTCAGCTTGAATAGCCATAGTTACATGGACTTCATTCTGTGTGCAGCCTCCTACCTCTTTAGGCAGCTCTGACTAGTTCGGATATTTGCTTCTCTCTTCTCAATCTGATTTTTCTTTTTTCCGGTACTCTTAGTTATGGGTGAGGAAATCTTGCCAGCAAATTAAGTTTCTGAACAAATCAATTCTTCTATAGATGTTTATGGTATGCTTACTATTTAAAAACTCCTCCTTAGAAATAAAAGTAGAGATGTTTAGAATTTGACACTCAGTCCTGTTTCTGCTTGTTTCTTCCATAAATTTTATAAGAAATTATCAGTAAAGAGACAAATATGATTAAGCATGAGAAACCTGGGTAACAGACTAATGACAAACATTTGGAGCAATTTTCTGAGTAAGCTTATGCAATCTTCCTTGGCCAGTTAAATATGACACACTTCCATGTAATTCCATTTATATACCGATTTCAGGACAGAGGGCAATGTAATGCGCTACTTCTCAGAGTCCTTCTGAGTCATTCTAGGTCCCTAAATGATGCCCTGGGAAAGCAGAGAAAATGATTCAGATACTGGCTTGACTTCCTGATGATGTTTTGTGGGGAAGGTAAACATGGTTGACCCCCTTTTGGTTCTTCACAAAGCTGAAGTAACTAGATGAGATCCTCCGGGGAGGATCTTTATCCAATTGTGCTTGATGATATAAGTTCCCCAAAGTTGAACGTTTTGTTGGAAATGGAGTTCTGAAACTTCTAATACCACCATTGAACCATGATGTTGCCCTGGGAGTCTTGCCCTTCCCTGGAAATAGGTCTGGGAAACATTTTATACTCCAGAAACCAAGTTGGCTTAGATTTTTTCCACCACCTTCTGTTGCCTGCTTAGATGTAAAACACCTCCTTTTCAAATACATTCAGCACTAAAGTGATATGGATTTTATTTATTTTCAGAGTGCTCTAGTTTATCCCTCCAGCCAGTCTCTGCATCATATAATTGTACCCTCCTCAAACCAGGTCACTCTTAAAGCAGACAATTCATAATGACAAGTACAGGGTCAGACCAGCAGGTCCCACACACAACTCAAGTTCATCACAGTGCTTTACAACCCACCCCTGAGTCAGTTCATTGCATGGGTTGGTGTGCCCATCATTTTTTTCTCAATAAATATCTTCTGATGTCATAAGACAGAGAGTGAGGTAAAAGTATTCTTTTTTTGAACCCTGGGGCTTGGGGGGGGGGGCCTTTGGGAGCTTTTCAAAAGAAGGTAAATTAAACCACAGGAATTAAATTAGGTGGAGTTAATATTGGCATAGTAGCATAAATCAAATGCCATGAAATTCAATATCCAGGACTTAATGTTCCTTTCTTGTGAACTGGTTTCTACCTACTTAGAATTAAGGATAAGCTATGAATATGACACTGGTATAAATGAGAACATTGTGAGGATGACCTTGCATTCACCTGAAAATAAGCCAACTTGTAAATTGGGTGAAGGATGTCTATCAGTTCTCTTTGCCTCTCAGTCAGGTCTCCTGCGCATGGTATTCTGAGTAGGAAACCCCAGTCAAGCAATTTACCTTCAAGATCTACAGTTGCTGAAAGAAAACCATCTGGAGGTTTTAGGCTGCACCCACCTACCTGTGCTCCCCAAGGTGCTGGATTCTCCACACCACTGACTCCCAAGAATAGACCCCACATAATTTACTTTGTTCCTAACTGAAAGATACTTGTAGGACAAGCTTCTGGAGGAAAGAAATTATTCTCTGAGTCTAAGGGTGGAACATCAGACAAATAATATTTTTTATTTGGGTCTGACTTTAATTTCTGGAATTAAGAAAGGCTTTCTACTGAGTTTAAAAACAAAGAAAACCTGAATTCCTCAACCCAGTTTGCCTTTAAGAAATTGCAAATTATCTTAAACCTGTATTTTTATTGTAACTTCTTCCCGATGAGAGGCTAATCTCTTCCAACCTCACTTTGCATTTGACTTTCCAAAATACTATTGGAAAATCTTGGTATTGAGAGCTTTCACAGGCTCCAGAATGATGTAAGATCCCTCTGGCTTAAATGAGTGATAATTTAAAGTCCCAGGTCCGCCCCCCCCCCTTGCTTCTTAAGAGAATAAAGGGACAGGGCAAGACCTTTCCGAGACGGGAATAAAAAATGTTAACATCATGTTTTCTCAAGTCTGCTTAAGGTTTGGTGAGCAGATGTGACCTGATGTATTGTGTCAGAGGAAGAGGGAACATGAGATGCATCGCACTGCTTAAATGTGGTTTTAGTACTGCTGTGTATGAGAGAATTCATGTGCATGACTCCTGTGTCCTAAGTAATAAGATTAAACATGATGATATTCATTTAGCACTTCCTTGTACTTCCCACAGGCTTCTCAGCTACAGAAATCCATCCCTTCTATTGATACCTCTTGTTTTAATTCCAGTAAAACAGTTCTCTATTCCCACATCATTTTCTTCAGCATAGTTCAAGTGACTCCCCAGTTTGGAATGTCTGTCTGAATCATGCTTATTTGCCCCCTATGTTTGCCCTTATACCATAGAAATAATCTCTTGTTTCAGTAGCCTGTAGACAGGTACTCAAGTAAATTATGCTCTGAGATGCAGTTACCCAAGCCTGCTTCCAAGTGAGAAAGAAATCCACTAAAAGCAAGATGGATAATTCAGTAGCTGTGTGTTGGAGTAGTTCTCTTTGCTGTAATCTCTTTATTTGGAAAAAATCCTTTATGTGTACTGAGAGCTCAGCTTGGAACTCTGATCTGGTCAGAGTGTGAGGTGTGATACAGCAATATACCCAGCTGGAGCACTAAGAAACCAAGAAGGAGAATCTTAGCCTTTCTGAACTTCGCTATCAAGAGATCGAATAGGACACAGGTTTTCTGAGACTTTCAAAATTATTGTTTCTATGACAACAGAAATGAAAATGAAAAGTGTCATTGCCACCTCCTAAGACCCCACAAATTTATATGTATCCCAGATGAAGGAATCAACACATGAAAGTCACAGAACTGAAAGGGAACATGTTCCTTTAAATGCCCAGAGGGTGACTACCTACTAGAACTCCTTAGGGTATCTTCTTTTATTTTGAGTGCTTTGATCATGAGTTTGGGTTTTTTGAGGAATAGAAAGGTCAATCCTATTAATTTGTTCAGGGCTACTTGCAATACAGAATTCATCTCATTTGCAGATTCCTATGTAATCTAACTCACAAAATTACCGTCTCAGGAGCTTGGTTCTTTGGCTAGCTGTTACAAACTACATGTGGAACTCTCAGAAACAAGATTACCAAGGCTTTTATTTCAAGATGTAAAGATTGCATTCTTTGGAGAGTAATAGTATGTGGGGGGGGGGGTTTGAATTTTGTTTTGATGTTTTTATTGGAATTATTTTTATGCAATATATTCTGATCACCCATTTTCCTCTCCCAACTTTGTTCGGGTCCTCCCAACTTCCCTACATATCTAACTCTACACCCCCTTCTCTAATTTTAATAAAACAAAAGAATCTCTCTCTCCAAAACACACGCAAACCACAAACTCAAAAACTAAAAATATACAAGCAAAAGACAAATAAAACTTAAAAATGCCCCAGCAAAGCAGTATGAGATTTAAAAAACAAAACTCTAAAAAAAAAAAAAAAAAAAAAAAAAAAAAAAAAAAAAAAAAAAAAAAACTGAGTTTATTTTATGTTGAGTATCTACTGATAGTGCCTACCCTGAAGTATGGTTAATATACCTTGTAAGACTCCACTGGAAAAGACTAATTTTTCCCTTTCAGGTGGGTACCAATCACAGATAGCTTTTTGGTTAGGAGTGGGAGCCCAGGTCCACATTCCCCTCTGAACACTGCGACCTGCCTGGCCCCAGTGCAGGCCCCTGTGTATATTGTCATAGTCTTTGTTCTGTTTGAAGAACACTATTTTCTTGAAGTAATCCATTCTTTCTGGCTCTTACAATATTTCTACCTCCTCTTCAGCACATAGTCCTGAGCCCTGAGGGGAGATTTTCATGAAAGTATCCCATTTGGAACTGAATAATCCAAAGTGTCTCACTCTTTGAATATTATCCAGTTGTGTGTTTCTGTGTTAGTCCCCATCTACTCAAGAAGGAACTTCTCTGATGATGACTGAGTGAGAAACTGATCTTCAGGCATAGCAGGATGTCATTAGTTATTTTATTCTTTGTTTCTTAACAGAATAACAGTATTTGGTTTTATGTTAGGACCATGGTTTATCCGGTCTCAGGTTCTACCCATACTACCTGCATCAGGCATGTGTCCTACCTCATGGACTAGGCCTTAAGTCCAATCAGATAATTTTTGGTTATTCCCAGAACATTCTGTACCTGTGTTGTAGCAGCATTTCTCACAGACTGTTGTCAGTCACAGAGTTTGCAGCTCATCTGATGGTTATGCTTCTCCTCTGATAGTGTGCAGAATAACTCCCAGTACCATAAAGCTAGTCAGCAGGGGTGAAACCTCTAGTTAGGTACCAGCTGGATTTCTCCAAGTTTTATAAGAAATATAAGTGATGTCTTCAACAATAGGGCTTTACCATCAGTTTGTGGAGAGAAATCAATAGACTTGGCAATAGCGTAAGATATTTAGATCTTTTTCATGGGCACCTTTGGTCAATGACTCAACAAAAATAGTCCATTTTAGGCACTAGATGTTTCTCTTGGTGGAATAAGGTGTCTAAACAATGTAAGGATTGTCTTCCCCATTATTTAATGATTCTATTTATATTCTTGCATATATGTACATCTCTTAGTAAACTTCTTAAGTAACACATTTTCACAGGACCCTTCAAATGACCCTTAATGTTAGTGTCCCTCCCAATGTTTCCTCCCTTACCCCTCTCTTCTATCCCCTCCCCCATGTATTTCTCCTAATCCAGTCTCCCAAATCTCTTCATAATATATTTTTTACTCCTTCCTTAGGAGATCCTCTATCCCAGTTAACCCCTTATTGGGTATGAAACAGACCATAATATAACCTCTATGGTTATATTATTTTTAGAATACATATCGAAAGCTTGTTGTCCAGGATGTCTGGAACCTAGTATGTAGGGCATTCTGATCTAAAACTCATACTGATCATGAAAGTCCTGCCTCAAATTACTACGTGCTGGAATTACACGCATGCAAGAGATAATTAGTTTTAAACTATGAATTTCACTTCAAGTAAAATTCACATGCGCTCTTTCTTGGCAGTTAGGTAGAAGCCTCATATTTGTATTAGCAATGAGTTTCCAGATGAGCAGAATTTGGAAGGCAATTTAATTTCCTTCTCACCAACACAAACACACATGTCATCTGTGTGTCAGAGAAAGTGTAAGAATTGGGATAGTTTTATGTGGTTGGGCTCCAAAATAAGGATGTTGATGGGGAAGTAGGCATGGTTTGGGGAACTAAAGTTTGTCAATACCATTGTTGGAGGGGGATGTGTGTTCCACATCAGGATGCTCACTTGGCCAAGGTAATGGTCAGTAGTCTCCATCTTATAAACTTTCTATCAACTACTTTGGTATGTGGTGTACAAGGAAAGGCTGAGCATTCAAAGGCCCTTCTCTTATACCAATGGGTGTTTACATACCAAAGACCATTCTGACCTTTGTTATACACACATCTAGACCTAGGCCACTCTTCCTTATTAATAAGGTCTTGTTGAAACAGACCATGTTATTGTATAACCAGTGACAGTTTTCCCATTCTGGAGAATCTCAGGGATCAAGACTAACCTTTATTTCTTGCAGTTACAGGAAATTCCAACACAAAATACTTGTTCTGTTTTTAACTGACACTTTAAAAGACAAAATGTTATTTTTCTTTACTATTACTATTGCACCACAAAAATACAGTGTGTCTACTATTCACTTAAGAAAGTTTGGGTTTTGCAAATTTACAGTAGCTCTGAGAAATTTCTCACCATTGATTCCACAAACATTATTGATTGATTGATTGATTGGTTGATTTCTTTGTAGCCCCACTTTTTTGTTACTGTTTAGTATACCAAATTGAAATCAAACTTTCTCAGTCCATATCCAATTCCTGTGCTTACCTCAGCTGAGGAGGTAGGAGCTTTAAAGGAGAGCTAGTAAGCACAGCAGAAGGGTAAGGGCAAGGCCGCCAGCTTAGGTGATTAAAAGCATGGCCTCATTTTCTTTACCTAGAGCCCTTGTAATCCTATCACATACTGAAGTTTAGCCTTGGGACATTAGTATTTGCAATGTCTGCATTTCTTTCCTACTATAGTCAACCTGAGATAATTAACTTATAAAGGAAGGAGGTAAACTTGGGCTCAAATTTTTGAGGTTCTAGTTCACAATTAGCTGGTTCTATCAGTTATAAAAGTAATTCTATAGCAAAAGTAAAACTGTTCATCAGGAAGTAAAAATGTAAAAAGTAAGATTCTGGGAACCCATTATCTCCTTCAAAGACATGCTCAGTGACTTAAAGACCTTCCATAGGTCCCACTGTGGTAATATGTTATATATTTAATAAAATCAGTCTAGTATATCAGAGAAGAGATCCACCCACAGGATCAGAGAGTGATAACTCATACCTTCAGTCCCAGTATAGGGAAAGACCTGGGACTAGTGACCTATGCCTTTAATCCCAGCAGATCTGAGTTTGAGACCACCCTGGTTTACAGAGAGAGTTCAGGCTCCCAGAGAGGCAGTGGTGGTGCCAGGCCTTTAATCCCGTAACTCCAGAGACAGAGATCTTTCTGTGTTTCTTTGAATTCAAGGCTAACTACCAAATAAGTGGTAGCCCACACCTTTAATCGTAAGCTGGGTGTGAAACAACTGGGCAAAGAAGGTATTTAAGGCAGGTGTAGGAAGACAGAGCAGGCAGTAGAAGTCACAAGGAGTGAGGCTGAGGAAGCTGGAAGACAGCTGGATGAGATCTGACTGTGGTGTTTCTTTGATATTCCAGCTTTTCCCCAATATCTGGCTGCGAGTTTCATTTATTACAACCAGCCTGCAACAAAAAAAACCTTGAATTTTAACTAATGGTCCCTGGGGGACATGTAAGATCCAAACTGTGGATAGTTCAGTATCTTCCACCTTGAGACTCTTGCTTTCTTTGCCATCTCAACCTTATCTACCATCTACTTACACATGTCCACTTTAATAAGTGTTCTACAGCAAAATTGCTCCAATTACTCCAAATTGCTCCAAAGTTGCTTCACTGGACAGGTCTTAGAGATGAAATACGAAAGCATACCTTGGTATGAGAGGTCTGAGCAGAGCTCTATCTTCCTGGTACAGGCTAACCTTTTTGTTGTTATTTGTTTTGTTTTGTTTTGGGTTTTTTCAGACCTGGTTCACCTTTAACTTATGCTGTAGACCAGGCTGGCCTCAGTTCAGACATCTTACTGCCTCTTCCTCCCAAATACTGGGATTAGAGGTATGTACCACCACCTTCTGGCTTGACCTTTTGTTTTCAATTATGTTATATCTTTATGAACTGTTTCTTCTAGCCAATTTCTAACTCTGCCAAAGTAAAATTTGGGACATTTATTATAAATTTCTGGATCTCTAAACTGTCTTGGTATTTGTTTATTTACTATTCAAATTAAGGTGTCTCAAACATACAAACTAAAAACTCTCAGAAGGCAGGAACACAAAAATGTATATAGTCACAACTCACATTGAATAGATTTTGACATTTTGCTGTATTTACTTCAGATTCTTCCCTAAGGGAGGAAGCATACTGAGAGAAGAAAAGAAAGCATCCATGAGCAAACCCACCCACGTGACTGACGATTAAAGTGCCACCCAGTTTCCCCATAGAATTCACTTGGAGTTTGTATATGTTATTCCCATAAATGTTTTGATTATTTCTATCACATATGTTTATCCTCATATTACAGACTTGATTTTTTGGTATGTGTACATGTATGTGTTATACCTGTGTATAGGCATGTTTAGCTTGTATGGAGATGCAAGTGTGTGTGTACAAGTTCAAGTACAATGCTGGTGTGTGTGAAGGTCAGCAGTGAATGTCTGCTGTTGTCTTTGGTTATTATTCCCTTTATTTATTGAGGCGGAGTCCCTCTCTTGAGCCCAGAGCTCACTGATGCAATCAGTCTGATATATCTCCCATGTGCTGGGGATAAAGGAAGGCTATCATGGCCATAGAGCATTTAAATGAATGCTAGGGAAATACTGGTCTTCAAGCTTGTGTGGAAAGTTCTTTGTCCACCTCAGCCCAGTTTTAAATAGGCTGTCATAAGGTATGCATGCTCTTAACACATAATTTTTATTCTATATTACTTTTATTACTACATTTTAAAAAGCTTCTTCATGTAAATACATGTATCTCTGTTTTTAATTTTTTTAATTTTAAAAAACTATTGTTAAAAATATAGGATTATACTAAATGGGTTATTTTTTTCAAATGTCATTTTATTATATAAAACTGATTCTATTACAGTCTTCAAATCCTAAACCTCAACCCACATAGTCTTGAATCCTCAGATCCTACTTTTTAAAAGATTCATGAGTTTATCTGATAAGTTAATTGCATGTGCTTTGACCCCAGAGGGTTCAAATAGCCTCTTAAGTAGCTTCTTCCCATTAAGAGAGTTCACTGAGATGTGTTTTGCTTCTTTGACATTATTTTTCTAGCATGCATGAGAGTGCTTGATTCTTAATAGATACACAGAAATACTTATTGGGTGAATACTTGTCTGAATAAAAGGAAATGGCCAGAAGGTTAATATTATTGAAGGAAGTGCATGTAAGAGCAAGTATGAAGACTTGTCAAGTACACCATCCTCTGGTTTAATGTGAATTTATTCTTCAAGTACTGTTATGAGGGAGAAAAGATGATTTTTGTCAACTCTTACAGACTGTGTACTAAGACATGGCTTGGCAGGGACCACTTGATGTTTTCAAAGAGCCTCCAAAATCTCTAGCAGCAAGGGATGGTGACTTGAAAATCCTGGCAGATGTTCTGCTTCTTTGCCATCTGTCCTGTAAAAGTAGCTTTGATTTGGCTTTGACTAGGCCCCCAACAAAGCCATGAATGCCAGATTTGGTGAGAAAATGCCAAGTCTGCAGCTTCAGTTGTAAGGGAGTTGGTTCCCTAATCACTGCAGCCTTTCCAAAGCCCAGGGCCACTTTGCTTTTCCTAGAATAGATCTGGCTTCCTCTAATGAATGGTTGGAGGAAGGGTGGTGTGAAAGGGAAAGTTGTTCAGTGCCATCAGCAAAAGCTTCTTCCGGACCACGCTCATTTTCATTCATTAAGAAATTATTGAATGAGCAATTGACATGTATTGCTTCTCGATCAGTAGAGGCAACTGGGTGTTCAATGTTATCAAGCACTAGAGTCAGGAGGGTAAGCAGTGGTGCAAAGGAGAACACACTTACCAGCACAAGCTTCCTGGATGACCTCATGTGTAAAATGGAGCAATACCAAGATATATGTCAGAGAGAATTTAGGTAAATGACTTTAAACTCCCTGTTGCTTCCTCAGTGCCATATATATATATATATATAGTGATGGTAGAGAAGGGGAAAATAGTTTCACAATCAGATCATCCTTGCTTCAAATCTTATTTATTTCTCCTCCTAAGATCTATGATCTTGAGCAAGTCGCTTGGCCACTCTATCTCACATATAAATTGAAACTGGTGATTTTCCTTCCTAATTTGATTATAATGGTTTAAAAAAAATCTTATAAAAAAACCTAGCTCAGCCACAGTAAGTAAAGGACTTTCAAGAAGACATTAGGGAACAGGAAGGGAAGGTAGCATGAGGTATCATCAGGCAGAGAGGGAAGAACTTTTGATATGCAGTTGGAGGATCCAGATTTCACTTGACTGTCCCTGAGAAGCCTGTTGTCCTTGGACATGTTTCTGACATTCTCTGGTGTTTCCAATAAATACAGAGAGGCTCATACAGAAATGAGGTACTGTCTAAATGAGGACCATACATGACGGACCTACGATTAAGGACAAAGAAGAGGTCACTGAACAATAAAGATTTGTGGAGAATGGCCTGGGTAGTGTGCTGAATGTCAGGTAGGATTTAGACAGGAATAGTTAAATGGAGAGGACTTTTCAGGATCGCGAAACTGATCCAAAAGGGCCATGTCACACAGACCCCTCTTGCTTCCTTCATTCTGGGGAAATAGAAAGGTTATGATGTTTGCTCCTTCAGTAGTTAGGGCTGATGCTGACAAAATTGCCAAGTCACTGAAGTTAGCCTGCAAAACCTTCCTCTTCCAGTCAGCTGTCCTTTTCTGCGCATTCTCCACAGCTCATCTGAACAAGATTCCGTGCTCTCTAAGGTAGCCCTACTGTAACCTGTCTTCCTATCCTCAAAAGCATGCCTGGGAACACAGTGCATCAAGCTTAAGTAGAGTCAGGAGTTCACTATTACAATACTGCTGTTTATCTATGAAGATCCATGTCCACAGATAAACATGTAGTTAGTGAATGAACAGTCAAATTATTACCTTCATTTACTGCATACCCACTGCACACCCCCATCTCTCTCCAGTATACATTTTAGTGAATTCATTTGAGACAGAATACCAATACTTTCATATTAGTCATGGCTTTGGAGGTTTAAAGTTTCAGAAATGTAAAGACCCATAACATAAAAAGGCCTTAGCTTGAATGAATGAATAATTCAGGAGGATATAGCCCAAGGTTCTAGAAGTTGGAGATGTTTGATGCCTCTCACTAGGCTCCCCTTTTCTTTCTGAGGCTCTATTCCTAGGCAAGCTGCCTCCTAATAGCATCCAGAAAACCTAGTATCACCATGCTTTTATCTTTCCCCCTTCTTAAGGTCCTAAGAGAAATTATGGGGAAATTTCTGGGAAAGTCTGACATAGAGCTTCCGTTAGCTGCCTTAGGTTATGGGGCCTTTCCTTGTGGTAAGGGTTATAGAGCTGTGATTATTGCAAACAACATAAAGTGTCCACTACTGGAACCAGGCATATTACCCATCTCTTCCAAACTGCCTCTCCTGTGTTCCTACTGTGTGCAGACTCCACGTGAGCATAATTAGTGTCTCATGAGTCAAGCAGTGAGCATTTCAAAAGAAATTATAACTTTATGTGTTCCTTTCTCTCCTTTTCACCATCTATTTGGGATGTTCGTGGGGTGGGGGAAATTGTGGCTTTTTAGGGAAGACAGAGCTGCACTATCTCATTGCATGGCAGCAGTGGGGTACCAGAGGAGATAAAGCATGGAGAAGGATGCCAAGGGTCAGTTAAAAGATAACATAGCATTGTCCAATAGGGTGTGACTAATACAGTTTTTATAGATTAAATTGAGTAGATCTCACCTAAAGATCTTCAGAAATTATTTTCAGGCATGTTTTAATTTCTTGTGTTCCCTTCTGTGATTTCTGACTTGCTTGTTTAATGGTTTTATTTGTGTTCCAAAATGGAAAACCAAACCTTCCTTTATTTACCTTTTCCAATGCCTCAAATACCACAGAGCTCTGTGAGCAGCCAGCAAGCTAGAGGAACTGCAGTGGATATTTCCCCTAGTCAGGTAAAGTTGAGATAATTTAGCACAGAGGAATCAATGTTGTTCTCTGCCAGATAAGCTGGTGCTAATTAACTCCCTCTCACAGAGTCTCCTGTCTGACAACTAGTAAAAACATGGAGAAATAGCTGAACTCACCAAAGATATCAGGCAAACTTTTAGAAAATATTTTCAAGCATTAGAAATGTGAAAACAAAATATCCCCATTAATTAGCATGGGGATGGGGTAGACTCTGGGGTTTGCTTTTAATGCTGTATCTGGTCCTTAGCGTAGACTGTGGAGAGGGAGTTGTCAGGATGCATGGGAGATGCCATCACTTCATTTTTACACTGAAGAATATCACAAGAGGTAAAACAGCTTGTTCTGTCTGGCATTGTTTTATCTGGTAGCCTAGGAGAGCCTACCTCCTTCTCTCCTTGTCTTCCTTTCTTCTCTTTGTATCCACCTTTACTTTTCCTGCTTCTTTTTTTCCTTTCGATATTCAATGGACCTCTACTCTTGACAGTGATCCTAATGATAGAAAGATGAGTTAAAGGCTTAGTTCTTGTCCTTAAAGATCTTATGATTTAATGAAGGGATGCATGCAGATAAGTGAGTTTAACATAGTATGGTAAATATTATGATGGGAAGGGGCTATGTAGGACACATGGCCATATAGGGAGAAGAGAATTTACTCGCACATTCTCAATCAGAAAGAAAATGTTTCAGAGGAACACTAAGCCAAGTTAGACCTTGTTTCTGCTGGCAGAGTGAGCTGGGTGGTGTTGTATGAGGTTTCTGGCCTGGAATTTCCGGGCTTGCCTTGTGGCCCAGACTTTGCTGCCTACAGTCCCATAATTCCACTGAAACACACAGACACTTATATTAGCTGTACACTGATTGCCCTGGGGCCCAGGCGTATAACTTGCTAGCTCTTGCACTTAATCTAACCATGATTCTTATCCTGTTTAGTCATGAGTCTTGGTACCTTTTATCAGAGCAGCATAGTTGTCCTCTGCATCTTCTGACTTGTCTGGCAACTCTGTGGTATCTCTGTGGCATTTCTGCTCTGTTCTTCCCGTTCCCAGAGTTTTCTTAGTCTGGTATTCCTGCCCACATTTCCTGTCTGCCTTTAGTCAATCAACATTTATATTAAACTAGTAGGTGGGACAGTTATTTACAATGTAATGACATAATCCTCCTACAGGATGGGAGAAGTCTGGACCTAGGGTAAGGAGGTATTGCTCACTATTTGTTCAGGTAGTCTCATACAGTAGTCCTAACATGGTAGGCAAAGGGTCTAGTCAGACATTAAGAAAACATTGGTATGGGTAGATGTGATTCTAATGCCCAGAGATCATGGTACTGCTCAGCCTTTAGAGCTGGGGCCTTGGTAGTCATATATTTAGATACAATAAAAACTTAAGGGTGCCAAAATTGCTAATTTTTCTTAATGCACAAGTAGAATAGTTTGAGGACACTCCAAATGCTCTTGACCTTCTTCCCTGGTACCTACCCAGCAGAGCCCTAGTGCTCAGCTTAAGAGAGGATTCTAAGAATTCTGTCCTTGCAAAGAACATGCCTAAAGCATGACTTAGAAGCCAAGTTAGACTCTGAAGCATGGTAATAAGAGAATTATAAAATACCTCTTATGGAAGTTCAAAGGAGGCTCCAGAAAGCATTGTATAGTCCCCAGTGACCACAGGTGCAGGGCCAGTGGACCAATTATCCTGCTCTTTTGGATGTGGGTCTCTGCTCCTGCTCCTGCATGCTGCATAGAAGCATATGATGATGCTCTGTGATGATGACTGAACAAAGCACCCATCTATGAATATAGCAAAATCTCATCATGAATCATTTCATTGATATTTTGTTTGTTTTTTGTTTTGTCCTTGATGTTATTTTATAAACCACTGATGTTTGGTTATACAATAGGCTCTGAGATATCTAGTCTCCAATTCTGAGACATCCAGGAAGTGTCATACATGGGCTCTGTTTGGTGGTGTGAGTCTCATGTTAAATCAAACATTGGTTGACCATTCCCACAAGTTCTGTGCCACTATTGCCCCAGCACATTATTCAGGCAAGATAGGTTGTAGGTCAAAGATTTTGTGGTTGTGTTGGTTTCAAGATTTATTTTTGTTTAGTCTGCAGAGTACTTTCCCAAGACAAAGAGACTAGAATGTAGGAGTAAAGGCTCAAAGTAGGCAACAGATTGACTTCTCCTTGTTCAATGAGCTGTGTGGGTGTTATCCTTGGCAGTACCCCTACCTCCAGTATCTTTTGAATCTATTATTTATGCCTTCCTATCCATACATTAATGCATCAGTTGGAATCCTGGTAGGAAACAGATAATATACTCAAATTATACTCACTTAGTAGTTGTTCTTTTTAATAAAAAGGTTGTATGTAAAAGGTTGTATGTGGGGAGGGCTTAGGGAAAGCACAAAGGAACATATAAGGTATATTCACTGACTAGGTTGTGGGATTCTAAAGAAGGGCCTTGCAGCAGGTACTAGGACTTCTTGCAGGCAACACAGAGAAGTGACTGGGAAAAGTGGACCATATATCTTTAAATGATATATTAATATTGTTATTTTTGAAAGCATTATAAAGCCACTACATTCATTCTGTTGTGTGCAGTTAAACATCACCTATTTTGAAGTTTAGACTGCTCGTATGAACAGCCACATTATACCTTCCCAGGCCACTTGTTTTGGGCTTTGAGGTTCTTTTCAGACTTTGCAGTTTCAAATGATTCTGTTTATGAACGTTTCTGTCTCTGCCTTCTTCATATACATGAAAGAGGCCTTGGGGGCATATACCTAGGAGTAGAATTCCTGAATCATGGAATTTATGAATACTGAATCTTGCTCTGTAATGCCCAATTATGTGCCAACTTGGATCCCACCAGAAGTGTGGCTCTACACATCCTGAGATTTTGCATTTTCAGGCATCTACATCTCTCTTCACCACTAGCAGGGTGTTCAGAGATGCCAAGTGAGACTTAATGGGAGCCCCATTCTTGTCATAATAAGCATTTATCCTGGCTGTTTCCTTGAGACAATAGTGCTGGCAGCCACTGTGAAAGTACTTCTCTTTTCTTGACCTATGTTATTTACAATAATATCCTTTGAACTTCATGCCACATTCTAAATATACTTCAAGATAGTTAAGACATTGAAAATCTACCAAATGTATTTTAATTTTTAATTATTTTTAATTTGATAATAAATGTGATTCTGGTAGGATGCCTGTAAACTCTGTTCCGTAAAACTCAAAGTTTGGGTTGAAGCTATATGGAGACATGGCTTACAGAGAGGCAGGTGTGAGCTAACAGTTCTTTGGACTCTGGCAAATGAATTGTGTGTATATTAAGAAGGAAATTCTCCATGCATCTTTCTCTTGCTCTCTCCCTTCATTCTATTCTACTCTGTTCTAGTTTCCATCTTTAATAGTTTCATTCAGTAGCCAAGAACTTAGTGTGGGAAACAAATACAAATAAATTATGACTTTGTAGCCTACGAGGGTTGCTGAGGACAGGGCTTGGCTCCTGAAGAGCAGAAGGAAGAATCCTGCATCCATATTTTTTCTGGGTGCACGTCAATCCTGGCATAGCATATACTACTGGGTATTTGCTAAATGAATGAATGAATCAATACTACAAATGTTTTCAATTATAGCAATTAATCTATGCTTTAGTACTTGAGTTAATCTTTGAAAATTAATTTTTTTGATTAATTCCTTCAGGAAACATAAAATAGCCCATCAATTTATTTAACTTTTGTGTTTGTTTGTTTTTTAGACCACCTTCTGTATTCTTTCAAATGCTCCATTTACTTTCTTGGGCAGTGGTCTCAGCTCCTTATGGTGAGCCAACCGTTACCCTTCCACACAAGCAAGAGCCAGTTATCACTCAGTTCCTCTGACCTAGAAAAGCTGAGAGATCTACCTTAATGAAAATATGGGGACTTATAAAAATCGCTGAGCCCTTTCCAGCGGGAATATTGCATTACTCCATGATTGGTGCTTAGCTGGACAAAACGAGGGTAATAATGATCAGGGTTTGGGGCCCTGCTTCCTTGGGGTTATGTAACTTTCAAATCAGGAAGCAGACTCAGTGGGATAGGGGAGAATTGCTTTTAATGAGCTGCTGGGATTGGCTGAACTTGTGCTAGCCTTGTGTTCTCCATCGTAACCTTGATGTTTCTCTCATTTGTAAATTTTATTTGCATGCCATAGTCCAGCTGAATTTGCCTGGGTGCCCAGTTTCTTTAATCTTCTGGCTTGGCTGGCTAGCTTGTAAATCAGCTTCAGACCTTGAGCTGCCCATATATTGCTCCAATTAGCACTCTGTAGAGAGTTCTTTTTTTGTAGGCTCCTGTCCAAAGCATGACATTGTGGCTTAACATTGCATGGTGTGGTTTCTACTAGCAGTAAAGAGTTGTTATTAAGCTTTAGAAGAATAAGGAGCAGATGGATAGATTAGGATAGTTCAAGGCTGATAGCTTCCTGGCTAGTGCTGTGAGATGTCCGAGAGTTTACCAAGTCACACTGAGACCACAGCTCAGTCCTGCAAGAAGTGATGTATACCTGCCATGAACATGGCTGACAACAGTGATTCTAAAACTTTGGAAGGGAGATTTTGTTCTATTCATGTGATTTTTGGTGATGCACCACTGGCACACCTTTGATGTACTATACTAGGTCCCTTTGTAGGGTTCTGACCCAAGCATAACTACTTTTCATTTTCTGAGATATAGAATCGAAAAAAGGAGCATGAGGAGAGAAAATAAGCAGTCAATGTTGGATATGTTCAGCCATGTAGTTTGCTAACAAAATACTGTATTTCTCTAACTTAGTTTGCCATGTCTGAGTCAGAGAAGGGAGCACAAATTGATTTATAATTTATAGAAACAGTTTGGATTCTCTCATTAGCAGAACCTGAAATAGCATATCTGTGCAAGGACTCTTTGCAACTTAATGACTCACAGCAATCTCTCTGATAAACAAATTTGCCATGTTCCTAAAGTCTCATTTCTTAAACCAGGCTCTGGGTTGATTGGAATGCTTAGAGTTTTTGCCTAAAACCCATGGTTATTTCCTAGTTGGAAACTGGATAATCTTACTAGGTATTCGTATAAGGAAGGAATCAGCAGAGACCTCATTCTTAGAGCCAAATTCTTGGGATATCTGCTTTGCTCAGCTATCTGCTTTGGTCACATCATTATCTATAGTGTAGTATTCACTGATCGAGGTTGAGTATGGGAATGGCAAGCAAAGAACAGGATCTTGGGGATATAAAAGAGGTGAACAAGATCAAATAACCTACTGCTCTGCTAGCCAAGTCAAAATTTCCATCACCAACACCAGTTTGGGACCATCCACATTTCCTGATCTGGGCTTCCTGGAGTGGTTCTGGTGATATTGTATCTGAATGCTTGATAGAAATGTCACCTCCTGGGACTCATGCTCACATTCTCATTCAGTAGGTCTGGGGTAGAACATGACAACAACCTGCATTTGTGAAGTTAGCATAGATGCTTTTGAGGCTGCATTCAACACTAATTGAATTCTTCTCCCTTCTCCTTCCCAAAGTGACTTTTAATGTGATCTTAATGTGAGCAGAAGTAAGGGATTCCTCTGATGTACTTTTGGGTAAACCTTTTGAACTAAGAGAACTAGAAGTACCTTATTTACCAGAAACCTGACTTTCTGGAGGATTCCCTCTGGCCCAGTAGTTGGATTGACAGAGAGCTGGAGCCAGCAGCTAGCCTTTCAGATGTACACAACCCTTCACCCAGAAAGCCCTCCAGCACTTCAGCATTAAATAAAAGATACTTCCAGGCAGAAATTTTAATTAGAAGAGAAAAAGAACCCAGAGGCAAATTATCAACAATTTAAAAGGTTCCCCTTCTACATATCAAGGTGATACCTATTTGCATATAATGCATAGTCATGACTGAAATAATATAATGAGTGAAAGTCATTTATAATTGGCCACTATGTGTTGAACTTTGTCCTCATTTTTGTATATATCCAGCTGCCATGACTACTGATATTTTCAGAATGATTATTGTTATGCATGAGTCTCGAGACCCCCAACAAGACCACCACAGAACCATTTCCCAATGCAGAAACAAAGGTTTCTTTTATTTGAGCCCAGACAATGGTCTTGTCTAGGACTCCAGTTACAGTGAGTGAAGGAGGAAGACCTGAGCCCTGATTACAAAGGGTTTATAAAGAAAAAAAGTCATAACGAGGGGGCTGTATGTCTTAATATTCTAGGATTGGGTAAGGAGACATAGAGTGAGGTAATGTTTTGAAGTTGTTGGCTAGGCTATAGGTACAAAACTGTTAACAGCAGGATGTCTGCAGGAAACTATAGGTTGCTGACAGGATTTATTTATAGAATATCTGCAGAGACATTTGGCTCTTGTTAACTACCATGCATCCTGTTTGACTGAATATGAAATGTTTGCTTTGAACTCGGCTGTCACAGCACATTTTGGGGGCTTGAGCTTAGCCCCTGGTCACCAGATGCCTCTGTACGGGGGCCTGTTCTCAGGATGGTGTTGGTTCATCATCTTTCAATTATTTCACTTATATAGATAGAAAATGAAGGCACAGAAAGGTTAAATCATATATCTAATGCCTCACAGCAAGAAAGTAGCAGCCTACCCTTCCTGGTTTGTATGAGTTGAGATAAAATCACTAAGTAAACTAGTGGTAAACAGAAACCTACACTTTCAAAAGAGAAAGGATATAAACACATAGGAGCATCAGAGGAACATAACTCAAAAAAGATATGAAGCTTTTCAGAAAGGAAGATGGACACAATCACGTTAACCTCCAGTGCATACTGGGTTTAATATCAGAACCTTGATTATCATTCAGGACTACAATAGTCATTTGTGTCAGCAAACCTTTCAAAAGGGAAGGTTTTGTACATTGATGTCTGTGAAAGCTCATATAGAGGATATCTTGTAGCCAACCCACATTGGCCATGATGTGGTTTGGGCATAACCAATTGTTTCCTGAATCAAGTAGGGTGGTAAGCATATTTCAAGTCTGACTTTAATCTCACTAGAGCCACACAACCCTGCTGTCACTCCCAGTAAACACCTTTTTGAAGATTTGGTTGGTTTGTTTGTTTTTAACAATTTGTAAAAGGTAACTACAGAATGACATTTGCTATTGCTTGCTGAATCCAGAGTTGTGTCTCAAGAAGCACATCCGCTGGCCACCAGCCAAGAGAGTGGTGCCTGCCAGCTTTACGTTTTATAGCTTTGGCTTGCAATCCAGTCACTGGAAAGGGCTCCCCTCCAGGCACACCTCTGAGCTCAGCTCCAAGGAGAACCCCCCATGTTCAGTGTTTGTAACCACAGCTTCTGTCATCTGGTGTAATAAAATCTTGAATGTATAATCACTGAGGGGAAGGAACACAGTTCTCTGCTCCTCCATTTCTTCTGCAGGGTAATTATATAACCAAGAGCCTGGTACAAATTCCCTCTTTTGGAGGTGTAGAGCTTTTCATATGCCAACCAGCTGTAACCTTTTGAAGGTTTAATGAAATCAGAAAATATAATCCACTATATGAGAGTGAATATAAATCAGTTCTATTATTGTTAAACAAATGGCATTAATTTCCAGCACACATGTGGACATGCGTTTTAAAATATTTGTTTGAAAAATGTCAGGCTATTCATTGTTTTAAAATATTTGAACAGCACACTACCAATGTGCTCTTTTTAAATAGTTGTACTTTTGAAAGGTTACAGTGCTGGCATATTTACTCTTTTCCAACCTTTTCAAGTACCCTTGATAGAGGAAAATACCTCAAAATCTTCCTTCCATAGACTGCCTTTCCTTTCAGCTGCCGAAGCAGGAGAAGAGCTCATTCTGTATCCTGGTGCTTTTATTATGTTGCTTGTATGAAGCTGTTTTGCTGTGTTCTGGGCTTATAGAACGATATGGCTTTCAGCAAATGTAGACAGATGTCACATCTGCTATCCCACAGAAAGAGGATCACTTGAAGTCTACTTCTTGAGTGTCCTAAAGCAGTAGAGGTTGGATAATGATCAAGACAGCCCTGGGTCCTACCCTCCTGGGGGCTAACTGCTCCAGTTCAGCAAGGATCAACGTAGGCAAAAAGTACAGTGAGCTACAAAGTGGATGTGGGAATTTCCATGAGGATGTTGGGTGAAAAGAAGAAAGAAAAAAAAAACCTAAGTTTTTATCACTCTACTTTCAGCTGTTACGCATGTTTCATAATGTTCAAGGCATACTGACTGCTGTTGTGATACACTATTTGTAATACACTTAATTATTTTAATTATTTTGTGCACAAATGCACAGAAGCACTTTGAGCTAACCATCCATGCTGTTCCATTGATCTTAGGTGGTGCTTGTAAGAAAGATTGACAACTCTATTTTAAAAAATCTAATCTAGCTAATCAGAAAATTGACTTAGTCAGAGTGTTCTGTTGTATAAAAGATTTGATTGAGCAGTTTGTGAATGCCCAGCAGCATGTTAAGTTTTTGTATTTATATCCAACTTAGCACCCCTTTCAAGTTAGAGCTGGAATTTGGAAGTACTTACACTCTGTAAAATAATCTGCTCTATTGATATAATGGTTCTACTTTTGACTAAAACACACTGATACTTCTGTTGTATTTGATTGCTTCGGTTCCATCATGTCTGTTGATGGGAATCTTCCATCTACTGGTTTTCACTTGTTCCTAAATAGCATCTCTACACTGTCACTCTGCTCTCAGATCTCCCCAAGTCTTCCCTCTACTCAACAGTGAAGGGACAGTGAGTACCAACCAACCTAAGTGATTTGTCTGATACAGTAGAGTCCCGGGCCCTGCTGGCCCACAGAAGCCACCAATGGCACGGGCTGCTCAGCTTAGGGTCATTTCCCGTCAACTCTGTAAAAGTGCCGTCTTCACCCTGTTTCTATCCCACTTCTTCCTCTTATTGAGAGAGTTACACTCAGGCTCTCGTTCCCCCTGTTGTTCTTGGTAGACAGGCCCCTCTCCTCCAGAACTGTCCCCCTCTGGCTTCTTCTCACAGAACTCCTACAATAATCAGATACACAAATTATTTTCCATTCCAAAAGAAAAATTGGTCAATAATTGTACATGATTAGAAGAATGGCTATAAAAATCACATCTTAGTTTGCTGTGTTGAATCTTTCCTGTGTCATTTTTAAATTGAATTTATTACAATTCACTACTGGAGAAGGCATTCTTTATCAGAATTTCTAGATGTCAGATTTCAGTTGTTTTTAATTTTTTCTTAAATTAGCACGTTTATTGGAATTCCCAAATTTAAATTCACCTAGTATTCATGACATCTCAAGTATTTCTTAATGGAGCCCCTGGCTTACTCTTTTCCTGAATGAATTAGAGTTGTTAAGAGATAGTCCTCAGTACCCACCTGATCTTCATGTACAGGCCTCCAAATCTGTTGCTCTCTTGGCCATAATCATTCCCACCTCAACTCGGGTTTTATCTTCTTACCACTGAGCCCTATGTCTCTGTACATCATTCGATTGCAGTATGTTTTCCATTTATTGTCTAGTTTTCCTTGTCAACTTGTAGGTCACCTGTTGTTCAGCTAGAATGTGGGTTAAAAAGAACAGAGGATTTCTACGGCATATTCCTTACTCTATCTATAGCCCAAAGCAGTTTGGTAAATGCTGAAGGCATGGGTAAAATAGCTCGTAAGTCTAGAGTTAAATAATGTTAAGCTTGTTTCTATGACAGGATCTACAGTGTCACAATATTTTCTAAGTGGTTTGGCTTAAAAAATACATACACTACACACAGAGACTTTGTATATATCAGGTTCTATTACAAGCAAACTAGAGAATAGAATTGGTAAGTACATACTCTTTTTAGTCTTCCAGTTAATTAATCCCCCTGCACTTTTAAGACTGCATCACAAAAGATTTAAAGGAAACTAAGAGAAGCTCCCAAAGGAGCAAAAGAATCCTTCTTCACCTTTATCATCTGCTCTCAAGCGGATCTGGTGCCAAGTCAGGCTTATCTGCTTCTTAGAATCAAATGGTTACCTTTTTTTCCCCATTTTTTATTATTCTACTCCATTTACCACATGTTTGGAATAGTAAAGGTAAATTTACTACAGCATGTTGACCAGAAGTCTCTTCTTGAAGCTTTAAGACATATTTTATTTTTTGTTTTAATTTCTTGTTCATAGTTCTGACCTTTTCAGACTATAGTAAAGGTTAATCTTTTAAGAATATACTCATGTTTATTCTGGTAAGTGAGATGAAGTGAGTTATATAATAGTTGAAATTAAAGTTCCTTAATAGGTTTACATCACTAAAATTATAAAAAAGTTGGATCTATTTAATGAAAAATGGATTTTAAGTATGCATCAATCACAAGAAGGAACATTGTTTTCTTGAAAAAAGTAATAAACCAATTTGATTCTGTGTCATACTTTATTACTAAATAGAAAAATCCACTTGAGTTCACACTACTGTATTACAGGCCTGTGAAGATGTGTGTGAAGGAAATATATTAGCTGAATGTTGTGGTGGAAATCCCACATCTCCCCTACTCAGTAGACATCTATCAAACTCTTGGAGCTACCAGGCTTTGCTATTCCTGGCCTGACCTGGTCCTAACTACCTTCCACCCCAGTTTATTCCTTGTCTCCCAACTTCCTGAGAACTGATCTCAGAGAGAGCACACCATATTTGTTGGGCAGTCATTCTAATAATAGTTATACAGATTAAGATCTCTTGCAGATTAAAAAATAGATGGATAGAATATCCTCCAGCTCTAAGTGGTGTCCTGAGGACATTTGTTTACTTCTGCCTTTCCAGGAGCTCTGCTGGGTGATGGTGGTGCATGCCTTTAATACCAGCACCCCTGAGACAGAGACAGGTGCATGTCTTTGAGTTCAAGGCCAGCCTGGTCTACAAATTGAGTTCCAGGACTATAGAACTGTGCATAGAGAAATCCTGTTGTGAAAAACTAAAAAATTTCAAAAAGAAGGAGGGAAGGAGAAAGGAAGGGAGGGAGGGGGCTTAGACAAGAGATGCCTGTAAGTTTCCAGTCAGTGGCAGAGGAAGAATTCAAATTCTGGCCTGTCTGCCTCTAAAACCTATGATCTTCATTCAGAAAGAAAAAGTTCAAAGGCAACATTGGGATATCTCTTACCTTATTTCAGTTTGCTGAATGAATATATGAAGAACTAAAGACATAAATGATTAGATCTCATATTCAAAACAGATAAAATGGCCCCTTTCATAGGCCACTGCATCCTGTTCAATCTTTAAACTGTTTTGTGCTGTATATGTCAGAAATAACAATAAAAATCTGCAGTCCTCATTCTTTCCCACTCTCTGCTCTCAGCAATGTCTCCACTCCACAAGGTACCCAAATGTAGTATCAGGAAATGCCTTCTGTACCAACTTCAGGCTTGTCATTTCTCCATGAACTATGCCAAGCCTTTGATGATTTCTCCCTGTAGTCAAGTCCTGCTAGAAAGACAGTCATGCCAATCCCAGTGTCATCAGCTCTGTTATTGCAATTTAAAACATGCACCATCAAAACCACAAGAAACTAACCCTAGATATGTGGTGGAGGCTTCAATTCAAATCTAGTGCTTCCTAGTTACCTAGTAACTCCAGGGAACCTGGGGGACAGCTGAGTGTTTATCATTGCTTAAGCTAAAACTTTTTACCCTTTGTAATAAATTATACAAATGAGAATGTAACCCAGCTCTCTCATGGCACATGTGTATTTTCAAATAAAATCAGTTCATGCTGTTTTAAATTGAGCTCAGCAAACAACATTTTTAGGATATTTGTCACATTTCTAAATATCATGTGCTTGTGATTGGTGCTGTACTTGAAACCAGCAGCACACAGAACTCTGTAGGAATCTATGCATATTCCAAAAAAGCCAGAGGAAAGTTCAAGAGAGATTCATGTGCAATTTCTGAGGCCATTTTGATATAGTCAGAGTAAAATCAATAAGGGAAAACATTTAAGGAGTTCATATTTGTACAAGGTGTTATGACAGAGATAAATAATCACACAACTCTCACAGCAGACTTCACAAATAAGTCTCTCTCACTCCACAGACAAGGAAACACACTTTAGAGAAGACTCCTAACTTGCCCATGCCAATCTGAGAGGGATAAATTGCTTAGTACTTCATTATACTCACATGTGCAGGTACAATGTGGCTGATTCCATTTGTGTTCAAGTAAAGGGTTGCATATTAAAGAAAACAAACAAAAAGTAGATTCCACATCATCTATTATGAAGCAGCCAGAGGTGCATGATAGCAAGAGCAATAGCTCTTGGCCTGGGTTCTCCTCATTTTTTAATAGATCATATTTTTCAAGCAATTATATTTATTGCTATAAAAGTTATACCAGTCTTCAAACTTTGTAGTCCCTAGACTACAGTGCTTTAAAATATACCTCATAAAAGTATACAAGGAACATGAAGCATCTTTAAATAAACCACAAAAGCAAAAAGACTTAAGTTTGTTTCTGATTTCGGATTGGGCAATATACTTGTAAAATGGAACATAATTACTATTACAGGAGTACGCTGTTACTGATAGTTAACATAGATAGATCAATGAGTATGGCCAGCTTTAGAGATACATCTGCATAGCTTACATAAGAAAACCTGACCCTTAAATCGATTACCTGGCCTCAGTGGTCTTGGTGCAAGCTTGCATACTGATAAAGCTGTACCATGAGATGCATGTTTTCCTACCTTCTCAGGATTTGGTGGCCCCCTTCTACATTAGAGTGGCTTCTGTTGGTTGAAAACTATGAGAAAGTGGCAACTTTGATGGTTGAATGTGGCAGTTGGTTTTTGAAAAGCAGAAAGCCCATCACCAGCATGCGCATTCTTTTTTTTTTTCTTTCATATTTGTATTTTTTCCAGCTAGAGTCTTTGATGGGTCAGACTTAACTTCAAGGCACCTTTCCTTGTCCCAGTGCAAACTGGGAGGGTTTCTCTTAGCTCCCCCAATCTTAGAGTTACAGCTCTTCTCTATGACTGCCTGAAACTTTAAGAACATTTTGCTCCTTTCTCAGCAAAATGTATTTTTCTCTTATCATTGTTTTCTCTAGCCATAGATCAGACTAGAAACAGTAGTACACCACAGCTTGTATCTATGTTGTCGTGAAAATTTTTTTCCACCAAACAAATTAGTACATATTTTTCACTTAAGCCTTCCTAGGGTTCTCAGGGTGTGAGCAGACTGCAACAAGATGTTTTGCCATAGTGTGACATGAGTAGCCGCTCATTCACTTCTGATACAATGTTTATTTCACATGGAACTTCCTGAGATGTGGCTTCTCTCTCCACCTCTAGTGTTCCACATGCCCATCGGAATAAACTCATGAAGCTCTATTGGTAACATTCTAGATATGATGTATTGAATAGACCCAAACTTTCCAATTTTCCCCTATCAATCATTTTCAATGTTTACAATTCACCTGATCAGACTATCATAGCAATAGCCCCACAACTTTTCTGTAGCAATATATATAACAGAAACAGCTGAACATAAGAGGGTTTATTTGGCTCTGAGTTTAGAGGGATGCAGTCTGTACTGGTGTGGATGGCAGGGGCAGATTGACCAATGGTACCACCAGAAAATAGACAGAGGAGAATGCCATGTCTCTTCTGCCCTTTTCCTCCTGGTTTTATTCAGTCTGTTGCCTCAGTCATTGAGATGGTGCCACTCACATTCAGCGTGGGACTTCCCTCTGCAGCTAAACATCTCTGAAAATTCTCATAAAGACATATCTGTGGTGATTCCAAATTCAGTAAAGCTGGCATTGAAATCTAACCTTCTTTTAAAATATCGTCTACTCTCTGATAAAACTATAAAGATAATGAAAGTTTGAATTTTTAACGTGTGTATTTAAATATTAAGTCATCTATAAATATTCTGTATTTTTAGTGTGTATAGTTCAGTATTATAGTCTTGACATTTCTAATGAAACTCTCCATTTTTTATTAGATCTACAGGCATCTTATTTATATTTTAAAGCACTTTGTCTAATAGCTTAAATGTCTCAGTGATATTTGTGTCTGACCCTGACAATGGATCTTATTTTTCACCTAGTTTGTATTTCTCCATTTTATATCAGATACCAGATACCATGTATAGGAGACCAGGAGAGCCTAAGGTTAACATTGTCTATGCACCACATAATACAGGCTCTTCTACTCTGTGGCCATTGGTAGAAATTGGATAGATCTACCTGGAGCACAGTTAAGTTTGGATATATATATATATGTAAGTTTGGATATATATATAAGAACAGAATACTGTTCTTAACCTGTGTGTTCATATTCTTTGTAAGCTAAAGCTCTTCTGAATTATTTTGGGATTTGGGTTGCTGGGAGAGTAGACCCAGTGTCCCAGCCATACCCTTGGCTCTGGGAAGTTTTACGTGTCTGCATCTTACCAGGAGCCCCTCTGCTTACCCCTTTCTGCAGATTCAAGCTGTTCACTCTGTCAATGACTCAGTCGGCATCAAGAGTTTGCTCTGGAAAATGTGGCTTCTTCCCTTTCCCCTCAGTCCTAGGCTATCCCGGGGTGTCTGAGCTCGAATGGGCTTTTCAATATTCCCTTCTCACTCTTCCATCTGTACTCTGCCTTTCTACACAGAGAAGTGAATCTCTGCAAACTGCCCTTGTGGCACCCTGGCTCCCCCAGAGCTACAGGTGTCTTCTGTCATGTCATTGCAGAGAAGAAAGTGCAACTCAAATGGCTCTGCCCATCACCTCTGGCTTGTATAAGACCGTTTTATACCTCACAGAAAGAAGATCCTTGGGAATGTGTTCGTGGCCTGTCTTCCAGAAGCATTTACATCCTGGTGTCACTGAAGCAGTGTCCCTGGGCTTTTCCCTGACCCTAGTGGAGGCCTGTGGAGATCTAGAAAATGGGTACCTAATTGTGACTATTTGATTGAGAATGGCCTCCTAGGTTCATATAGCACTATTTGAAAGGATTGGGAGGTGTGGTCTTGATAAAGGAAGCCTGTCACTGGGGATGGGCTTTAGGATTCAAAAGCCCAAGGCAAGCCCAGGGCTCTCTCTTCCTACTGCCTGAAGATCCAGATATAGAACTCCCAGCTCCTTCTCTCGCACATGTCTGCCTGTCTGCCGCTATGCTTCCTGCTGGGATGATAAAGGGCTGAAGATGTAAACTAGTCCCAATTAAATGATATCTATAAGAGTTTCCATGGTCCTGGTGTCTCTTCATAGCTACAGACTAAGAACACTAATGCTCCTACATGGGGTTTCAGGGGTTCTAAGTGCTCTTGCCTGACCTACATTCACACTCATTAGTTGATATTCCATTGCTCCTGCTTTGCCAGCTTTCTTTCCTTTCCTTATCAAAGGCCAACAGTGTGTTAGCTCATTTCTCTTTGAAGGTCCATATTATCTCCTGATATTTAGCCCTCCTGGTCAAAGTGAAGTTACGTTTTTCAGAAAGTTGTGGTTTTGTGGATTGTTTTACTTTTCTTCTTGTTAGGGATGGGACAGCATTCTCCTGTGGCTAAATGGTTTTCCCTCATAAACTGACTTTGGATGAATCAGTTTCAACACATAGGCCTGTTTTCTCCTCATTTTTCATCACTGTTTACCCACTAACAGTGACTGTTGCATATAAATGGATGCTATAATTCCCTCATGGCTTCTTATCAGTTAGAACAAAATGGAATTCTCCTCCATGGCTTGCATGTTTGTGTGTCACCTTTAGCTTCCACATCTTTCTAAAAGCTACTGTTGCCATATTCTAGTCACACCAGATTTTTGTTATCAGCTCTCAAATCAGTTCTTTTTTCCAAGGCTTCTTAGACTGTTTGGTCTCTGTCTTAGTTAGGGTTTCTATTGCTGTGAAGAAACACCATGACAATGCAACACTTATAAAGCAAAACATTTAATTGGGACTTGCATTCAGTTTAGTCAATCATCATGGCAGGAAGCATGGCGGCATGCAGGCAGACTTGGTGCTGGAGAGGTAGCTGAGAGCTCTACATCTAGATTTGACTGCTTACTGAAACCTCAAAGCCTACCCTCCAAAAAAGCCACACTCACTCCAACAAGGCCACACCTCCTATTAGTGCCATTTTCTATGGACCAAAGGGACCATTTTTATTCAAACCACAGCAATCTCCACATTCAAATGCTCTCACCCCCCCCCCACACACACAGCATTTCTGGTTTTCTTAAATCAGTCCCTGTCTCTATCCTCTGCTCTCTGCCCCTCCCCCTATCTCCATCTTTTCCTATCCATTTCTCATTATGGTTTTATAACAGACTTGGTATGTAGCCTAACTGACCTCAAACTGGCAATCTACCTACCTGAGCCTCCTAGGACTGAGATCATAGATGTGTGCAGATGTGTGCCAGCATGCCAGCTTTGTCTTTATACCTTATAAAATTCTGCTTCCATTATATTTATTTACTTGGGTTTTTTTTTTTTCCATAAAAACTAAAGACCACGGTGTTTTCTCTGGTAGCTTATAATAGAGCATTTTCAAAAAGATATAGTGCATCATGGACAACCACTCTTTCTTCCTTCTTCCAGGTTTTTGTTTGTGCTCTTTTTCATCTTTTAAACAGGAAAATCTATTTGAATCCAGTCTCAGAACATGGCAATAACAGAAGAAGGCACATATCCTGGGGATTGTGTTCTACTTGCCTTAATTCCATCCCTCTCCATTCACAGATGGCCAGTGAGGGTTTACACCATGACCTCTCCCCAGGCTGCTTTGCACCCGGGCCCTTGCCTCTGTGCCACTAGATAGAGGCATGCTAATGTGTGCTTCACAGAGATCTCCCCTCACATTTCACATCACCAGACTCCCCATCCTTTCTCTTGTCTTTTTATCCTGCCATGGTAGTTACTGTTTTCTGTGCCTCTTACTGTTTAATTTAGACGAGAGGTAATGAGAAGGCCATTTGAGAGAAAGAACTGCTTGAAGCTCTTCCCGATTCTAAGATGGCCACATACCCCAAATACCCCAAATTTTCTTTCTTAGCTGTGGGTGATAAAGCTGTTTATGCCTTAGGGATTATGATGAAAGGATGATATTCCCCTTCATCAGGTGCTAAATTTGTGAGCCTGGAATTACTGCTGCTCTGGGTAGTGTTTGCTTGCGTAAATCAGTTCCAAGTTTATTTCAGTTAATGTTCATTTGTTCCTGACCCGGGTCTAGAAGGGGTTCTCAGCGGCCCTGTGAATTTGTATAGTTTCTGGCTGGTCTTCTTCTCGGCTGCAGTGGAATTTTAGAGACTGGCCTGATACCATTTTGAATGAAATTTTCACTGCTGCTTTGTACGTGTATGTAGAAGCTTTTACAATGAGAAAATCTCAAGTTTGCTTTTTAAATGGTATTAAATTAAAGGTAATTTTGTTATTACCTTATTAAGATAGATACTGAATTCATAACTATCAGATTGTGGGCCCCAACAGTTTATTATTTGAAAAATGTTTCAAAACTCCCCAAATCGAACAGATGTATCTTTCTTCTATAGCACTGGGTCAAAGGTCTGATCATATAGTATGTAACTGAACCTTTTACAACTCCAAGCAAATCTCTCCTATCATATCAGCTGAAGTAAGTGGTAATTGCTGTCTGGAGAGTGGAAGCTTGTAAGAGGAACAAAGAAATACAGTTATGAAATGGCCAGTATTTGTGGCAGCAATCAGAAATACAAAGTGATGGCTGCCTTGATGTGGTTACTTCTGAATGAACTAAAAAAAGAGGTAATTAAAGCGCCCTTACTGTGACAGAGTACACACTGACTTCTCTGAGATGACACAACTTTCTCAGTCAAAAGACTCTGCTATTGCAACATGCTCTTTTTTTCTTTGTTTTGTTTTGTTTTTTATTCCCCCTTAGAAACAATCCATTTGGATCCATTATGTGGCCATTTATTAGTCTGGGGCATTATCCTTGTTTATGACTACAATGAAGTCATACTAGGCTGGGTCAGCTGTAAGTCACCAGGAGATCTTTCAGCTGCTCAGTAAGCAGGCAGGGCAAAGGTCACAGTAATATTTTAGGCCCCAGCTATTTCCAAGGTAAGGATGAATTTTTATGTTAGCTAACAAGAAGATTGGTTCAGCTTTGCTTTTCCGACAGCTTGCTATGCATCAGTATCAATATTCTGAACTTCTAAAAGTGTTGTTGAGTTTGATCTTGTAAGGGAGAGTTCACACACACTAAGTGTATGCATTAAGCACATCTGCATAACCAGTACTCACATCAGAAGCAGGACAGTCCTACAAAAATCTCACCTTATACCTCCTTCCATCCTCAGACTCATTGACACAGGAAGCCACTATCCAATTTTTTTTGACTTTATGACTTATGTAGATAGAGTTATACATAGTATGTTATTTTGTGCCTAGCTTCTTTTATTCTTCATGCTGTTTATTATGCATTCTATTTATTTATTTTTACTGGTGTGTGGTACTCCACTCATGAATACAATTTATTCATTGTACTCTTAACAGAAATTTGGATATTTTACCTTTCAGAAGAGGACATGGCTATTAATATTCTGTTATGAAGTCTGTCATAGTTAAAGTGCGTGCATGCGAGTGCATGTGCATGTGCGCACACGTGCGCGCGCACACAGACACACACACACACACACACACAAACACACTTCTGGATACATCATACAGGTAGGAATGAGATTTCTAGGTCATAGTTTCTATGTATGTTCACAGTTAATAAGTAAGATAGCTTTCCAGGGTGGTTGTATGTTCCACCCCACACACCAACAATGTTTAAGAATTCAACTTGTGTTGCCTTTGATTACTATTTGACATTTTTCATTTTAATTATCTGGTGGCTATTGATTTAATGTGGTTTGCTTTTTATTTCTTTGATGATGATTGTGGGTACTTTTTCTATAGTTATTGGCAATTTTTATATCTTTTTGCGAGAATGTGAGTTGTCTGTTTAAGCATTTGGCTGATTTTCCTATCAATCAACTGCTGTTGTGTTATGGAAATTCTTTATGCAACTAATGTATATTAGTTCTTCGTTGTATTATAGATAGATAATAATTTCTTCTTCTAAGATACCTTCTTGCTCTCTTAAATTGTTCTTGAATAAGGATAATTGTTGATTCTTGAAAGGTCTAATTTGCTATTTTTTCTTTATGGTTAATGATTTTTTGCATCTATTAGAAAATTGTTGCCCACTCTAAGTTGACAAAGCTGTTTTCCCTAAAGTTGTTACTCAGTTCTATAATGTATAGGATCCATATTTGCATATTATATGATGCACAGTGACCAAGATATTTTTATATCAATACTTTACTGACATAACACCATTTTATTCGGTTTTCAACTTGTTGTAGATACAACGTGCACATATATTTTACTTCATTGACATCTAGACGTGTGGCATGGAAGTAGAGCACTTCTCTGGCATTTATGGATTCTATCACCAGCATTCAAACATAGGGTATTTCAGTTGTAGTGAAATCACTTTCATGGTTTTTTTTTAAAGAGAATTACTAACATTCTTTTAAGTACTATTTAAATTTACAGTGATTCAAACTTTGTAATATAATCTCCACATTTCTCTACCTGTATACAAGTAAAAATCTCTCTTAAATGTTCAGCTCAATCAGATCTAGGTTTTTAAGTATTATTTATTCAACATCAAAATAATTTATAACTTAAAAAGACACAATCATTTTCAAAAGTAAATTATTGTTCTTATGTTTAGATCTGAATTTAATTTGATAATTTAATTGATTATAAAGATCTAGAATCAATAACCAGTTGAAAATATAGTTGAAGTTTTGAGCTCCTTTTAATTTAACTATTGACTCTAAACTATAAAATAAAAAACTTAGAAACATTCAGCTATAAAAAATGCTGTAAATAGTCAAGATTATACCACTATAGAGAAGCACAAGGGGAGGGCTTTCACTGCTCTAAGAATAAATTTGGAATTGTACCATTGCTGTTGTACCACGTTTCCCACCAGAGACAATGTGTGTCTTCTAAGACTCTGATCTGATCTTCATGTTTGAAATATCTGGATGTATCTTCTTTGTTGTCATTTTGTTTAGTGTTTTTCTCTTTTTATCCTTTATTCTAGGTTGTACTGGTCAGTGGACATCTGGACAGCTGGGATGTTGGGCAGGGCGCCCTGGACGATGGTGGTGGAGCCTTTATATCATGGGAAGCACTCTCGCTTATTAAAGATCTTGGTAAATATTTAGAGTTTTTAGCTAAGTGTCTCCGTAGTGACTTACTAACTCTGTAGAGAAGCTTCGTAGTGAATTTGTTTTTGTGATGTGTTCAAAGACCCTCCTGTGGTTTATATATTTTTTCTCAGTTTAATCCCAGGATAGAATTATTCAGAAACTTTTATTCAAGTATATTCTAGACAACTAAAATACCAAATGTTATGTGTTATTGTCATCCACTGAGGAAAATGAGGCAAACAAAAGGGGAACAAATGTAACCACATCAGTTGGAGATTGAAGAAGACCACGGTCAAGAGAGGAAAGAATCACCCGCTCCTCATTTCTCTATCTTCTCCTCTTAATAACATCAGGCTGTGAGAATAGTGGGAAAGGCCAGACATTCTTTTTGTAAGAATCAGAGAATGTGTTGGTGGTAAAGGAATGATATCTATAGCAATGATAGGAACCCAAATAGAAAAACTGGACCTGGATACGTTTGAGAAGACCAAGCATTGAAGGGTGTGGCTATCAGCAAAAGTAGTTTCTTATGATGACCTTATATACAAATAAAGAATTTTCATTTTCTTTTAATGTGCTGGTAAAGGGGAAGATATAGACTATGGTTAGAAACAACAGAATACTCTGAATCAAGAATTATATGTCTAAACCAGACAGTGGCGGTTTTGTAGTGCTTCACCAACAGAATGTCCTGGATGGTATAGAATCACATTTTGTTTCAGATGGTTCAAGAGAGAAATTACTCAACAAATAAAAAGGAATTGTGAACCTTCAGAGAAGTCTAGATTTTATGCAGAGTCCTCCATCCTTCACATTCTTTGGTGGTCTCTGCCTTTCCCTCTCAGTCATTCCAGAACAAAATAGGTTTAGAAGAAAATATGCAGAAACCAAACATTATGGAACACAGATGTTTATCTGGAAGTTAATTTTATTTCAATGTGTTTTACCAATTTGATAGATATGGGCTGTTGGAATAAAAAGAGAAACTAGTTCATCTGAATTGGATTTTAGGTCACTGTGTTCTACAAACTACTTTCCTGGCCTTGGGAAGAGCATCTGAACACTCTTGACTTCATTCTCCTCATCTCTTTTTAATTATAATCTACCAGAGTATTTTATGTGCTCTAGATTAATAAAAAAAAAGGGGGGGGGTATTCTCTACATATTGACTCTCCGTGCTGTAGTCCTCAGAATGGGACCTATGTAAACCAGCATGCAGAGGAGAGTGGAACATCTATAATCCTATCTCTTAAAACACTGGGATCAGTGTTGGTTATTGTTGTTTGGGGGTTTCTGTTTGTTTCTTTGTGTAGGATTTTTTTTTTCTGGTTTTGATAGCCACTGATCTGTCTTTTAAATTCACAGCTTTAATTTCTGAAATTTTATATGAACATAAAGCTTAAGCTCCAAAATAAAGAATAGCATTTCTTTTGAGTATGTGTTGTGATGCAACACCAACACACTGCTAAAAGCAGGGCATGGTAGTACACATCTTTAATTGTAGCATTTGCAAGAGGCAAAAGCAGGTGGGTCTCTAAATTAGATTTTCCTGGTATACAAAGCAAGTTCTAGGATAGCCAGGGCTACATAGAAAAAGAAAAGAGAAAGTTCACAGGACACTGGAGCAAAACCATCTTTATTGTTCATACTTCAGATCATCAACTTCCTAGCTGTGCAGCCTTAACCTTTGGCTATTTTCTTCGACTCTTTGTGCCTCACTGTCCCCATCTATAAAACAAGGATAATAATAGATCTAATTTCTTATGCTATTTTTGAAAATTTATAACAGGGCTTGACCCAACCCAAGTTCTACATAAATGTTGTACTTTATGACTTAATAAGCATGACTCTGAAAACAATTTTAGTACAAAAGAAGATGATGCTTTTTAAACCTCTAGCCCCATTAGTGATCAGTTCTTAATCATCTTCTTAATTAGTGATCACCTTCTTAATATTTTAGTTATAATAGTGAAACTTCAGGCCAGCTGCTATAATACCACTACATAACCTTTCCCTTTGCCATTTAAGCCGGGTATATCATCTCCTGTATGATGGAAGCCTTACACTTTTGATTTTTATATGAAACATACTGTGTCTTAGATGTCCTCTGGTAACTTCCAGTACAATGCCTGTAAATAAATAATAACTGTAGAATTTAAATTTAATTTTGAATTTCTGTTGATAGATTATCTATGTATTTTAACATGAAGGTCTGCATCCAATGTGTGAGTTACAAACTCTGGGTGAGCACCAGTAACTCTAGATGAGCTTGGTGGATGAGAATGGAGTTCAGTTGGAGTGTTGCCTGTGCTTAGCATCTTTCAGATCCCAAGTTTGATCCTCAGCACTACAAAAAAGAAAGAAAAAAAGCAGTAAAAACCTGAAACTCCCCTTCCAAAGAAATGAGTTCATAATTATATTACTTATTACAATGAGGCTAAATGGTTTAGATGGTGAATTATGAAAGCTCTGTGGAAATCTTTTCCCAAGAAAAATGACACTCCTCTTGGACGTTCTTCCTTGGATGAGATGTCAGGCAGCTTGAACATTGGAGTCCCTCAATGCCTTGTTAATTTGAAGTGTTGGTCCAGTGGGGCTCTTTATTTGAGAACCTTTTTCTAAGATTTACCCTTCTACTGTTTTCTCCTTTGTCTTCCTACTTTACAACTTAAACAGACCTACTCTTTTACCCAAGACATCAGCTTAAATTATATTCAATTAATCTAATAAGACATTGTGTTTGTAAATATAATCAATCATTCCTAAGTAACTGTCAGCAGCAGTTATTTGCTGTGAAGTGCTATTGAATTGTGTGTGTGTGTGTGTGTGTGTGTGTGTGTGTGTGTGTGTGTGTGTGTGTTTTACTGGATGTGAAGCTATTTATTTGAGATGTTATTTCCTGAATCATCCTGATGTCAGTGGACAAAGCCTGTGGCCAAAACTGCTATAATTCACAGTGTTCATTTGTTATTCAAAAAGTAAACCATCTCCCACTCCAATATTCTCCCAGTTTTATCATTTTCTATAAAGTTAGAATTTGTGGATTTTGATTCGAAAGAAATGAAAGGAAAAGAAGGAAGAGATGTACAACCTGGTTATTGAAATCTGAAACATACATCTAAAAATATGAAATGTGAGCATCCTGGTTGTGATTTTTACCAAATGTAAGAGTCTGCTTTTAAAGGATATTTATTTGTGTGCTTTCTTGCTCACTCACTTAACAAGTGTTTGACGTATGGATAGCATGTCATATCTTTAATGCCTGGACCAAAGAGGAAGGAAACACAGACCCTGACATCCTCGGAGCAGAATAGATACTTGATTCAAAAACAGCCATAAAATAGCTGCAAACACTCCCTAATCGTGACATGTACAGTTTACTTTAGATATCCGTTGAATGGAAAGTGTTGGCAGTTTGTTTGGCTGTGCAGGGCAACCTCGCCATGGTGATTCTTAAGTTTGTGAACCTTATTTAGTAAAGTTAAGGCAGAATTCCCAAACTACAATGGGACAGAAATAGGAATTCTCAGCATCAATGTACATATTAAAAAGGAGGAAGGTGTAGTCAGGAAAGTCTTGGGATGAAGGAGCAAGGATTGCAGATTGGCAGAGATGCACACTTTTCCTTAATATGTCTGGGAAAGTGTCAGGTTCTTGTATAAAATTCATGTTTTACTCTTGTAAAGAAGAAAACTGTTTTCAACAGTCCCGTCTTTAAAAAAAAAATAGAAAACAGACAAAAAAAGAGGGTAAATGTTGATATTGCTATTAGATTGAATGCTTGTGAATACTTTGTTTACACAAAGCAGGTAGAAGAATGGGGACTGTTGCAGAAGATTTGTCAGACCTGTCTGACCCAGGGTATTTCAACGATGACAGTCAAATACATGTCAAGATATTGGTTTTGTTAGAGCCATATGTAGTCGTCTCCAGTGGGAAGTCTCTCTAGGAAATGAAAACACTGATGAGGAATTGTTCTTTCTTCTTGTCAGGTCTGCCCTGGAAAAGCACCAGGAAATCAAATCCAGTGTAATTGATGTAAGGAAATAGACAGCAACTCCCAATGAGGTGAAAGCCATTCAATCTGAAGGACTAGAGGCAGTGGGGGTCTGAGTCCATATAGGGACTGGCTTCCATCTAGAAAAGAGATGACACTCACCCCAAGGTGTGGGGTCTCTGGGTATCCTAAAAGTACCCACTGTGTTTACTGCACGGCGTGATATGCTAAGCCCTCCACTGTACACACAGTCTTTTCTTCCTGTTAATAGCTGCAAGCAGCAGATGCAGCTCCTGTGTGACAGCCACTCCACAAAAGAGGAAAGCAAAGCAGAGTAAAATCACATGCCCAGCCTAAGGTGCTATAGCTGTCTGTCCCATAGAAAATATAAATAAAGCAGCTTGACTCCAACCCTAAGTCTACTTACTGGTAGGCACCTTGGAATGCTGGTTCACTGGACTATCTTCCCAGTCTGACTCAAAAAATTCTCTGAGCCTGTCAATAAATAGTATACAAATATATATATATATATATATATATATATATATATATATATACTGTGAAAAAAGGGTTTAGGAAACTCCCTCTTAATAATTTCTTTTTTCAATAAGACATTTGTCGAAAGAATATGTTTTGAGGACACTGTCCTGAGGCATTAGTTTCTTGCCCAGTCTTTCAGGCCTCGCCCTGCAGTATGGACTTCTATCAACTCTGCTGCCGCTTAGCTCCAAATAATCACACAAAAGCTTATATTTCATGCTGATCAACCTATAACTCTTAACTATTAAACTAAACCATGATTAGCCAAGTGGCTTAGTGCCTTTTCTCAGAGCAGCATCCTGGTCTCCTTTCTTCTACATCTGCTGGTGTCTCTCTCTCCCATTCTCCCTCTTCCCATAGTTTTCTGAGTCTGGTAGCCCCGCCCACACTTCCTGTCTGGCCTATCAGTGTTTCATGAAACCAGTAGGAGGGACACATATTTACAATGTTCCAGAACATAATCCCACGGCAGAACGACCTCTAAGAACAACCATTTGAATGCCCTCCACAAGGTTAAAAACAAATGGGTTTATATCTGTTTTCATTTTTTAATTTCTATGTGTCTTTAAGACCATATGATAATTCCATAATTGGCCTATAAAGACCATACTTGAGCAGCATTTGTGTTCACCCAAAAGAAAACTCTGTCTGATCAATGGCCCTTTATCCACATTTCCCAGTCTGTTTTACTTAAATAAATGGAATATTATTTGAAATATGTTAAATGATCCCTCTGCCTTCTCATGTACTTTTGAGAATCTTGTTTTTAGACCCTTTCCTGTTGTGTTAAGTTATGTAGTATTTGGCTTTCATATGTGACATGTGGAAAACATTTTTTTAAAGGTTGAAAATTGCAAAGAACTTGTTCTGAGGCTCAAATTCATTTCTAAATTTCATTAACACACTTGGCATCTTTACATCTCACTCAGCTAACACAGGCATTTCTACTGCCATATGCAAAATGACAACTTACATATAAATTTATCTATGGGATGTATTCATGGGATAAAATAAGATTTGTTTAAAATGACTCTTAGATTGTGGTTTGCCTTGTGGTTGGATGTGGTATCAGAGAATCTGTAGTCATTTTAGAGCTATAGGCTATTTAAAGGTTTCTGTTGCTACTTTGTCATTCTATGAGAATGTACCATTTTAGTGAGCAAGTAAACATAATGGAGGCCCCAATTTCTCCTTTTCTGACAGAGCCAGGAGGGACTTGAACAGATGAATTCTAAGAGAGGATGAGTCAAATTGACCCTTGTTTTCTAGAGTTTGCAACAGTGAAGAATGTAATTGCTTCTCTGAGACGAGGGGCCTTATAATACAATAATGTAGCTTTAGTGTCTGAATGAATTTACTCCCGCTCAACAATGGAGCACATGCAAATCTAGGATGGATTTGTGTAGAAGAGCTAGATACTTCACTGAAACGACATCATTGTATAGTGTGGTGGCTTACAAGGAAGTTGTTATATTTTAATAAGTGGCTATGTCATAGCAGGCAAATCAGAGAGGGCAGTTTCTTCTGCTAAGAGCTCATGGTCTGAGAGGAATGGCTTCATTTGGTCAAGGACATTTGAGCTAAGTCTCTAAAAGGTAGATGGTGGGAGAAAAACAAACGAAATTAGAAGTGTTGGCAGTCTGTGGTTTAAGGAGTGGAGGGGGTTTCTGTAAATCTAAAGCCATGGGTGAGTGAGAAGCTTCTAGCTTACTTAGCTAAATACATCAAAGGGGAAGTGGTAGGATCCCAGGGGTGTTCCATTTCTGTGCACACTTTCTGCATTGTGCTAACTCTGTACCTGAAAAAGCCAAGGTTTAGCCAGATTCCAGTGAGTTCTGTTCTAGTACTTTCCTAAACATGTCTGGGGTAAATGTTGAAATAAATATCTGGTCCAACCTGCATGGTGGCCTAGTTTTGAAAATTATCCCCAAATGTAAAATTTACATTATTCCCTGTAAAGTTGTGATTATTATCAAATGCAAGAAATAGTAACAGAAAATTTCTAGTGTGTATGTGGTCATAACAGGATATACAAAGTGTTAAAAGATGGAGACTTTATCAAATGGTTTGCTTTTAATATTGCTAATGTCCTCATATTAGATCAATCATCTAATTAGTTGGTAATAAACCCATACTCTTACCCAAAACCAGCATTTCTAGAACTTATGATATCATTGGCTTTACAGCCCTTTCAGCCCTCCTTCCCTTTAAATAACTCAAAAATTTAAAGGTACAAGTCAGACAGTGTTGTATGTGGTTTCTGGCTCAGACTTTCTGGCCTAGCCTCCTGGCCCAGACTTTCCAGCCTAGCCTGGTGGCCCAAACTTTCAGACCCAAGTCCCATAGTCCCACTGAAACACACAGATGTTTGTATGAATTGTGTGCTGATTGACCTGGGGCATAGTCTATAAAACAGCAGTAATCATATCTAACCAATCTTTAGGGGTGATCCCATTACATGATGACCAGCTACTTAGCATTTGTTTTACAAATGGTGAGTGCATCCCATATGTCACAATTGCTTCTTTTATTCTCCTTAATTCTAGCATTTGTACCAGAGGCCAACTAGCTTCTCTATCATCTTTATTATTGTGCATTTTTAAAGGTTATTGGATATATTAATGTTGGCTGTTTTGTGTAATTTTAGATGACTTTGCTGAAATTGGTTCTTTATATTCCTTTGTTTAAGTTTGAACATCTTTGTGTTCGCTCTTGACAGGCTTTTCTAAGACTTTTTTCTTGGCATTTACATCAATTGACTTTTTAAATGATAAAAGAGATCAAACAAAAAATATTCATGATAGACAGTATGATAAACATTATGATGAAAATCACATCTATTTTATTTATCTTTTCCTTTACTGGTTCTGATATCAAATCATCTAGATAAAGGTTACAGAAAGACCAAACACCCTCTATTGCCTTAAACAAATTCTCCTTTAAAAAAAAAAAATCAATTTACTCACTAATATAGTTGTCAGTGGTGATTCAAATGACTGTGAAGTTGGGCAGCTACCTGGTATGATAGCAGCCCAAAGAGCAGTCCAAAAAAGAGAAAAAAAAACCAAAAAACAAAAAACAACCCACAACCCACCAGGAGAAAGAGGCCACTGTCTGAAAAACTTACCCAGATGAAAGTGAAATGGGTCAGTCTGCCTAAGACTGGAGGTTAACTCAGAACAGAAAGCCTATCCAGCTGGTAACTACACCTCCAGCCAAGTGTTGCTCTGACAGGCAAGTGCCTTTTCTGGGGGGAGGGTAGGAATTCCTGCCTCAAAGTTGGACACCAAGTGTTATATTTGGTTTCTGGCCTGGACTTTCCAGTCTAGTCCCAAGGCCCAGATTTTCCAACGTAGCATGGTGGCTCAGCCTTTCAGACCCACAGTCCCATAGTCCCATTGAAATACAAAGATGCTTGTATTAATTGAATTCTGATTGACCTGGGGACCAGGCATATAACTTGCTAACTCTTGCTCTTAAATTAACCCATGGTTCTTATCATGTTCAGCCATGCAAGCTAGGTATCTTTTCTCAGAGCATCATAGCTGTCCTCTGCTTCTTCTGCATTCCCTGTGGCATTTCTGGTGTCTCTGTGGACTTTCTGCTCTATTCATCTTGTTCCCAGAATTTTCTTAGTCTAGTAGCCCCACCCACACTTCCTGTCTGCCTTCAGCCAATCAGCATTTTTATTAAATCAGTAGGTTGGATAATTGTTTACATTGTAACAAACAATATTCCACTACAAGATAGCCATGTGCTCAATCTTGAGATATCTTGGGTTCAAATATTACTATGGTGGTAACTATATTACCTTAGACAAAGGATTCAGTCTTATGGGTCTGTTCTTTTTTTTACAATGAAAACAATTTAGCCTGAATAATTGATGGGAGAGTTTGAAACAATTTAGATTGTGACTGGCCTTCTCTAAGCCATCAATAATGATAATAGTAATAACAATCATCATTAGATCCTAATTACCAGAACAACAGATGTAGGTGGTCCAGCAAAGAAAGTAATCTAAGGAACAATTCAGCTTTCAGGTATTCATGTCTGCAAACCACTACCAATTCACATTAACCAGGACCCATATAAATAAGAAGGTTGGTTCTAACAGCCATACTCATCCATAACTGTACATAAAAGTAATATAGCAGAAAGTTTCAATTCATTGTTATAGTGAAGAGAATGTAACAGATGCCTAGTAAATGTGACATAAAATTAAAATGACGCTCCTCTAGCCTGGGAAAGGCAAGACTTTCATCTTTTCCTGTCCTTAGCTCCTTGTCAATGGCCTTCACCTAAGTAACACTGTATATAGAGAGTTTATATATCTTACAGGAAAGATGGAGCAAGAAGGGGCTATGAAGGGCAATGTAACTTATGCTAGGTTTGAGATACACAGAGAAAAAGACCGAGGCAGAGAAGACAGAGAATCTGGTGCTGTCTACAATTTATCTGCTGACTAAGTTCTCAAGAAATCTTGGCTTTCACAATTATAAGTGTTTGCAGGTCCAGGTGTTCTCAGAATCTCTTCAGGAACTCAAGGAATTATGATAATTACTGATGCTTGTATCACTGTTTTTTTTTTTTTCTTTTTCTGTGATAATGGCATCTTTTGAAAGGAATATACTTTTAAATATAATTGAAATTCTGAATTACTGCTTTAATAAATATGTATGGGAAAATATAATGCACCAGTGTTTCAAAGACAATACACCTGTTTTATTTTCTACAGGCCATAGAACCACTGAGCCATCCCATTTCAGGCGAACATTAAAACAAAGATATATTTTATGAAGTGCTTTGTACTAGAATTACTGTTTCTGAAGAAAAAGAATATATGATTTTATATTTTGTAGTTAAATAATTTTAAGTGAAGTCATTTAAATATAATTTTTCTACAAAATTTTTAAACATAATTTTATGAATTTCAAAGTATGTATCAAAAACTCCATTCATTTTTGTGATCAAACATGAATTTGGCATGAAGGAGAGTATATAATTAATTTGTGCATATGTCCTATGTGCCTGCTATCTGTTTTCTTACGACTGAAAGATCACTGGACCTTGGATCATTATCAAAAGAAATGGATGACATTAAACATGTTATGAGCAGAACATATATCTCTGAGAGTTGCAGAAATGGGAAGTACCGTGGTGGCAGAGATTGGTGAGCACTGAAGTGCTGATGCTATTCTCACTGTAACCATCTCAGTGAAGTTCACAGTAAAACAGTGATATGAGATGTTGAGCCAAACATGCTTTTAGTACTGATACTAAGGAAAAAATTTTCTATAATTCTGCAGCATTGTATATCAATGGAATATTAATAATTGTAAGTACTTTACATTTTATGTTTTTTTTTCCTTTATTAACAGTAACAATGATGCCCTTGCTTTAAACGTTAAATGAAGTAAACTCAAATAAAATTGCTTGTCCATATCTTAGATTGGCATAAAGACAAGAGTAGACTATTCTCAATTTTAGGATAAAGTGATGATAGCAGGTAGCATTATTGAACACACTGTCCTCCGTACTATCTAGGCAATTCCCATTACTATTCTTCTGTTTCTAGTTTCTAAAACAAAGCCATTATGTTGATGTTTCTATCAACTGCAAAGTTTGAGACTCTTTTTTCTCTTATTCTAATGACTGCTTGTGCCTTTTCTCTGTTCTTTTTTTAAATAAAAATATTTCAAGCATTTAAAATGACAGAGGATGATAAACAGGAACATTTGCATAGATTTCATAAGTGCTAATAGTTTGGAGTATATGCTTCAGATCTTTGCAGTGGAAGAAATAAATAAAACATTGCAAGCATGGCTGAAATCTATTTTGTACCTTGTTATTCTACCATCTCTTCTCTCAAATTGTAATCTATGATTACATGGGGTCTGAGCCTTTTTAACATAATTCTGTAAGTATATACAAATTAGTTTTACACTGTTTATGATTTTGAGTTTACACAAATAATATTTTATAGTCAGACTTATTCTATTTTACTCCTGTCTTCTTTAGGTAAATATTTACTTCCTTAATAACTGATCTTCTTTATTTTCTAACATACACCATCGTATCCATAATGCCTACGAACACTGTGTTGGATGCTTTCCATAAGTTTTAAATAGAGTAGTCATTAAGTTTAAATATAATGGAATTTTCTTTATGATTTCTTCTTTGACTCCAATTATTATAATCTCTTTAAACTTCTAAAAACACAGTCTCTTTAAGTTATCAAGTTCCACTTCTGTTGGGTAAGAGTTCTCTGCTTGTAGGTCAAAATTCCTGGAAGTCAAATAATCCTTCACAGTGGTCAGTCACATCCTTCATATCATATGTTTGCATTATGATTCATAACAGTAGCAAAATTACAGTTATGAAGTGCCAATAAAAGGTAATTTTATTAATGATATCACCAAAATATGAGGAACTATATTAAAAGGTTATAGCATTAGGAAAGTTGAGAATCACTGCTCTAGAATATTAGTCTTTGGGATTTGTCGAGAGTTAATTTTGACTTATTACCTGGTCTTCTTTTCAAACCTGAATTGTGTTAACTTAGAAAAGATAGTATGTTAACCTTCATTTTGAAGGGAGTAAAGCCTAACTTCTGTTTATTACAGAAAATTTAATTTTTGACTCAATAAACTCATGTATCAATATTAGAGGACTTTTTTACTATTTGATCTATCAGACTTAGAGCAAAGTGTATTTAATGTTCTCATAAGGATTGTGATTTTATAAATTTCTCCCTTGAGGTTTTTCTGGCTTATCTTCATGTGGTTTGAGACCTTGTTGCTTTATGCATTTGAGTCTATTGGGTCTATAACCCTTCTTTACTCTTAGGAACGACATCCTCCACAAGCTGTTTTATCTTCTATAATTGTCATGGAACCAGCACTCTTTGTGGATAGCTTTTCCTTTTCTTTTTTAGTTTCAACTTATCAAAATCATTGTTCATTAGTTGACTTTGTTGTAAACAGTGTCAAGTCAGATTTTTTAAATCTCCAACCTAAGCTATCAGATGATGGGGAAGTTTGTTCTGTTTGCCCTCAGTGTCCTTGCTTACTGATTTTTTAATTTTCCAACATTTTTTTATTAAAGTTGCATTTTTAATTTCCCCTTCCCTTTCTTGTTTTACTAGATTTGTTGGTTTACTTAATTCACCCTCTATTTCCCTTCTACTACTTAGAAATTTATTCATCTTCTGATCTTAATTTAAAATATGTGAATATTTGTATTAAGCATGTCTTAATAAAATAAAATAAAATCACAGATTGTTCCAGAACATTTTCTTCAAACACGCACACACGCACACGCACACGCACACCCTCTTCATATATACTACTGTCAACTGGTGGTTTATTTAGGATTCTATGTATAAGCTCTCCACAGATGCATTATTCCTTGGTTATTATGAACGTTTTCATTTTTATCATTTTTGCACGGTTTCTTTGCAAATATTTACTTGTCCTTTGTCTCCTTTTCCTCAGGGACTAATAAAAATTATAGTATAGTCTACTCTAGACTTATTTTGTGATTGACAAGCTTGTTCAGTTCTTGAGAAACTTCACGGTTATCTAAATATTGCTCAGTTGTCGTCATGTTTATTGACATTTTTATTAACTATTATTCCTTCCCTCTGAATGCACAGTTTTCTTCCTAAAGTTGACCCCACAGTAGTTCTACAATAAACTCCCAGCTAATTCAAAAGTACTTTCATTTTGTTCTCTTTGAAAGATGTGTGATCAGATGTGACATTATAGGTGAGCTAGTTTTTCCTAGAATTAGGAAGCTATTTTGCTCTTTTACTCTGGCACCTAGACTTGGTCTTACAAATCTAACTGCACACGTGATAGTTTACAGCTTCACCAGAATTTATTGGAGGGCACATTTCTTTTCCCTCTGAGCCCTGAGAGCTGTGCTATGGGACAGGTGTGCAAAGCAGAATTCTGCTGTGGAGTGGTATCAGCACTGATGTAAGGAATCACTTCCTCATAGTTTCCCTCTTAGAAATCACGTGACTGACCCTGTCTCATGGCTCTTGGCTTTGCTTGCAGATTGTCCATCTTTCTTTATAGCTTTCTACATGATTTCCTCGGGACAAGTCTTTCATTTCATGATATTTCTCTTCAATTGTTCTTTTAATCCTACTTAACCTTTCCACCAAGTTTTAAAATTAATTTTGAGATAGGTTTGAGACTTACAGAAAAGTTGCAAAGGTTACTCAAAGGCCTTCCATCCTATACACCCAGATCTCACTGTTATTATCATAGTGTGCTTATTTCAGGTAAGGAACAAACTATGACGTGATGTGATATATAAAGCTTCTGGCCTATTGAGTCTCTTAGACTAGTAATAACTTTTCTCTCCTAGTATCCCAACTAGGTACCTCATTACATCACATTTCCCTGGATTCCTCGGCTCAAGGGTTCTTAGACCTTCTTTCCTTTTGTTGATTGACACTTTGAGGAACACTTGTCAGCTGTTTTCTAGATTCCTCTTGACTGAGCTTTGTCTGATATTCTCCTCTAGCTTAAGCCAAGAGGTGTTTTGTTTGTTTTTGGTTTGGGTTGGTTTAGGTTTGGGAGGAAGAGGGGGGAAAGATGAGTAAAGTGCCATTTTTATCGCATTATATAATGGTATATACTCGAAAGGTGACATCACACCTGGATGAGGTATGTTTGCCCTTTAGCTCCGCCCCTTTCCATCCTGTAGTGATTGGCAGGTGTGTAGTTTAGCAATATTAAAGGCGTGCGCATTCTCAGCAGCATCCTTCCCTAGAATGCTTTTCTTCTTACAAAGCTTCACAACTTCTTTTCTCCCTTCAATACCACCAGAGTCATTTCCATCCAGTGATAACTTAAACAATACATGGCCTATTGTTATAGCCTTGCCATGTAATCTCTCCATAATCTTATTTCACCGAAAAAAAAAGGGTCCTATATCTCTACAGAGTGGAATGGAGGCCCACACTTCCCCTGGCTTCTTCTCTGATTTCTGAGGGATTTGTTTTACAGCAAATTTCAGAGTTTGGAGGTGTTTTTTTAGTTGTCTGTTACTAACGTACCAAATTTGTATTTTTCCTTCCCTCCCTCTGAATATTAAGTGAAACTGATATGAAGTCGGACTAAATTGAGATGCATGAAAGAATTGTAGAAGCTGTTTGTCAAATTATTTAATGTATATAGATATACATACATATGAATATATCTTTACATACAGAGATTAATCTATTTGTGCCTGCTTATTTGTGAGCACTACCTGGATCAGAACTGGTTACCTAATTATCCTCTTTCTGTGGATTTGTCATAAGAAGATACTTCAAGAGCAATTGTGTATTCTGAATATTTGTTCTTTTATTGTAGATAGGTTTTTTCCATATTATATATTCTGATTATAGTTTCTCCTCTCCTCCTTCCTCCCTGTCTCTCCCCATACCCTCCTCTCCCCTTCAGATCTACACCCTTTCTTGCTCTCCTTAGAAAACAAACAGGCATCTAAGGAATGATAATAAGATAAACAAGATAAAACAAAGACAAATAGGTCATATAGAACAAAAATAACAAACAAGAAAAATAAACAAATAAAAGGCAAGAGAAGCAGATATAGACACAAGGAAGATTTTGGCTTTTTTTACTCTTTGAGGGGTCTGCCACCAAACTCCAAGTTAAATACACCATACAGAATCTTATTATTTTCTTATGAATGCGCAGCCTTAGCTTTAAGGCTAAGTCATCCCATCCACCTTTTGCCTCTAGGATTTTTCATTTCTCCTGTATCTTACTTTCACTATTACTCCATGGTTGGTTGTATGGCCAGCCCTACATTCCTCATCCTCATGTTTTCTTGCTCATTCTCCATCTCCTTCTTCTCCTCCTCCTCTTCCTCCTCCTTCTTCTATTTCCCCCTCTCTTTGCTCTCTCTGCCTGCCAGCCCCACTTATTCTTTCCCCTGCTTTGATATTCTCTGTTCAACACTTTATTAGATTAGCAGGCATTTTAGGACAAGCCAGGTAACACAGCTTTACAGAGTTAATGCAATACATCTTTGCATCCTTCAACAAATGTTCCACAGCATAAACGTAATGCATCTTAAAATAATACTCTACAACACAACACAATGTTGGCACACACAAGAATCTCAGAAAAAAAATCACAAAATCAGAATAGAAGCCTACATATAGATATTGTATATGATATAGTAAATTATTATATTTAACATACTTGTGTTTATTTTCTTACAAAGTCTTATACACAGAAAAGCTAAATAAATCCAAGTGATAGCAGATGGCCAGTTGGTTGGATTGCTAGTGTTTACAATCTCACTTTTATCAGTTTTCCTTAGCTTTTCCATTCCACACCCTGGGTATCACAGAAAAAATCACCTGTGCCTAGTTTTCAAATACATTCCCTGGATGTCAAGTATCAAGTTCAAAGCAGAGAGTTTTGTTTCCTTAGAAAAGAAACAGGAAGTGCTCATCTGACCAGTTAAGTCGATAAAGTAAGGAGAAGCCCTTGACTAAATACACACAAGTTATAAAATTTCAGATTCTAATTATTTAATGCATTACAAAAAAAGGGAAGAAATGAAAAAAAAAAGGAGGAAGGGGAAGAAAAGGTAAAAAGGAAGAAAATAGCAGATAAAAAACAGAAGTTCTCAGATACTAGAGTTGAAAGTGAGTGGGTGCACTGCAGTAAATCAATCCAGGACAGGCCTTCTAAACATAGCACCGCAGACTCGCATATGACCTCATACACTGAGGCAGTATGCATAGATGGGATCATAGAGCTGGAAAAGGTGGACGCACACCCACATCCTTAACGTAGAAGGTATATCCAATTGTTAACAATTGCAAGTAAAAAAATAGTTTCATCCAAAGGTGTTTCACTGAGAAAACAAGTCTCTCTTAAGGGTGAGTCCCATGCCCAGCAGCAGATGAGCTCAAACCATCTTTGGAGGTTCCTTATCTCATATTATTGTTTCATGGCATTTTTTAACAGGTCCTTTGTATGTATATATTATACTCCCACATATTTAATCGTAAAAATATATAATAATTACAATTTCATATGTCACATGATGACAATCATTATACTAATAAGTTGGTATTTTTCAACCAAAAACAATTTAAGTTGGCCTATTAATTTACATAGAGATTATATAGCTCATAAATACTCATGTATTTTATTTTAGATTATTTAAAACATGTTTCTAGATTCTTCCTCATGATCCAAGGTTTGGATGTGTTGGCCTAAAGAATCAAATTGAAGCCCTAGAAAGAGGAGGGTCATCCTTGCCATCCTCTTTCTACAGAAGGCTGAGCTACTGCTGGCCATCTGTTGGGTCCTAGGGCACACTCAAAAGAATGAGAGACAGAATACCAAGTCAAAAGTAAATTTTATTTTAAAAATAAAGTAAAAAATAAAATAAAAATTTCACTGTGGGGCAAAATGAACTTATCAGTTAACTGAGACCAGAGTCATGATTGAGAATCTGTAACTGTGATCCAGAGACACACTCCTTTTATAGTAAATGTAAGTATCATGCAAAGGTACATGCTAGAAGTCAAGTGGACTCCTCAGAAATGGGATGTGTAATAATAAATTTCTGGCCTGTCTGCCTATGTTCCAGACCCACAGACCTGAGTCCCACAGAAACACACAGACGCATATTAATTACATGCTGCTTGGCCTGTGGCTCAGGCTCATTGCTAGCTAGCTCTTGCATCTAAATTCAACCCATTTTCATTAATCTGCCTGCCATGTAGCCCGTGGATCACCTATTTCTTTACATCTTGCTTCTTGGGCAGCTGTATCTCATCTCTCTTGACTCCACCCTTTTTTCACTGTCTCTATGTTTAAATTTCCCACCTACTTCTACGATGCCTGCCATAGGTCAAAACAGTTCCTTTATTTACCAATAATATTCACAACGTACAAAACGACATCCCATATCACTTCCCCATTTCTGTCTATAAAAAAGGAAGGTTTTAATTTTAACATAGTAAAATTATATATAGCAAAAACAGTTATTAAGAATTATAGTTATAACATTTAATTCATTTGTAGTTAGTAAAATTAAAGAAAATATTTTATTATTTATTTTATTTTGTGAGTTTAAAGTCTTATTTCTAATATATTTTTTATAGTAACTAAGGAAAGCTACATTTTTAACTTTCTAACCTTTAACTTTATCAAAGACCATAGAAGGATATAATACTATCAGGAAATGTAATCTAGAAATGACAGAGATGACATTTGGCTATCTAGACAGTCACTTAAAGTTTTTGGTAAAACAATGGGGCATTTATTTTTAGGCTATAGGCTTAGAGTCTGGCATATCTTTTAGTAAAGTAGGAAATTTGAAGGACTGTTTGGTCTATTTTGGCATAGATTTTGTGTGTGTGTGTGTGTGTGTGTGTGTGTATGTGTGTGTCTTGAAGGATGTTTGGCAGTACTATTTTGTCTCATTTTGTCAAAGTTTATAGGACACTTTTTATGGGTCTTGTATGTCTAGTTTATATAGTATATTGTTTGGCAGTTGAGGCAAGAATAGTTTTGTCTAATGGCTAACTTTTGTTACAAATAAAGTAAATTTTATATGGAGTTTTTTTTGATGCCTATAATTTTTTGAAGTAGATTTGTATGGCCAAGAGTATACTTGTCTCCACTGTCTAGAAAATCCTAAGTTTTAAAAAATAATTTAAATTTTATATATTGTATGTTTGTAGTATAAGGTTTCTGGCCCAGACTTTCAGGCCTAACCTCAAAGTTTAGGTCTGCAGACCCGCAGACCCAGAGACCCGCAGTCCCGTAGTCCACAGTCCTACAGAGACACACAGATGCTTTCATTAGTTTTTGGCTGATCAGCCTCAGGCCCAGGCATATCACTTGCTAGCTCTCTACCCTTCTTCTAACCCATGTCTCTTATTCAACCATGCAGCTCAGTACCTTTCTTTAGAGCAGCATGGTTGTCCTCGGCTTCCTCTGGCTTCTCTCTGGTGCACTGTCTGGCATTCTGCTCTCAGAGATTTTCTTAGTCTGGTAGCCCCGCCTACACTTCCTGCCTGCCTTTGGCCAATCAGCTCTTTTTATTAAACCAGTGGGTGGGACAATTATTTACCATGAAACAACACAATACCCCTACAGTATGTATTTGAAGTGTTTAAAAATTATTTAATTGAAATATATCTTTGTATACCTACAAAAACCTAACATGACTATAAATTTATCAAAGATGACTATTAATTTGTATTTTTAATTATACATTATAATTTTAAAGGAATTATATAAACATAATATTTTAAACAAGAGTAGAAATATATATATATATAGTATAACAAAATTGACCTTAAATATATATCAATAAACCAAAATTTATATTAATTTAAAATATTTTGAGATCACCAGCTGATTTTTTGGATTGAAGTAAATCCAATAATCTATCTTTTTGAATCATTTCTGTATCAGTCATGTAAACACATCTGTTAGAGGTTAACTTTGGTCCAGGGCAGTTGTTGGCTATAAGTGGCAAGGAGGCTAGTTGTTGACAGAGGAACTGGCTGTAAAATAGACCTGGCTGTTAAAAGTTAACCTTTAGGAGCTAACGGAGCTGATGTCTGTCCGTTTCTATTTTTAGGTTTATGACAACTGTTCTGCAGCTGCTCTTGTCTCCCCTCTTAACCTGGACAGCAGAATTTACAGAGCTGGGAGGTGCAGTTCCTAAGAAGGATAGGTTTCAGCATTTATTAGTACCTAGATGATATTGTTCAAATCAACACAGGATATCACACAAAACCATTTTGTTTCTACCCCCGACAAATAATCTCAATTTTATTTTCATGTCAGATTAGAAAGTCCCAGCTCATCAAAGCAAATGTGTTATTTTATAGTTTATCAGTGATCCTGCTTCCCTTTGGTAATTGAACCTTAAACAATCAGATTTCAGTTCATTTTTTACCATTGTTTTTCTTATTCTTTTTATTTAATCTCTCATACAATACACCCCAAACACATCTTCCCCTCCCTCCATTCCTTCCAGCCTCCCTTCCCACACACACACACCTACCTTCTCTCCCAGATCCCTCCATTTCCCTTCAGAAAAGATCAGTCCCCCAGGCATATTAACAACATACATATATCATTACAAGATGCAGGAAGACTAGACACAAACCCTTATGTCCATATTTCATATAGAAAATCCAGTAGGAGGAAAAGAGTCTGAGACAACGCCCTCTTACTTTCAGGAATTTCACAAAAATTCCAAGATAAACAACCATTAAATAATTGCACTAGACCTCAGACCCATGCAGGCTCCCTGACTGCCACATCCGTCTCTGTGAGCCCAGCTTCGTTGATTCTGTGGGCCTTGTTCTCCTGGGGTCCTCAACCCTTCTGGCTCCCACAATCCTTCCTCCTCCTCTTCTATGAGGTTCCCGAAGCTCTGCCTAGTGTTTATTCTCTGCTCCTGTGCCCATCAGCTGCTGAGTGAAGCCGCTCTGACGATGACTGGACAAGGCACCAATCTACGAGTATAGCAAAATATCACGTAGGAATCATTTATTTATTTATTCATGTTTATTTTGTTTACTTTTCCCAGTCAATGTTTGGTTCTACCCTAGGTCTCTGGGCACAGCTTCTGAGTGGGCACAGGTCGGGTATAAAATGAAAAACTAGCCCACGGGTGTCTTTTGAATCCTCTTATAGGGCCTACTTTGTTCATGAGAGGGCGTTTTATGTTCCACTAAATATGCCATACTGTTGCCTACTGCTTGCTCACATGTCTCATACTTCACATATGTTCCTTTCCACTGTGATAGTTGAATTTCAAGGCAGTTTTAATTTTCGCATGCTTATCTTCATCACAATGTAAAATTCAAGAGTGGTTCTCATTTCTGGTATAGTTGACCTTACACGGGTGCTTCAGGATGTAGGCGGCATAAGAGAAGCCAGGGAAAATCTTGCTGTAGGGAGTAGAGGAGGCAGCCAACAAAGACTTTTAGTTCCTTAAATATACAAAAAGTAGTAAGAAGGTGCATCTATGACCAAAGGCAAAAGTAAGGCGAGATAATAAGAAGGTAAAACGACACACAGCCAAGTAGCTTGGAGCCCAGCTTAGGGAGGCATATGTGAGTGGAGTGTTGTGGGGCAAACATCATGAAGTCAGGAAGCAGCGCCATGAATGGTTGTTCAACTTGGTCACCATATATATATATGTCTTTGAATTTTGCTCATTTTTTAGTCATTCTGTCTTTATTTGATCATTTAATCTTTTTTCCTACCTTTGCTTCATCTTAAGTATCACACACAGATGTTAACTCATAATCTTCAGGCAGTCACCAGGTGCTAAGTGGTAATTATATTCTCTTACAGAAGACATATCTCACTTAATAATTTGTCAATATAGAGACTGGCTATGCTGCTGGTGGTTTTTTTCTTAATTTTCCAAGAGCTATAAAAAGTAATGGAGTGGCATGAAATAAGTCCCCAGATGGAGTCACCCGACAGTGGGATTTGCTACACTCATCTTTGAAATGCTATTTCTTTCCCACACTGTCTATTGGCAGCTGTGTAGGGGTTGCCTTATATTTTAAAAATGTGCACAATTTGTTGCTTTACAGCCAGAGAATTCCAAGTTTGTTGTTTTAAGTCTGACCACTTCAGGCACAGGGTTATTTGTGTTTTCTGTGCTGAAAGTCAGTTGTAATTTTTACTAGCTCTTTTTCTTTTACTTCTTGAAGGACAGACACACACACACACACACACACACACACACACACACACACACACACACACACACAAATATTTTATGTCTCCTCAGTGATACCAGCTTCACTGGGTTCATATGCCTTAGGTCCATGCAAATCTTCCTATCGCTTCTGGTGTGTCCCGAGCTTTTGTTTTTCTTCCAGGCTGGAAAAAAATGCATGATCTGTGAGAAGATGAGTTAATTCTGGTAAACGCCCTTGTGTTTCTCTCACCCTGTTTTTACTGCCTGAGAAACATCTGCTTTGACAAAACCTTGGTCGTTGACCCCACAATCTTAGGCAGCTTTATTTCATGTGACTTAGGGGTAAAAGTAATACCATCAACAGTGTTAACCTTCAGAGAGTATGGGGAAAACTTGTGTCACCCCCTTGTAACCTTCTTCTCAAGAGCATTTGGCAATCTTAAAATAAGACACTTGGTAGACAGAGACAGTGGAGACTCTCTAGTTAAATATGGAACAGGGGCATGGCACAGTGGCCATCAGATCACACCTTTAAAATTTTGTTTGTATGTGTGTATGTGTGTCTTTGAAGATGAATGTTTTGTGCATTTATTGTCATTGAGAATATATTTATACATTTATAACAAAATATTTTTGTGAAATATTGGCTCCATGTAGCTGCCTGATTACAACGCTTTGCATTGGCTTTGATGAAACTCAGGCACGCTTCGGAGTGAATTATATCCATGAGAGAGAAGTTCAGGCCATGGCTTCTGCATACCAATTCCTCTCATCTGCCAGAATATACAGGTGACTCTCCCAGAAGGCAGGACCCCTGCAGTCTCTAAATAAGGCTGCAACCATGATCACTGAGTCTGGGTAACTGGCTTTATTGCATGTGATATCACTTCCTATTAAAAATATGCAGCAGAGAGAAGTGTGCATAATAGATGAATTTTCTCAAACCTCACTCTTGCAGTTTCAGTGCTAAAGGTCTCCCCCAAATCATTTATCCAGGGCTTGTTTCCAAGAATGGTATGACTGGAGGAAATAGCACCCTTAGCATATAGACATATAAAGGTGATGGGGAGAGGGAGATAATGGGACCCAAACCTCTTCTTTCTTTTCTGATCCCTGTTCCTGTTCTCTGCTCAGTCACCATCTGGCACCTCACCAGAGGCCCAAAGCAATGGATGCACCTGAGATTATGAGCCCAAGTTAACCTTTCTTCTGTATGAGTTAATTATCACTCTTACCTTTATGTTAATTATTTGCTGTAAATGAAGTGTCTTGGCCCCATCCTGCGGGAGGTCCAGACCCACAGACCTGCTGTCCCAGAGCGCCTAGCTGCTTAGGGCCTCAAAATGACTCAGACACTTATATTAGCTTCATGCTGTTTGGCCGATGGCTCAGGCACATTGCTAGCTAGCTCCTTCATTTTAACCCATTTTCATTAATCTGTCTGCCACATGGCCTGTCACGTGTGTTCCTTACATGTTTCTTCTTTGGGCATCTGGCTCAATCTGTCTGTGACTCTGCCCTCCTCCTCCTAATCTCTGATTTGCCCACCTACTTTTTCTATGGTGCCTCTCCTGGGCCAAAATAGTACTTTATTTAAAGATTGATATTCACAGCATACAGAAAGACATTCCCACATCAATTATTACTGTGTTTTAGTGAGGAAAAACTGGTATTAACATCCACTGGCCTGCAATGGTGAGTCTTAGGATTGAAATAAAATAACAGGGATCATCTGCATCTAACATTAATTGACCCAGCTTCTTCCTTCTGAATTTTAGGAAGCAAGCTGAAATTAATAGGACAGATTTCTATTTGCTGTGTGTGTGTGTTTTGCTGATTTTTCCTGAGCCTTTAGGCAGAGAGGAGGTATATCCTGTCCAAAGTCTGAAGAAAAGGAAATATCAATTGCCAGAGATGGAAGAGACTCTCAAGATCATCTATAGGAGAGAATGTGGCATATACAAAGACATGACTGAGCGTGCACAAGCTTCTGACGTACAGTACAGGACACCCTAGCTCGCTCCCATTTCCCTCTCAACTAATCTTATTCAGCATTGTACCTTCCAGGAACTACCTATAGGAGCATCATTTTGTCTTATCTCTTCCCTGGAGACAGAGCAAGGGATAGAAATCTTGTCAGAAGTTCAACACAACTATCTGCTGGCTGGTGCCCCTAAAATAATCTAGTGTTGTAATATGGAACACAGTTTTCCAACAAAAGGAATATCTGTGAATCACAGGACAAAGTATAAATGTGCTTTAGCTTCTTTTGAATTGCTCTGCCACCACGCACAGTAAGTCCATGAATTAAAGCCAAAGAAAGAAGAGTCCAAGGCCATTGCCCTCAGTGCAATCACAAAATCAATAATAATGAATTTAGACTGTTTCTTTGCACCCAGTGTGTTTCACTTGAGCAGGACAGCCATATCACAAGTCTTAAACTAGCATTGCCATTATGAAAGCTTAGATACTTGGGGATCTGGCCATACTGTCTACTGTCTCAAAGCTTTGAAAAACCTCTGACCAATCCAGTCTCAGTCTTATCATCTGTAAAATATTAATAATACCTCATCTGTTCTTCACACTTAACTTCCTGAATATTTAAATTAACCAGATTTGTGAGAATGGATGTAGGTGTATCTTATTTATCGTTCTAGAACTGGGCCTGCAAGGTGACGTGTACCATGTTCATTTGGCAGGAGTTTAAAAGTATGAACTGTTTCTCTGATTCTTGATATCTTTAATGCTGGCTGCATTTTTGATTCTCTAGGATGTGCGATAGTTTGAATTGCTGCTTTTCATTTTCTATAACTAAGAGGGAACAAAAGTGAATTAACAGAGGCAAGTGAAAGACTTCCAAGTTCATGTTTCTTTTCTTTGTAGATGTCCAAAGTGAACAGTCTGACCTTTACAGAGATCAACAGCCGGGTGAACTTGATCATCATCACTGTTCAAATATGAAGTTATCCTCTTTCTTGATATACGAGTAATTTTAGCAGCAAAGATCTGTTTCTAATAGTACTGCATGATGTGCAGCTTCTGTCTGCATATACAAAGTGTCTGAAAAGGTCTGGATTGTGCAGATGGACAGTCCCCTTCTCTTTCAACTCTGAGACCAAAAAGAAAATTAGGCCCTTAAGACCATATACATCTGATTTTGCTCGACTATCTAGGAAAGAAAAATTTGAGAAAAATTATATGTGTAAAGAATTCCTAGGGTGCAGCACAAGCACTAACCACATTTCAGAGACTGGAAAAATTGAGTTTGAGAGAGACAAAAAGCTTTGCTTAGGTTTTGAGACAGAAAGTTATAGTCAAGTCAGCTTATAATAAATATGTATAATTATATTGCCATCTTTAAGAGCTGTTGTGAGAATCAGAAAAAAAAAGATACATGCAGAATTAGGGAGCACAAAATCCCCACCACAAACAAGTGTTCAATGAAGGTGAGTTTCTGTGCCTTCCTTTGTTTCCTCAAATATAAATTAAACTGTGATGAAAAGCAGAGTTAGATTGTAGCGTGGTAATGGCTCACCTGAAGAGCATCCTCTCATTCACAGTCAGATAGCCTATTGTGTTCACATCTTCTGTAACACAAACTGAAGGGAGTAACATGACCTTCATTTGTTGACAGAGCTCAGTGATGAATGTCTCAATTCAGGCAGGAATTGAATCTCTGCCATGTAGGATGGCTCTGCTACCTGATTTGACCATACTTCATCCATAGAAATTAACCCATCTTCACCACTGTTATTAGCATGGGGACAAGTGTCTGTCTATCTAAAATCACCTTCAGATAGGAAGGATGAAGGCCCCGCAAAGTATCTATGGCAAATCCACTTTTATAATAACATTGCTGTTTGTATTTTCTAACTTTGCCAGTTTTAAGGTGCTGTGTTGCATGAGAATGTTTGTGTATACATTTGTTTCTTAAATCAGAGTTCAACAGAAACTAATAGCTTCATAGAAAAAAATAGTAATTTCTAAATTCAGAAGTCAATGTCCTGTTTCACGTCCATTCTTGTTCACTTTAGTATGAGTTTATGGATCATCAAGTGTGTTAAATACAAAAATAATTATGTAGACCCCTCTTTTACAGCTGTAATGGGTCATAGTATTACACGTTTGAAATTTCAAAAGCATTATCATTCTCTGAAAAGTACAGAGCATTGTAAAATATAGACATTTGTTTAAAAAACAAAAGTGAATTTGTTAACAAATGGATCTTATGCCAGCAAGATTTTGTTTTGTTCTTGGTTTTGTTCTTGGTGTTAAACACAATAATACTACTTTAGACTTCACTATTTTAAATTTAAATAATACTGATCAGTAGGCATATAAGCCAAACACTAGCATATATATCAAATTTTCTATAAGGTCATATTAGTATTCATATGCAGTAAAACCAATACTTATACATTTAAGTGTAAATATAGATGATGTATGATTCTTTTAAAATTAACATGTGTGGGTTATACAAGTTTGTTATCTAACAGTGAGTCAGTAAGAAGAGCTTAAATCTTAGCTATCTCAAGCATAGAGGGGTTTGGTTTAGTTTAGGGGTTCGGTTTAGTTTAGTTTAGTTTAGTTTAGTTTAGTTTAGTTTAGTTTAGGGGTTTTGTAGAGGTATTAGGTTGTTTCATGGTAAATAATTGTCCCACCCACTGGTTTAATAAAAAGAGCTGATTGGCCAAAGGCAGGTAGGAAGTGTAGGCGGGGCTACCAGACTAAGAAAATCTTTGAGAGCAGAACACCAGAGAGAATTCCAGAGAGAGGCCCAGAAGAAGCAGAGGAGAACTATGCTGCCCTAAGAAAGGTACCGAGCCGCATGTCTGAACAAGAGACATGGGTTAGATGAAGGGTAGAGAGCTAGCAAGTGATATGCCTGGGCCTGAGGCTGATCAGCCAAAACCTAATGAAAGCATCTCTGTGTCTCTGTAGGACTGTGGGACTGCGGGACTGCGGGTCTGCGGACCTAAACTTTGAGGTTAGGCCCGAAAGTCTGGGCCAGAAACCTCATACTACAGGGTTTGGTTTAGTTTAGTTTAGTTTAGTTTAGTTTAGTTTAGTTTAGTTTAGTTTAGTTTAGGGGTTTGGTTTAGTTTAGTTTAGGGGTTTGGTTTGGTTTAGTTTAGTTTAAGGGTTTGGTTTAGTTTTTAGTTTAGTTTTGGGGTTTGGTTTAGTTTAGTTTAGTTTAGTTTAGGGTTTAGTTTAGTTTAGTTTAGGGGTTTGGTTTAGTTTAGTTTAGTTTAGTTTAGTTTAGTTTAGTTTAGTTTAGTTTAGGGGTTTGGTTTAGTTTAGTTTAGTTTAGGGGTTTGCTTTAGTTTAGTTTAGCCCATGAAACAAATAGTTAATGGTTACTAAATATATTTTCTCTCATTCTCTCTGTTTGTTTAAGAGCTCCAACAATGTGAGAAGGGTGAAGTTTGACTTCCTGGAACCAGGCTAGTTAAGAGCTATTTGCCTCTTTCTAGCCTTACAACCCTTGGAAGCAACTTTTTAAGTTGTATGTTAATCCATAAGATAAAGGAATAGAGAAGTGTTAGCTGGTCATATGAATGACCAGGTAATGGAAAGTTCTAAAAGCCCAGCCTATGTGGGTTTTGTTTAAGAAAAGGGTCAACTCTATTGAAATAAGACAGAAATTTGAGAGTTTTAACTATTGAAGCAGCTACAGGCAACTAATTACTTTACAAACTATTATAAAAATGCTAAAAAGCATCAGAGAGCAGATCAGTCTTGAGATATGTTCAAAGGACCAGGAAGCACAGGAAATGACCAACTGGGATGGCAGCTGCATGAAAGCACTCTGGTGAATGGTGTGCAGGATGACATTAAAGCAGAAGCCCCACCTGAAGCCTGCAAATCCATGTGACTATTTATCACCTCAAAAGAGTCAACATTTTTTTCTATCCTCTTGTGCCTTTGAAATCTCACATACCTGAGTCATGCTATACTCTAATCCCCAGGGGTATAGGATCTAGGAAATGTAGTTCTCTTTTTATAGTGCTATAATGCCAGGAAAAGGATAGTATAGCATGGCCGAAAAACAACCTCATCCATTTGGTTATTAGGAATTTTATTGATCCCAGTTTTTCTGGAAGAGTTGACCAGAGTGACTAGCAGCATTCTAATTTCATCTCAGGTTTTTTCTGTTTTCAGCCTAAATGATATGTCTATCTATACATTAATAACATGATAAAAGCATGTCATTTATTTCCTTGTAAAACACTAAGGTTATAAATGCTAATTATTTTCTAATCACCAAGCACAGTGGTAAACAAGCTACACTTGTTCCTGATCTTCATGAAACTTAGAGTCTAGTCTTAGTGAATAAATAGACTATATAAGTCAGCAAATGCAGAGGCTATAAAAGAGACGTATTTGAAGAATGCATTTACTTGAATTAATAAAATAATAAACAAATTTCAAAGGGTCAAATGGGTAAAACAAATTTGGTTTAATTATATGGAATTTGAAGGGCTATGAGATATCCAAGTGGAAATGTCTCATAGACATTTCAATATTTTAATCTGGAGCTCAGAGTTCTGACCATCTGATAATATAAAATGTATTCAAGTCAGTTTTAAAAGTCCCCACAGTCTTTAACAATTACAATCTTGTTTTAAAAGTTTAAGTCTCTTTTAAGACTCAAAGCAATGTCTTAACTGTAAGCTTTTGTAAAATAAAAAGGGAAGTATACATTTCTAACCTTTCAGGATCACAGAATAAACATTCCCATTCCAAAAGGAATGTTTGGCATGATTAGATCAAAGAAAAAATTGAAATCCAGCAGGGCAACTCCCAGATCCTGCAGCTGTGTCCAATGTCTGGAGCTTGTGATAAAAATGACGCGGTCTTAAAGAGATGGGTAGTCCCTTTGCCCAGTTCTGCTGCCTGCAGCACCCAGAGCCCCTCTCTTGAGCTGGTTGTCTCCTTACATTCAGCTTTTCTCATCAGGCATCTCACAATCTTGCCATCCCTAATGTCCAGTGAGGTCTACATTGCAGCCTATGCCTTACCTTCAGTTTCATACAGAGACTCCTCTCAGGTACTCCTAGCAGAGACTACAAAGCTGCCACACATTGCCTGGCCACACTGGTTCTTTGGAAAATGATGTAAATATGATCTCCTTCAGCAATACCCCCAAACTCCCTCAGTCTTGAATATGTCATGCCTGCAAAATTGGCACTATGTAAATGATTCTGCCAAGTTCTGCTGCCAGCTCAGGGTGGAGCCTGTTCCCCTTGGACGGCAGTTGCATCCGCTTCTGTGTGCTAACCTTGAAGGAACATTTTCCTAGGCACTTGTTCTTGATGAACAGAGAACACTTTTGATAACAACAGCACCATTTTTCAGTATCAGCTTCTTGTCTTGTTGCTGTGATCAAATACCAAAACAAAACAAAACAAAAAATAGAACCCCTCCTACACCAATGTGAAAAGGAGGAGGTTATGTTATCTCACAGTTTCGGTGGACATAGGCCTTCTGAGCAGGGAAGGCATGGTAATAAGATCATGAGGCAGTTGGCCACATTGCCAATAAAGTCAGGAAGTAGAGACATGACTCAGCTCTCTCCTCTATTCAGTCCAAGTGTACAGCCCATGAATGCTGCTTCCACATTTGGGACAGGTTTTCCCATAGTAATTAACATGATTTTTAAAAGTCCTTCATAGAGATGTCGAGATATGTGTTTCCATGGTAATTGTAAATCCTTCTAGTTAACTATCAAGACTAACTCACAGGAAGAGAGAGTCTGACCAAATCAATAAAGGTAGAGGTGAGAATAGGTGGATCGTAAAATACTCATCTTTCATTTGGGGCATTTTGCTTTGAATGGAAGGGTTTGCTGGCCTTAGGAACATATATGACCATTTGATCCCAGACTCACACAAAGGATTTGAAGGCTAGGAAAGGTGTTAAATTATACGGCCTTCAAAATATTTTCTAAAGTATTTCTCTGTGGTTTCTACCTAATAACTACTCAAGTTGAGCATTTATATGCATTGGCTAGTATCAGTTAAACAAAGGATCAGTCACCTTAAGAAATTTAAGTTTAGATTTTATTTTATCACACAAATCTTTAGTAAAATATAGTAGTTTAGGGCCCAAAGTGTACATCCACATGGAATATAATAAAGAGTAGGTCCCTCACACTTTTGCTTTCACACGCACTAATTTTCTTTACCATTTGTTTTGTAATTGATTCCCCTGTTTAACCAGTCGTATGTTCTAAACCACAGTTGGTAATTTAGCTTCATGCCCAAAATAATGATTAAATGATGACATTACAGGGGGGTTACTGAATGGCAATTATTTTCTAAGACTTGACCGTTTTCCTAGGGGTCCTAGCAGGTCTGTTGACTAAAACAGAGTTGACTCACCACCATCTGGAAATATTCTGCATGAGGAATGCCTAGCTTGTTTGTGAAAAGTCACGTGGTTCTCATCACTCACCTGCAGTCCTGCCAGGGCATGAGAGGACTAGAATTCCTAACTGACTCAGAAGTCTGTATTGCACCCTTTCATCTGGGATTGTCTGTCTGGAATGTCTTCAAATGTTTTCTGGCCTTCAAGGAAAAATATCTCCCAGAGATACCTCAATCTTGACTTAAATTTCTTTTTTACAAAGCCTACTTTAGTTTCTTCTCCACCAATTAAGGCACTTTAGCGGGGTAGATTGAAGCTCATAAATCAGCTTGTGCTCTTTTATTGGAAAGCTCACTTCAGTTAGAAAGTCAAAGTTTTCATATAGACAGACCCTTGGGAACTAGAAAAAGGTTATTTTTCTCCAAAGAGTTCAAGTCCTGTAATTTGATTTTCTTCTGGCTCTGACCACACTCAGATTTTTGCTGACTTCACTGGATAACACCGTCTGTCCATTTCTCCTAGGAGATTGCTATCTGTTGTTCCTAGTAAATCAGACATTTCTAGATTATTGTTGTCATTTTTGTCTTATGCTTGTTTTTACAGCCTTTTTCACAATTATATTAAAATAATAGATTTAATTCTAATTAGTACATTGAAAGACAAATCTTTGAAACCTCTGACATTAGAGTCACTATTAAAGATACAAGTCTGTGAAATTTTCAATGTGAAAACATGGGATTTGGGGGTGTTGAAGAGCTATGGCTTCTGTGGCCATGTCACCTGGCTAGGCCTTTGCATTTGTGAGCCCTACTCATTACTCAGTATTCACCCATGGGATCCTCATTAGCAAAACTGACTCATAGCTACTGACAGTGGTACTAAGTCTTAGGTTGTTTTGCTAAACAAAGGGCAATGAAAACTAACTGTTGGGAGTTGCATTTGAGTTTAAAGAGCAGTCATTTATTAAGGTCTTAGGATTTTTTTCAAAGTATTTCAACCTTTAAGTCTAAGTAAGTTAAATTCTAAATTGAGAAATGCAATAATGGCTTGTTATGAAGTCTACATCATCCCCATTCTTCAATCCCCAACCTCTACCCCCTCTCTATTCCCCACCTCAGTCTTCCATTCCATTGCACTGTTGTTCATCAATATGTGCTCCAGTCTATCTTTGAATGCCATGCTGGCCTAATTACAACAGGATAGTGACAAATGGAGTCATGGATATTCTGCTCTGAGCTTTGAATGTGTGTACATACTCATGTGCATACACTACACCAAGATACATCACACACATGACACCACTACACATAAATAAATAAGGAGCTGAAAATATAGTCCAGTGGTTTAGTGTATAACTTACAATACGTAGGGCCTGAGCTTAATCCCTATCCCTATAATTTAAAATATGAATAGAAGTGCTTGTAAAACAGCAGTATATGGTGAAACAAGAATGAACATTACAAAAAGAGAACCAATTTAAATTATTAGAAATAAAAATATATAGTAATTTATTTTTAAAAATCTTGGGAAGAAATAATAATGACTTATTTTTAGAAACAATATCAAGGAGAGACTTTGTAAATTGCATCATAGAAATTAGAAATCACTAAGTTGAAGAAGAGAGAAAGAATTGAAAATGTAAGAGATTTTTAAGCATAGACTCTGTTGTACATCTCTAAATAATCCTTGTAGAAATAAAAAAAAAAAAAACTGTTGAGTGCTCTCTGGAATTAAAGCAGGGCATGTGACCTTGTTGAGAGGTGGGTAGAAAATGCAAAAATGTAGACATTTTTTAACCTCTTTCTACATTAATGCTAAAGTGGAGCTAAATAACATGAATGTCAAATTTTTTGATGTTTGGGGTGAGGCGATACTATTGCATGAATTCTATTTGGTATATTTGGGGCCAGATATTGGGGTAAAGCTGACATATCAGAGATAAACAACCATATCCACTTCTCACCGGACAACTCCTCAGGCCTGTTTCCATGAAATCCTCTGATTCCAAAGCTCTCTCTCCTCAGCCCACCAAAGAAGTGTTCCCTCCACCCAGCTATCTTCCTCCTTCTACATTCCTAAAGCTGGGATTAACCATGTGGGTCACTGCTCCCTGACCTTCATGGTTTGGCTTTGTGTGTGACTCTCCTCTGATATTACAGACTATTTTTATTAAATATATATCACCACAAGATAAGAAATACCACTGAAGCTTTCCTGGATTCTATGAGTCATTTTTGTGTTCTTTTGTAACAAAATTTTCTTATATTTGAATTCATTTTGCTTTCTGCTGTTGCTTAGCCATCCTGCTAGTCAGTAGACATGGACAAAAGACCTTGTTTCTGTTAGGAGACATAATAAGAATACAACATTGCACAAATCATTTTAAAGAAGACTCACGTTAACAAGAGCCTACCGGAGGCTTGTATTTATAGCATTCTTGAAAAGGACACCTTTTCAAGATTTTTCTCATTTAATCTCCACAGCATTTCCAAAAGTCTGGTACAGCAATCTCTCACCCATTTTCCACATGAGAAACCTAATGGTTAGAGGAGCTAAGTCCCTGGTTGTAAGTAATGTAGCTTCCGTTAGTATGTTGACTAGTGATACAGATTTTAACAAAAGTCAAATACGAAGTTCACATTCTTTCTAAAAATAGTTTATTTTTATTTTATGTGCGTTGGTACTTTGCCTGCATTATGTCTCTGTGAGGGTGTCAAACCTTATAGTTACAGATAGTAATGAGCTGCCATGTAGATGCTGGGAACTGAACTTGGGTTCTCTGAAAGAGCATTCAGTAGTTTTATCTGCTGAGCTCTCTACCCCCCATGAAGTCAAATCTTAATGACTATTTTACGATACTTTTATTTTATATTTTTAAGAAAATGTATGAAAATATCAGTAATTTTTCTTCTGTATGATTGTTATTTAGAACATTAATCTTGATGTAATTTAGGGTGGTAGATGGATCAGAGGGCAAAGAGATTGCCATAACAGGGTGATGATTAGAGTTTGGATCTATATAGCCAAGCACTGGGATGTATGCCCTATAATCCCGTAGCTAAGAACGTGGAGGTAGAAAGCTCTATTCTTTTTGGCCAGTAGGTCTTGTCAAATCATCATGCTCTAAGTTTATTAGCAGACCCTATCTCAAAAAAATGGAGGTGGGGTGATAAACAAAGACACCCAATATCAAACACATGCTTTCTCCTCACATATATTCAGACATTCCCATATTCCATTCCCTTAAAGATTTGTGGAAATCTAATCTTTAGACTGGTGACTGGTTGTCTTACCTTTTTTGACTTTTTTAGACTCACATGGCCAAGACCATCCATGCAGCATAACCAGAAATGTTTTCCACGGCAATGCAGTTATCCTTATAATAGATTTCTGGGAAATCTGAAACTGTACAGACTCCCAAGACACAAAACTTACTTGCCTCTTCTGGTACTGTCGCGCGCTACCTCGCCTGCAAGGATGACATGATACCAGGCTCTTCTTTCAGCAGTTTATTCAGGAACCTTGAACAGAGCTTCTGCTGCTGGGGAAAACCCGCTCCAGGCTAAATACCTTCTGGACAGCCAATCACGAAGTGCCACGTGGGCCATGCCAATAGATCCAGGTGCACAGAAGCAAGCCACACCTGGAAGCAAGCCAGGAGCTTAGCCTTAGCTAAATAAGGAGTTGTTTATCTCAGAGAGCGCTCACCATCGGGAAGGTGGAAGGCAGAAGCCAGCACCATCTTTAAGGTGCGGCCATGCAGCTCTCTACATGGTACTTTATAGATTTCCTATTGTCAGAACTTAGTCTTCTCAACTGCCTCAGTAGAACATAAGTGAGGACATTTCCTCTTTACCTTCCTATCTGTCCTCAAAGTAGACACTGGTGCTACTTTTGAGCTTGTAAGGATGGCAGCATGAGTATTCCATAGTTTGCATAACAGATACCCATAAGAGGCCCTACTTTACAGTCTTCAGGAAAGCTTCCTTGCCTGTAGATCCACCCCCACCCCCGGGGAGTTTTTCATGGTTTCCAAGTCAGAAGAAAGTCAAAAGGTCATATTGAGGGACTTAAAGAAGAAACACTTCCACAAGAAAGCTATTTATTCTACTCAGATCTTTATAGAGAAGCCATTCTTTCTTAACTCTATGAATTAACATCTTATATATGATGGAAAATCTAGGGAAATGGAAGCAAAGAGTCAGGCAGAGAAGAAAGTCTGTGGTAAGCTAGGTACCATGAGTGAAGTCTTAAAGTCAGTGTGTCTGACTTTGATACTGCACAGTCTGTGCTAAAAGTTGTTTGCTGTAGGCACCCCAGTGAGGTATCACATCAATACAGTGAAGCTAATCAAGCACCCTAAGTTTGGGAGAATTAGTGTGAAAATCATTTGAACCATTGTGGAGTCCCATGAACATTTAAGTTATTATTAACCTGAAGATTTAAGCCAATAAAAGAGGAATTCAGTATCTTTTTATTTTATTTCCCAGAGTTCTACACAGGGTATACCTCTCTTGGCAAAAATCTTGACCCTTCCTTGAGGTATAACCAGCCTTGAATCACTTGATCTCTAAATCCCACTATTGAGTTATCCTAAACTCTTGTCCTAGATTGCTGTCTGTTGCTGTGACAGAACACTGATCAAATTCTTTTTTTGTTGGGAAGGCTTATACATCCTGATCATAGTTGGTCACTGAAAGAAGCCAAGGCAGGAACTTAAATAATAGAGCAGGAACCTGGAGGCAGAAACAGAAGCAGAAAACATGCAGGAGTTCTGCCCATTGGTTTGGGCTCCATGGACTGCTTGACCTGCTTTTTTTATATCTTCCAGAATTACGTGACTAGGGATGACACTGCCCACATTGGGCTGTCCCCTCCCACATTAATTAGTAATCAGAAAATGTTCTAGAGACTGGCCTATAGGTTCCCTCTTCTCAGATGACCAACATAACTTGTGTTATGTTGACAAATAGATAAGCCGGTCCAACTCCATAGTAAGTATGGACCCACACTAACATCTCAGCTCCAGACCAAGCAGGGGTTAAAAGATTCTCGTTTCTAGGGATACATTATTTTCCTCAGCCCTGTTGTGTTTTTTTGCTGACTCTCATCACTATTATTCGGGATTGTGTTCATCTTTTCTAATTGTGCTTAAGAAACAGTAATAATAAATTTTTAACCTTAGAGGTAAAATTGCACTTTGAATATAACCATATTTTCCTTTGATTTTTCCAACTTATTTCCATTATGTCAAAATTTAAAATGTCATTTAATAAAAAGACTGAGCACAAAATGCAATTAGGAAATTCACAAAATTTAATTCAAAATACACAAAGGAATTTCAATGACATTAAAAACAATAATATCCTTAATATACAAATTATTTAAATAAATGAGAAAGAAAGTAGCCCCCAGAGTGCAATAACTAAATTTTAAAAGGCCTCAAGTACAAAAAGCTCAAGAAAGGCTAATTATGTTTCATTTCAGCAGCTTTTGACCAAACATCTACAAATTAAAGTAATTAAATATCATTTTAGCCTTGAAAATTGATAATTTTTTAAAAGGCAAAAGGATCTTGGTAAACACAGCAAAAAGTGCATTTTCATATCCTGTGGGGAAATAATTTGAAAAGAAATTGGCAATATTTATCAAGAGCTATAAAGTACCCTTTGACCATTTTACTTCCCATAATCTAGTCTGAAAGGAAAATTTAGTTCCTGAAAACAGACTATATTCAAAGAATGGTGTTATGTTGTAACACTAAAACTCAGAAGTAATGGCTTAGCTAACTGTACTCTCACCAGCATTATGTAACAGATGCCTTTTACCAACATTCTTGCTGGCATTTATCATTACATGTTTCTTTTTTTTTTTAACTCAAGAATAAAAACTTTAATATAACAAGGAATACAGTTAGTTTGGAATATGATTCGCATAAACCAGTTGTTAAAACTCTATTTTAGAATCTTCAGATATTTGCAGAGAAGCAGAGAAGCTTCAAGAATATTACAGTGTTCTTATGGTGCCCACTCACACAACTTCCCCTACTGTAATATCTTTTTTGTTGTTCTTATTTTTTTTAATTAAAACGTTATTGTTATTTTTATCTATGTATCTTCCTGCTTCCCCTCTCTTCCCTCCTCCCAACCCCTCCCAGTCACCCTTCAGCTTCTCCTTTCCCCATCCTCCCATCCCCTCCCACAAAAGGGCAAGAAGTCCCAAGGTGGGTCGGCTCAGCATGGCACATCCACTCCAGGCAAGTCCGATTTACTCATCCCAAAGTCAAGACTGGGTTAGGTGTTCCTCTGCAGGGAATGGGCTCCAATGTGCCAGCCCGTGCACAGGAACACAGTCTGATCCCACCCCTCAAGGCTCCACATACTGCTCATGCCAATTGACAGTTGCCTAACCTTGGAGGGCCTAGCTCCTTTGCCTAATGGTTCCCCAGTGGCTGTTCTTGATTCAGTGAGCATCCCAGAGCTCCATCCAGCCATCTCTGTGGGAATTTTCCTCATAATCCCTATCCCCTTGTTCATACAAACTCTCTTCTTCTGCTCTCAGCTGGACCAGGACCTCAGCTGTGGATCTCTGCCTCCACCTCTATTCTTTGTTGGATGTAGGTTCTGTGGTGACACTTCGAGTGTTTACTCATTTGATTATAGGGGAAGTCCTGTTTAGGCACCCCCTCCACTATTATTTGGAGACCTTGCCAAGGATATCCTGTGAGTTCTTGGACATTTCCCTAACACCTAGTCCCTTTCCAACCACACATTGGCTTCCTCGATTGAGATATCCATCTCTTTCTATCTCCCTCATTATGTTTTATTAATCAAAGCCCTTTCTAACTAGAGTGAAACAGACTTTCAGTGCAGACTGAATCTGCATCTCCCTGATGGCTAATAATGCTGACTATTTCTGTGTGCATTTATTGGCCACCGTACTTCATTTTTAAGAACAGAGTGCTGTTCATTTCATCAGATTGGGCTGCTTTCTTTTCAAACTCAGAAAAACAAGAAGTTCATATTTTCTCTTATGTATGAGTCTTAGATTATATGTGGGAATGGAAGAGCATGAAAACAAATGGGGATGGGGAGGAGGAGAGGAGGGAGGAAGGAATGTGGTCATAGAACACAATTAATTAGTCATAGAACACAATTAATTACATGTGTCTGATTTTAGGAAGCACAACAGCATACTGAGTATGTCACAGTAAATTGTATCAAAATAAAATTTTAAATTACAAATGAAGACTGTAGTATTGAAGAGTTCTGTTTCCCTTCATCCTTACAACAAAATATTTTGCGGAAAACATAAATGAAAATTCAGAGGAGCCAAAAGGATGCAGATAATTGTGTAAGTTGTGATGTAAAAGAATAAAAATACACATATAATAAATCAAATTTTAAAAACTGAAGAAAATTAGAAAAATAGCTAAAGAAAAATATCAAAAAATAAAAAAATCTCTTAATAGAGATTTGATTATTTTTCTATGTTTTGTGAATAATGTTTTTTTTTTCCTTTTATAAAATGACCCATTAAATTAAAAGTGTGTAAGGGTATATTCTTTCTTTGTATCATGAGGGTCCTGGGGATCCAATTTAGCTTATCAGGCTTGGTGGCAAGTGCCTTAACTTGCTATGCTGTCTCATGGCCCAATAATACTATTTCTATCTTAATAACAAAGGTAATTTTAGTTTTAAAGAAAAATACAATCACAATTAAATCTTATCAGGCTAAGGTTTTGACTGAGTAAGCCTCCTGGCTTTTTCCATACTGACTATTTATTTTTATCCTATATATACTGTTGTAGGAAGTTTCTGGCCCAGACTTTCGGGCCTAACCTCAAGGTTTAGAACCCACAGACCCGCAGTCCTGCAGTCCCACAGTCCCACAGAGACACACAGATGTGTATGATAGTTGTAGGCTGTTTGTCTTAAGGCCCAAGCATATAACCTGCTAGCTCTCTACCTTTCATCTAACCCATGACTCTTCCTGTTCAGCCATGTGGCTTGGTACCTTTTCTTAGAGCAGCACAGTTATCCTCTGCTTCTTTCAGCTTCTCTCTGGCATTCTGCTCTGTGCTTCCTGTTCTCAGAGTTTTTCTTAGCCCCACCCACACTTCCTGCTTGCCTTTGGCCAATCAGTGCTTTTTATTAAGCCAGTGGGTGGGACAGTTATTTTCAGTGAAACAACACAATCTCCCACAATATAGTGGTTTGAACAACAAAGAATATTTCTCTCTAGTGAACATTTCAAACTGTAAGACCAGAAAGTTTTTCTTGAATAGCTTAGATTCTATACTATTCTCAGCAAGGTTTTGATAACTTTAACATGTTAATTCTGTGTGAATAGCACTGATTACAAACACTCAAGTGTGTGGGGGTGGGTGTATATCTGTGCTCTGGTTTTCATCCTAGTGATTGAGGTATTCCAGATACATAAACACATTGTTCTACTGAAAAATATTGGAACCTTAGGATGAAAAAAAAGAAAAGAGCCTACTTGCCTGTTGAAAGTTCTTAGAGTGGCCACCAGAATGCATATCTCCTTTTGAAATCTGATGAAGTAAGAAGCAAAGGCCAGCTTGCCAGCAGCTCTCACTCAGCCATATATGCTGCAGCTAGAGAACCTTGAAACTGTGGCGGCAGGAGTAGTTGTGTGTGCTTGCCTTCTAAACTACAGCAAGGAAGCAATTTTGAAAACAACAGTAGATAAACTTCATATAAGTAATAAGTGTGGGACCCAAAGCAACTTGACCACATAACTGCCATGACAGGCTTAATGAAAGACAGACAGACAGACAGCAGGTGCTTGACGGCAGCACCAGGTAGGACCAGGAAAGGCCCACAAGCAGACACCATCGAGGGAGTAGCCAGCTCCTAAGGAGAAATACCTGCTATTCCTAACATTCCCTTCCTGGGAAAGGGACACACAGTCTCCAGGTATACCTGCTGATCTGCTGATACAGGTAAAGACCACTGCTGACCCCTGCCTCCTGCTGCTCAGGGTTTCTCCTACTCCACCAGTGTGTCAGACAATCAGAGTGACCCAAGCTAGCTTATCCATAAATAAAGATACTCTTTGATGGACTCTTGGCATAATAATAAAATGGAGATTAGCTGGGATTTTAAAAAGTAAACATTAAAATTAGGTAGCCTCTTTGAGAATATCTTCCAATATATATCGTGCTGTTTCGTCTTTGATTTAGCAAATGAAATTCATAATCAGCATAAGGAATTTGAATGCAGGCAACCTTCTCCAAGGGTTCTGAGATTCTCCTTTGTAGTCATTAAATAGTCAAAAATTATCCATTGTACACAGATGTGCAGGAAAATAAAACCTATGAAAGCATATTCACAGTCATTTAAATATTTGTGCTTTTGAAAAAATCTGGTTCTGAATGCTTAGTGTGAACCACAGTTCAGCTAAATGCAACTGATTCTACCCCATATTCATTGGTTATAACTACTTCATCTCCATTTCTTAGAGCCCCTGGAAGCACACAACACAAGGAAGTGCTTTTAACCTTCTTATTAAGATGTAGATGTTGGATTCCTGGTGTGCACACTGACAACCTTGTTGGCAGCAAGGAGGACCCAGGTGTACTGGACCCAGGCTCATCTAGTCACAGAGCAGCAGTGAGGCCTAGAAACTGACAGGCTCTGAAGGGACCTTTTGTTACCTGAGTTCTGCAGCAGGTTGCTGGCTCATTCTCTTGCCTGGCCTTTCAACTAAGGATACATGTGGCAGAGATTCTTTTTTTTTTTTTTTTTTTTTTTTTTTAAAGTTTGGCAATGTGTGTGTGTGTGGGGGGGGGGGTCATTACAAACTAACAGGAAAGCATAAAAAATGCCTTATGAAAAAAGCATGTGCCCCTTCGGTAATTAAAAAGCACACCACTGTTCCCAGACCACCTTCCTGTTCCTCCAAAAGTTTGTTTCAGGTTTTTGTTTTGTTTTCTTTCTTTTTTTCTCCTAACTGGCCTCTAGTCTGTCCCTAACTAACCAACACTTTAACAGCTGGTTCTAGAATCAGAGCGGTTTCTGTTAGGAAAGGCACCAGAGACCATTTAAGTGGATGTTTCACACACAATTTTTGTGTGATTTCATTTTTGGCATCTAACTGTTTCCACAGAAACTGTTCCGTGTATTTTTCAGTTAGTTCTTTAAGTACTACTGCCTTCCCATGATGACCCTGGTAGCCAATCAAACAGACCCACTCAGTGGAAATGCCACAGTTATGTCTGGGAGAGAACGGCATGTCCAAATGCCTCTGAAAACTTGCTGCTGTCTGACTCACATTTTATTTTCCACAAAGTGGCTATTTTCAGTGTCCAGAGCCTGCTGATGAAAAATGATTTAGCAGATCAAGATGGAGGCCATCACAGGATGACTTGATACTCCCCTCAGAAAAACCTTTTGCTTATTTAAATGTCAGAGCAAAGGATTGTTTTGAAAATGACAATGTGTGTAAACTTTCAGAGTTGATTGTGATTTGACTGCAGCCTCAAGCAGGCTAGGACACAGCTTTGCCTTCCCGTGTCAGGTGATCTAATTCTTGAACTTCACTCTGACAGCATGCACTTCTAGATGAGAAGAAATTGCTATTGTTTATAATAATGCAAAGCTATTTTTCTTATTTAGAATTTCAGGAGAGATAAAGTATATATATTTTAATACTATAAATAAATAGACTGTGAGACCCTGGCATAAGTTCTTTATTTGACATTGCCCTTGGCTTTAAGGCACAAAAGACCTCACTCTGGTTCTATTATTTAATGCTGTCATAATAAAATAGTCTGGCTAACATTAGATTTATCTAGTTGACTGATGTGGGATGTCTTTCTGTACACTGTGAATTATCATTGGATAATAAAGGAACTGTTTGGCCTATGGCAAGGCATTTTAGAAGCAAGCAGAAAATTCGAACATAGATAGAAGAAAAGGAGGGCGGAGTCAGAGAGAGACAAAATCCAGCTGCCCAAAGAGCGAAAATGTGAAAAAACTCAGGTAAGCCATGAGCCATGAGCTAGCTAACAATAAGCCTGAGCCATAGGCTAAATAGTATGTAATTAATATAAGACTTTGTGTGATTATTTAAGACCAAGCAACTATCATCAGTCTATTTGAGACTGTTGGTCCAGATTTTGGGGTTAGGCTGGGCCAGAAACTTTATACTACAGAGAAGAGTTTATTTATTTTTTATTAAAAAAAATAATTTTACTTAGAAGAAATTAATACCTTTAAAATGATGTTGTGAGTTGTATTCCAACAAGATTTATATTTGGTAACAAACTTATCTTTTACAACAATCTTGACTGCAATAGTATCTCCAATTCTGAAAAACCTGTGACCTTTTCTTTTTGGTATTGGGTACTCATCTTGTTGATGACTTTAACTGAATGTTAGGTGTGTTCACCTTTAGTTTTCCTGGAGCTCAGTTCCTTTCAGTGCAAATGGATCTAGAGTCATACATAGGAAATGTATCATTCTTTTCTGCCTCTTATATATCCAAAGCCTATAGCAACTTTGGGACCCAATAGTTCAAGATTTTGTTATTCCCATTGCTATGAATCTGAAGATCCTAGTGCTATTCAAATTCATCATCTTAGGAACCAATTACATACATTAAATGCCTAAAAAATGTTCCCCTTTGCATTCCTACTGCCCATGACCAAAACTATGCTCAAACTAACAGAAACTGTTTCTTAGAAGCTAAAAAGTTTCAGCTGGTGTTTGAAGGTGCTAACATAGGCTTCTACTAACATAGTAGAAGCTTATGCTACAGCCTTGATACATTGTGTGAAAACTTCACCGAAAAAGAAACAGAAGCCAGAGGCCACACAGAACTGGCCAGGCCTTGAGTATAGCACCTCATTTGGAATGGAAAGGGCATGAAGTAATTGAGAATATCGGGCTTCATCCTGACTCTGCCAGTTACTAATCAGGTGCTAAGGGCAAATCGCTTAATTTCTCCCCCTCTCAGTTTTACTATTTCCCAACCAGAAAGCCAGTAATATTTGCCTTTTAGAACTAAATGACATAGCATTTACGACAATATCATGAGATATTGTTTGCAATTCACCTTTCATTATTCTGAACCTGCTCCTAAACAGGGAGAGAGGGTTTGTTTTCATTCATGGCGGGGAAGGAGGGGCAGCAAGAGTGTGATGCATCTTGTCATGCTGTGTGTGCTATCAAGAAACATATCAATGAATGCTGTTGCTCATCAGAGTTTCTCATTTTCTTCTCTTATTCATTAAAGGCCCTCAGTCCAGAGAATGATATGAATTTTGTTCCCCATTAAAGCTCTTTAGGAGCAGCTTTACAATATTCCCACAAGTGTGTCTCCTAGGTGTCAATCCTGTGTTCCCTGAAGTTGGCAATGATCATTAACCATCACAATTGTATCCTTTATCAACTAGATATATAAATACATATATAGATATATAAATGTTTTTAAAGCCATAGTAGTCTACTCTAGTTCTCTGAAGCCCATAGCTATATCAAAATATAAAGTGCATTTAGTTCATTTTCTAGAGTTCCTTAACTCTGAAATGTTTCGATGTTGTTTAGAATGCTAAGTTCAAAGTTTCCTCTGAGATTCAAGGTAATCTTTTCACTATGACACACTGTAGAATGAAAAGGCAAGTTTTATGCTTTTAATATAAAATGGCATAAAGCATAAATTTCCATTCTAAACTAAACAAACAAACAAACAAAACAGGAACACAGTTATGAAAAACCTGACCAACATAAGATCTGAAATCCAACAGAGCAAACACAGAGTTCTACAGAGTTCTGCAGTGGATGTCATCATCTGTATTAAGTGTGGGTATTCTCTCCTTCCAAGACTCTATAACCTTGCCCTCTAGGTGGTGGCTTTCTTATTGTTCTAGTGCAAAGAGATTCTTATTTTGAATAGTGCTATAATCTCTAATAACTATAGCCGCTTTACCCAAATCCATCCTAGCTTCAATTTTAACTGGGCTCACACTCCTTCCCTTGCCAAACTGCACACTTTTCATATCTTTCTCTCTACCTCTCAGCATAAATTTTGGTAAATACAGTAACTAGTAGCCAGATCATAGCTTAGATGTCTTGAAATTTTCTCCACCTAACAAACAACTGAGCCCATACTCATTGCCTTCAACTTCATCCACGTTTTCAGAAAAACATACAGCTACTTCATTAGACTATTTCATAAATGGCCCCTAGCCCGGCTACTCACAGAGTCTTTGCTCCCCTCTGTCATGGGCAGTTTTTACTGCTGTTGTTATTAGCATTCTAGTCACCCAAATTTACATCACTATGGCCCATTCAGTTCCTATTACTATTATTTTATAGTTCACAGATCCAAAGTCTTCAGCATTTCTCCCTGCAAGCCATTTCAGAAGTATTAAGAACCACATGTACAAGTTTCTCGTCATAACTCCAATTTTCTCTAGTAGCTAAATTTTTTTTTTATGCTGTGACTACCTACTTGAAAAGGAACAAAATAAGGGAAGAAAGGTTTCTTTTGGCTTATGATTTGGGGGACATGGTCCATTATTCTGTAGAGGGCACAGGGTGGGAGTGTAAAGATGCTGGTTGTGTTTAGGCACAGAAATAGAGAAAAGGATGGTGCTCATCATCTTCGTGATGAGGACATCAACGCTGGGTTGTGTGTTCTCTTCAGTTAGTACCATTGGAAATGCCTTCACAAAAGTACAGAGATAAACCTTCTTCTAAGTGATTTTCAATTAGTCAAGTTGACAATGAAGGTTAACAGGCACGTTTGCCTGGGACTTAGTGCACGATAGATCTTGTCAACTTCTTCCCACATTTCGTTCTCAACATTGGCCATGTCTAAAGTCACAAAGATGCTACTCTAAATCTTTTCCCCAAGCCCTATGAACTTCTTTCCAATGCCTCCATTCCTTCTTTGAAACAACTCTCTCTGTCTCTGCTTCTCTGTGTGTCTTTCTCTATGTCTCTGTCTCCTTTCTCTCTCTCTTTTCTCTCTCACTGACTTAACAGAATGTCTCTTTAAAAATAGTTTTCTTTAGGCTAAACTCATTGTAACTACAATAGTAATCACAGTGATAGTGGTAATAATGTAGGGATTTATTACTTTACTCTTTGTCCTCTGGAATAAAGCATTCATGAGTTTAAAGCATATGACTTATTCAGTCCCCAGTCCCTTGATTGTTGTTGATGAATGAATCTAGTATTTTGATTGGCTTTGATTTCGTTAGTTAATCTTCTACTTTACAAAGTTAGTCCAAATTAATATTATTTATTTGTACTTCACTTCTATCATCACAGAATTTCAGTTTTCTCTTTTACAGAGTAGGATTATTAAATAAATGTATGTTTGTGCTTTAACACTGATGATGTTTATAATAAATGTATAATGTAGGAATTAAAACTAAATAAGATAGGAAAGACAGTAATGTTCTCAATATGTTGGTATCTACATGGAGATAAAAGGTTTTGGTGGGTTGAATTTTAAGATTTAATGACGGGGTCCTGGGAAAGTACTAACAATGGAAGCTTCACATTCCTTCCCACGCTAAGCAAGTAATTCTGCATGAATCTGGTTTCATTTCAAGAATGGAATATTCACAGACTGAACACCCTGCTATAAATCTGACCCTAGGAAGGCAGCAGATAAACTTGAAGAATCATTCTCAGACAACAACTCCCCAAGGCAATGGGTAAATTTTTACAAGCTCCTGTAAATACTTTTGACGGGCTACATAAAATCCCTCCCTTACCCTGTTAGCCTTTATACATATGGGAAAGTAAACATTGCATAAGGTTAGATAATCCACTACCTTGGCCATATAAGGCTCTTCCAATTTGGAACATTGAAATGTCATGTAAAACCTCTGGATTTGGTCTAAGTTCTCTTTCACCCTGAGAATGTAAAAGTTCTGCCTCCCACTTTTCTTTTTAAATTGTTTACTGAAAATAGACTCTTCTATCACACAATACATCCTAAGCACATGTTTCCCTCTTCTAGTCCTCTTCCCCTCCCCCAGATCCACTCCTTCATTTCCTCTTCAGAAAACAGCAGGTCTCCAAGAGACCACAGTTAAAAAAGGACAAATATTTGGCATAAACAGTACTTTCCCTGAGAGGTGAAATCCTTCTCAGATGCTGATAAGTTGGGGCCAGTATTTGTAGAGTCAGCCATCTATTATAATATCATGGTGGTTTGAATTAAAATGGCCTCCATAGGCTCACAGGGAATGGTACTATTAGGAAGTATGGCCTTGGTGGAGTAGGTGTGGCTTTGTTGGAGGAAGTATGTCACTGGGGGTGGACTTGGAGATCTCATATGCTCAAACGAAGCCCAGTGTCTCACTCTCTTCTTGCTGTTGGAGGATGCAGAACTCGGTAGAACTCTCAGCTACTTCTTCAGCACCATGCTTGCTAGCATGCCACTATGCTTTCCACCATGGAAATAATGAACTACACCCCAGCCAGCAGGTTTGGATGAAACTGTTAGTTGTTAACAAACACCATGTGGGATAGGATAGGAAAGAGCTCTGAGGATCTTGTGGTGATGTTAATCTTTTTCTGGTGAGATTTTCCCTTGGCAAGAGAATGAGGCAGTTAGTTACTCTGGAAGATGAGTTTGTGTTGAAGCAGACTGAAAAATGAATTAATGTCTTGAAATTTTCTTTGGCTGAAATGTAAATTTAAGAGGAATCAATATTAAAAATACCTTATTGTGGATCCAAAGTAATAAAAGATTAAAAGATTCACATTTCAATAATGTACGATAACTTCACAAATAATTTTCTGCACAGGGCAAGTCTTTGAAAATGCATGTAGTATCTCTTCTCTTACCATATAACAGGAGCTTTTTGGAAGAGGTAACAGAAACAGCTCAAGACATCTAGTACAAAATATTGTGCTTCCATTCTGCTGTGTTAGGCTGAAAAGGATCCCAGAATGTTGCGACTTGGATGTTTGTGGAGTTTAGCTACTTTTTGATAATCTTTGACTGAGTCTTTCCTCCTCTACCTTCATAGTCATTTACAAAAGTAAAATTTATGAAGCCATATTGCTAGATACACATTCATAAAGTAGTTTTTATACTATTTGTACTTTTTCTTTTTTTAAGAAAATGTTACTATATGTGAATCTCCTCACTAGGTGGTGTTTTGGAAAAACAGAATACTTAGCAAAGGTGTGATGCAGAGTTCAAATCCATCATTAAGCAGCTTCTCAGTTTCTCTTACTGATAAGAACAGTCTATGACAGGGCAAAAGAAATCACATATTTAAAAATGACAGCTAGATAAGGTTTGTGATCTCTACTGCCTCCAATGTCGTCAAAATATGTTGATGATAGAGCCCTACTATCAAGAAATATCAATAAGAAAAGGAAATTCATGTTTTAACTCTAGTCAGGTATCAGTCAAAGCCCAACAATTGTAACAATCAAGTTATGTGTAAGAATTTACATGTGAAACTCTCATTTTATATAGAAAGGTAGATATAAGACACAGAGAAACAAAAGAGATAAGATTTAAAAGTCTGCATTAAGTAAAAGTGAATATTCTCTTACGTAGTTTTAAGAATGTAAATCACTAACTTGTCTTTAAGGCCTTGATGGCATAGAGTAACCATCATCATCCTCATCATCATCCTCATCATCATCACCATCATCATCATCATCATCCTAATTTTAAAAGAAAGATGTAAGAAAGAAAAAATAAATCTCAAAGCTGGGCAGGGTGGTACATACTTCTAATTTCACTACTCAGAAGGACTGCTCCAAATTCAAGGCCAGCCTAGGCAAAGCAAGTGTCAGGCCATGAAGGAATACACATACACTCTCTGACTCCAAAAAACAAAATTAAAAGCCAAAAGTAACAAGATCTTAAAAGTGTGTTTAATCATCTAGACTTGGTATTTCTGTTTTAAAAACTTGACCACTGAGTTAAAAACCTTAAATATCAATTACAGATCAGCTAAAAATAATAAAGGGCCATTTTCTTGAATATTATTGACTACAATAAGACCATATATGCCATGATTTAAATGGAAAACAAATATATATCTCTCTATATACCTACACACACACACACACATATGGCATATGTGGTCTTCATATATATGTATTTTTATGTGTCTATGTATTTTCTGGCCTGATACTTGCTTTGCCTTGAGGATGAAAGGAAGAAGTAGGCCTTGATTGAAAAACTGGGTTAGCCTCCAAGTAGCGAGCATACACTAGTAGGCATGTGGCTTCTCAATTATCAGTGACTAATAGTGATTTCCAGGCTATTAGAGCCTAATCCCTATAATGAGGTAGGGCTGTTGCTTTGAATTATAGAAATTATTCAGTGTTATTACCTGTCCCACAAACATAAATTGTAAATATCACATTGTCTCTAGCTGCTTTGAAGGTAGCCACTCAAGCCTTAAAGGGGCTTGTTAGCAGGAAGTCTGAAATGTTCTCTTGAAGTCCTTTCTGCCACCCCTGAGCTACTCATCAATCCTAGGTCTCAGGTCAGCTGCTGAATCCCAACCTGCCTTAATTACATTTTTAGCCTCAGTTGTTATTTCTAATCATCACTGCTGTGCTTTGTTGACTAGACTGCTACGTGTTTACAGAGCTATTGTCAAGCCAAGCAAAGCAGAGTCCTTCTCCTGGAGCCTCAGGACCCATAGTGGAGATGCTAATAGTGTTAACAGCTTAGACCATCCTCCATTAGGGTCACCTGACTACTTTTGTTTCCAAGACCATCCCTAACATGGTTTATTTAGTCAGTGTCATTGTGAGCTAACAAGGCTCTCATCTCACTCTTCAAGGAGAGGAAGATGAGAAATACCAGGTTTCCCTTCTAGAAGGCCTTAGATTCTTCCTCTTTTGATACTTCCTCCCATTGACTAGGCTATTCCTCACCAAAACAAAATGCAAATTGTGGTGCATAGTCTACAGAACAATTTCCAAATTTCCAAATCCAAGGATGAGAAAGCTTTGCAGAAGAGAGGGAAAAAAGATTGTAAGAGCCAGAGGGTCAGAGAGTTGGCTGTGAGATTATGCCTCCTAGTAATGTCAGAAGCTGTAACCATAAAGTTTCGCCAATACAACTGCCCCAAACATAAGATGAACAAGGAGGACACGAATAGACATGTCAAAGTGGATGGAAGAAAGGTGGTCCTGAGGCTTTAACACAAAGACCTAGCTACAGACAGCTAAGGAGAGTAGAAGAAATAGTTTTCTCCCAGGGAAGAGCACAACAATTTAATATCTAATAATATACATACAAGTAACATATACAGACTAAACAAGCTATATTTAGAAATGTGTATACATATATAAATGAATGTGAGAACAATTCATGTAAAAAGAGGCTGTAAATTTGAAGAATAGGAAAGAGGAGTGTTCAGTGTATAGAAGGGTTTGGAGGGAGAAAGGGGAACATTGAAATGATGTAATTACATTATAATATAAAAATAAAACAAATAACAAAAAAACAAACATAAAAATTTGTTACTGTGCTGAGGAGATATTTCAACAGTTCAGAGAGAATATTTCTCTTGCAGAGGGCCTGGGATTCAATTCCCAACACCCGCATGAGGTCTCGCCTATCCATAATTCCAGAGGATCCAATTGGCAAGCACATGGTGCACATATATGCATGCAAGCAACACATTCATACACATAAAGTAAAATAAATAAATCTAAACAAACACTTAAAAAAAATCTGTTGTCTTGATCCAGGGCAGCAATGCAGTGCCCGGTTGCATTATATTTAAATAGCTAAGACAGAGACAAAGTAACTATTCCAAGAACAAATGTCTTTAAAAATCATTCTTTGCTCCTGCTTGTAAACAATAGGTGCAATTTTCATCCCTAGAATAATTAATCTTTGCTCATTCCCTATTTAAAAAATCAATGATAATGTTCTTATCTATCATATGACAAATTGCCTAACTTGCCTAATGTGAAAATAGAGCTCCACACACATGCCTTTGGCCACACTCTGCCCATCTAATCCATAGGCTCCCAGACCATTATTGATCTCTGTAACTAAAACACAATAATCCTTGGTGATGCTTATGGCAGAAGTTTTCTATCTTTTTTAGGGTAGGCTTTCTCTGCCAACCTGCTAAGGGAGGGGGGTTGACAACTAGTGCATTTGTCAACTAGTGTGATTTTTTTCTATAACACTTGCTTCAAAAATCAGGTCACTGAAGGCAGAACTTAGGTAAAGTTCCCAAGAGAGGGAGACAGTAGAAAGTGGGTGTGAGGACCATAGTTTCTCCAGAAGTCAAGATTTGAGAAAGGGATCTACAATAAGGATTAATTTTAGTTTTCTGCTGAAAGTCTTTTATTTCGCTTTGATATTTTTCTTGTATGAATATAGGACAGCCAACTGACCTTTTTAATTTATTAGTTTAATGATAGTAATCTCTCAGCTTATTTCTCTAAATCTGGGAATACTAAAACCAAATATTAAACATTTTCTTTTCATCTTTTGTTATAAGTGCTAACCCTGCATCACCACTACTCTCTTGAATTAAATGAAAATAAAATGCATGTATATCACATTTTATAAAACAAACTGAAGTTTTGACAAACTATTGGCAATTGTTCTTTTGGAGAAAAGCCACAAATCTGATGGCTGTTGGTAATACAGTATGGAGGTACTAATCAGAAACCCAATCAATGGCCCATTCTGTGGTAAAAACTGGAAAACCTGATGCCTGGTGGTCTCCATTCTTCTTCAGTTCAGATACTGTGTTTGAACTAGATCTGCATCCAGTGAGCACCCACACAGAACTGGGACATGGCATTACTGTGCTAAAGCTGTCTGCTCCCCCTTTTATGTAGAATTTGATCTTTGCTGCTGCTTTTGACATATTCCTATTATAGTTGTGAATACTATCATTTTGTATACTTAAAAATATGGATTTCAAAGCTAGCTTGAGGACAGCAAGGTGGTTCAGGGAGTTAAGGCCCTTGCCGTTAAGACTGATGACCTGAGTTCAGTCCCCATGAACATGATGGAAAGATAAAACCTAATTCCTATGAGTTATCTTCTGGTCTCCATATACATTCTGTGATGTGTGTGTGTGTGTGTGTGTGTGTGTGTGTGTGTGTGTGTGTGTGTGTGTGTGTGTCTGTGTGTGTGTATGTGTGCATGCAAGTACACAATCAGTAAATAAAAAAACAATTAAAAAATGCTTGGATTTAAGATATTTTATTTAGATAAATCTAAATTGAAGTTTTAGACCAGATTTACTTTAAAATGATATATTAAGTTCATTCAGTGCTTCAGATATATTCAGCTTTGACGTCATTCCTTGTCTTAAGAGTAAGGAAGTTCTTGCATTTACTTGTAATTGAACTGCTTATGCTGAAGTGTACATGCATCTCACACTAAAGAAGCTGTGTTTTCTATAAGTTAAATGAAATATGAGATTTTCTTTACTGAGGATTACATACAGTAGAGGTATCCTAAGGCTGCTGAGGAGAAGGCATAGCAAGAGGCTTTGTCCTGGCTCTACCTTTCTGGATACTTTTGTCACAAGGTACAAAGACATCTAGAATTAGGTAGAGAAGAGCCAATAAACAATCCTTGAAAGTCTACTATGTGACTATGATAGAGACATGTGTTTGGTAATGTTATTTTTGTCTTATCCGATTCATTCTCCCAATAATCTCATAAGATTGTTATCATTTCTCTTATTATGTTAAAGGAACCATCAAGGCTCAGAAATGTTAGCTGAGTGGCAGAGCCTGACATGATGGGGCAGGAATGAATCACAAATCTTCAAAATTTGGGGTGGACAGTTCCTTGTGGATTTAAGGGGCCTAGGACCCAAAATGACACATTAGATCAAGGGACAAACCACTGGATGAAATTCCATCTTTTTTTCCTCCCAATTTAGCAGTAGTCAGACTGTAAGAGTAGAAAGCAACTTCTGAGGCACTGAGGTGTGTGACGAACCCCTGGAGTCTTCTTCTTCTGTGCTGAGGTGTGCTGGACCCCTGGAGTCCTTTCCTTCTGTGGGCTTTCCACTCTGAAGTAGGTGCTGGTATTCCTAATGGGTGCAGGGAATCTCATGAACTCAAGAGGCTCTGTTCATCTTTATTTTAAGGGCATCTATGCTTGTGTCCTTTGCAGGCCTCCACATCCATTACTTTAAATAGATTACTTCCCATACTACCTTAATATGTTGACATTATTGGCCCTCTGATGAATTTGAAGTATGAGGGAAACTAATCTTATGGGACAATGAACTCAAAATACAGGGATCTTCTGAGCATTTGCTTTAGAAAAATGAATTTTTAAATCTCTTTTGTATCTTATACTATCTGTTTGCAATTATTAAAAAAAATCCATCATTTTATTAATTCAGGGGACCATGTTTCTGTTATGTTAAGACAACTGTAAATAAAGATACATTTGTACTTTGGTCTCATTAAAGCTCAGGCAATATTGTGTTAGAGAAGCAATAAGAATATAAGATCCAAAGAAGGGAGAAAATCTGTGCATTGTCATCCTCTAGACAGGCCTTAGCCCTTAGAGTCATGACATTTCAACTGCTACAGTGGATTACACTTAACCTTTACAAGACTGCTCATGTCATCAGGTAGTTTGGGGTATCAAGGAGTCCACAGTGTTCTCTGCATTACTCATTACTGAACTATTGGTTTCTAACAGTCTGGGAAAGAAGAGTCCTCAGTTCCCACTGGTGAGTCCACCAGGCTCCAGTGGACAGTTTGATGCCTATGATCATAAAGACTGTTACGGTTTAATTCAATTGGTCACAAAAGAACAAAAAGCCAAAAAAGTGGAGAGGAAGCTTGTAAGAGAGGGTGGGCAAAAGTGAGAGTAACCAGAACACATTACATGCATGTGTGAAAACAAGACATAGTAAGCTGCAGTACATATTATTCTTTTCTTTGTTAGAGAAAAATGTTACTTGACTTACATAATCTTCAAGCACATCTGTGGTGTTTTGAATGTAATTGGTTCCCATAAGCTCATAGGAATGGCAATATTAGAAGGTGTGGCCTTGTTGGAGGAAGTGTGTCACTATGGGGGGGGGGGTTTAAGGTTTCTTATGCTCAAACTACACATAGTTCAGTTCACTTCCTGTTGCCTGCAGATCAAAATTAAGGTTTTCTTTTTCTTTAAAATTTATTTACTATTATTTTGTGGGTATTTGTGAATGTTTGCATGTGTGTGTGTGTGTGTGTGTGTGTGTGTGTGTGTGTGTGTGTGTGTGTGTATACCATGTATTTCTTCTCTACTACTCATTGAAATAGAAGAGGACTTTGAATCCCTTGGAATTGGAGTTCTAGGGCACTGAGAACTAAACCCAAGTCTTCAACAAGAGCAGCAAGTGGCCTTAGCCACTTAGCTATCTCTCTACCTTCATCAAGTATATTTATCTGAAGAAAATAAACACTGGTTTTTAGCAATCCTGATTATATTTCTTTCTTTGAGAAGCTTGTTAAGTATATGCCATGAATATAAGCAGTAGTTGACTATGGAGCAAGTATTAGGTTCTCTGAATCTTCTTTGCAAAGTACCAAAGACCTTGGAAGAATTTCTCTCTGAGTATGTAAGTGATCCTTTTCCTCTGGGTGTGTGTGAAAGTGTGTTCTGTTCCAGACATTTTGGGAGGACATGTAGATGGAAAAGTAGCTTTGAATTTTACTCTAATTGACACATCAAGCTTTACATTCATTCATTCACTAGTATTCAGTGTGTACCTACTGGTGCTAAATAATCTGAGGACTAGAAACATGTCAGTAAATTAAAAAGTATAAATCAGACTGGAGAGAAAGTTCAGCAATTCAGAGCATTGGTTGTTCTTCTGGGGGACTGGGATGCACTACCCAGCACCCACAAGATGGCTCACAATTATCTGTAACTCCAGTTTTAAGGGATCGGATATTCTCTTCTGGTATCCTTGGGCACCAGGCACACAACTAGTGTCATAAATATGTGCAAACAAAGCATTCATACATGTAATATATCATTTTAAAAAATTAAGTATAGATCAGAACCAGTGAATATGGTTCCCCAAGTAAAGACACTTCTGCCAAGCTTGCCATCTGAATTATAGCCCCAGGACCCAAATGGTAAAAAGAGCCAATGAGTTTTCCTCTGATCTCTACCAGCTTAACCCCACTATGCTTGTAATTAAAAAAACTAATAATTTAAGATCTCAATTCTTGCCTCTCAGAAGCTTGTAGTATTAGTATTAGAGTTAGTATTCTGATCAGAGAAATAATGTGATCTGGCTTCAATTTTGCAAAGATGCTTCCAGCCACAATGTTTCCATCACCTAAGGGAGGGAGGGGGCTGCAGCAACAAGGCTATTGAGATGCAGCACAGGGAATGGGGACCAGCAAGTAGCAGAAGTAGTGATGTGGGTTCTAGATAGTCTTCTATAGAAGTCACTAGAGTTTTCTGGGGAGGGGGCTTTCCTAGGAGCTCAGATCCACCCGCATCTGCAACCGGTGTTCTTTCACAAAATGCTCTGAAGTAAAATATTTCACAGCTATGTTCACTGAAAGGGAACTGGAGCTTTTTCTTTTAGGACTCTTACTACCAGGTTTCTGTAAGGAGAACCTGTCAGTACCTGAAGTGGGCAGGAAAGAGCTTGATGTCTCAGGAGCATATGCTACCCAGGCTGTGGCTTGTGGAAAGCAGCCAGTATATTTATGTGCCTGAGAGTGGGAGTGTGGTGGCCTTGGAGCTGCCCAAAGTGCATTGTGATCATCCCCAACAATCCCCTGCAGGAAGATGGATTCTCATAGTAAGGTTGAAGGCCAGCTTTATGTTCTCTGCTTTTGCTATTTGCCAGCAATTATCAGGCCCTTCCAAATCAGGAGAATATGAATTCTTGGTAGAAAAGTGGCTCATTTAGGGCATTGTTTTACTATACTTTTAAAATTGAGAACATAGCTTCCTGCAGTTAATGTTTACTGGACAGTCTTGGCAACCTAGATAAAGCTCTAGGTGTGACAGGTCTACCAATCAGAATACAGGCAAAGGCATTTCAGCTTACAATGGTAGATGCATCTTGACCAAACAAACCACTGTGATAAGTAAAAAAAAAAAAAAATCAGCAGTTCTCAACTTGTGGGGCCCAACTCCTTTGGAGTCAGATGACCATTTAAAAGGGGTCACCTAAGACCATTGGAAAACATAGATTATTTATTTACATTATGATTCATAACACAAGCAAAATTACAGGTATGAAGTAGCAACAGAAATAATTTTATGGTTGGGGTCAGCACAAAGTAAGGAATTGCATTAAAGGGTCATAGCATTAGGAAGATTGAGAACCACTCTCCTAAGTACATTTAAGCACCTCACCTGACAAGCATCCTGAGACATCTACTCCACACATTGGATAGTACTCATGGTTGTTCCTTGTAATCATGTAACCCACTAGGAACTGCAGCTTGCTACTGTTGTCCAGTAATGTGAGAGATCATACTACCTATCTGTAGTGCAAGAAAAGACTGATCCTTGGAATCCAAAGTTGGTTTTCAACTCAATAACTTTATATTTTATTTATGCAATCAAAGGATTAAAAATAATAAGTTTTGACAGAGACTATCTATACATATTGTTTATTGCAAGTCCATGAAATGGCTGCATGCTGTTGGTAAAGTATAGTAAAGAAATGGCAGGCTCATTCAATTAATTTTCATTGACTTTGAGGAAATGACTTTATATTTTCCCACGAGTAACCACAGATGTTACATCAGCCATTTAATTATTACATTATCAGGGAGATAATATCATGAGAAAACGTGTTGGTAGATTCAGTCTAAGAGGCGATCCCTACTCATTTTATCCTGAAATACTGTTAAGTGATCTGGTTTCATTTGAAGTCTCTGGGAGGGCTATAAGATCTAAGGCTCCTCCTAACCTTGTCTTCTAGACATGTTATAATAAATACTTCATTGAACATGACCATACACTGGGCCCTGAAAATGAAATTGGTCAGGATCTTTCACTTCTACCTTATCCTAGAGTTTATCTCTGAAGTTGCACCTTTGAATTATCATCCATACCCTGAAGAAGGGGTAATACCAGCATGAGGCAGACATCTCTGATTCCCGTTTACCTTCATAGTGCAGTTGAAGACTCCACCATTTGAAAATCATTCAAAGCACACTGAAGGGTGTCTTTTATTTTTTGCCCAGGGTTGCGTCCAAAAAGAACTCTGCGCCTGGTGCTCTGGACAGCTGAAGAACAAGGTGGAATTGGTGCATCCCAGTATTATGAGCTACATAAGGTAACACTAACCAGGAGATAACATGCTGAACACTTACATTTGCAGTGTGTTAAAAACAAAAAGCATTGATTTGTACATTTGCAATATGCTAAACCAAAAACATTGACAACATTGACGTGTACTTTGCATTTTTAAATCCTCTAGAACTGTCTGTTTAAAAGTTTAAATGGATGCAGAGCCTTTTGTCCCAACCTCCTGCCCCAAATAAACACATAAAAGCTTATGTTAATTATAAATGTTTGGCTGATTGCTCTGACTTATTCTTAACTAGCTCTTACATTTAAATAAGCCCATTTCTATTAATCTAATTATTGCCACATAGTTTGTGGGTTACTGTCCTCTGGAATCTTGTTTCTTGGGTAGCTGACTCACATGTCCTTCCACCCCACCCCCTTCCTTCGTCTCCTAAGTTTGATTGTTCCACCTAATCTTATCCTGCCTTGCCATTAGCCAAAAGAGCTTTATTATCAACCAATGAAAACAATGCATGTTCACAGCATACAGAAGGACCATTCCACAGCAATGGCAGGGTAACTCTGGCAAATACTGAGCTCTATAAGAGAGTATGTCCTGGTGAAATGAAGATACTCATCATACTCGTGGCTCTAGAAAATTTCTCAGCTGCGAGTTGTTATTTCTTTAGTCTTGCTAGTTTTGCTGTGCTCATAACATGGCAGAATGCAGTGGGTAAGCATTACCTCCCCCACTGAGGCAAAACCCCCTGCATTTGTGTCCCAAATCCTCCTGGAAATTCTAGTATTTGAAGCCTCATGACTGGTGTTAACATCACCTTCATGGTGATCTGGGGATACATAGGGCAGCCTGATTAAATGCTAAATTTAGGCACAGATGGAGCCTGAAATAGGAAGACTGATGTGGAAAATTATGGTTTTCTAATCTACAAAACTGCCTTTAATACTGGGGGTAGGGATTACTACTGAGAACACCTTTGAGAGAATGAAACATGTGAGGACAGAAAACCTCTAGAACAAGTTGAACATTAGCTCAAAGAGAAGCTATTTGAGTGTCTCCGCATGAGCAGGGAAGAAGGTATGCTTATTCCTCCTTTTCTTCCTCCTTCTCCTTCTGGAATATTAGAGAATAGAATCACCCACTGTTATATCACCACAGATGATGATGACAGTCATGCCTCCTGATGCTGCTCATTTGTTCTCCCTAAATCTTGAAATTAGAAAAAAATAAGATTGAGTTATCTACATCACACCGGAGCTTGCGTTATGAAATATATTTTGAACTTTTCACAACTTTATGCAGCAACCATCTCTCTGCACACTGTTTCAACTAATTAGAGCATGAGTTTAGCGTCGTAAATTTAGTCAGAGTAGAATCATTTACTATGTAAAGGACTAGTGACTTATGCTTAGCCTCCAGCATTATTCAGGATAAGAAAACTCCAGACAACTATCTTCTGGCTGGTTGGAAACATTATCCTTTATATCTTGTGGTACACATCATTATCACGAAAGGATTATTCTAGATTAAGTATCCTTAACATTATTGGAGCTGATAAGATATTCCATGTGGTATGTTAAGTTTCAAGTTTAATATCATAATAGATTCACTCAAAGGCTAGCCATGATATTCTGTTTGTAATCTCAGCACTCAAGAGGTGGAGTGAGGAAGATCATGAGTTCAGTGCCAGAAAATGCCAGAAAATGCTATAGAATAAGACATTATCAGAAAAGAATCAACATAACAAATTCACCCCCACTGCATGGAGGTTTGTGCTTGTTTTTGTCAGCTAGACATAAGCTGAGGTCATCCATGGAGAGAAAATCCCAATTGAAAAGATGCCTCCAAAAGATTTAACATGTTTGTAGGGCATTTTATTGGTTAATGATTGCTGTGGAAAATCCCAGCCAACAATTTAGGGCAGGCAGGTAGTTCTGAATCATATAAGCAAGCAAGCTGAGTAATCCCTGAGGGAGCAAGCCAGAACACAGCATTACTTTATGATATCTGCTTTGGTTCCTGCCACCAGATTCCTGTTTTGAGGTTTCGTCTTCCCCTAATAGTGGACTGCAACTTGTAAGGTAAAAAACCCTTTCCTCTCAAAAAGGCTTTTGGTTGTAGTATTTTATTAGAGTGATAAAACCTATCTAAAAACAAGGCTATAATGTAATGAATGACATAGGTCATACATTAATACAATAATATACATTATTGGGGAGTTTTAGTTTAAGATGTATTACATTTATTGATGCTGTGAAATAATTGTTTAATGGTTCAAAGATATGCTGTATTCTTTTATGTGCATTTGTTTAACTCTGAAGCTGTGTTACTTTGCCCGCCTAAAACATTTGATTAGTCTAATGAAGAACTGAACAACCAATAGCTAGGCAGGAAAGAGAAATAGGTGGGGCTGGCAGTCAGAGAGAATAAATAGGAGAAGTCTAGGCTGGAGAGAAGAAAAGGGAAGAATGAAAAAAGGAAGAGAGGAGAACACCAGGGGCCAGCCACACAGCCACACAGTCACCTAGCCACACAGCCACACAGCCACCTAGCCACACAGCCACAGAGCTATACAGCCACCCAGCCACACAGCCACATAGCCACAGAGCTACACAGCCTCACAGTCAGTCTCAGATTAAGAAGGAAAGAAATATTGGTAGAATAAAGAAAGGTAAAAGAACAGAGGCAGAATGTAGTTAAAGAGAAGTAGAATTACCTAAAATAAAATAGCAGCTTTCTGGAAGGCACCACTTATCAAAATTAAATCAAGATCAGGTAAATGACCTACACAGACCTATAAACCTAAAAGAAATTGAAGCTGTCATTAAAAGTCTCCCGAGTAAAAAAATCCCAGGACCAGAAGGTTTCAGTGAAGAATTTTACCAGACATTCAAAGAAGAAATAATACCAATACTACTCAAACTGTTCCATACAGAAGAAACTGAAGAAACATTGCCAAACTCTTTTAATGAGGCCACAATCACCCTGATATCCAAGCCACTCAAAGAGGCAACAAAGAAAGAGAATTATAGATCAATCTCCCTCATGAACATTGATGCAAAAATGCTCAATAAAATTCTGGCAAACTGAATTCAAAAACATACATACACACACACACACACACATACACACACATAAACATCCACCATGATCATTCCAAAGATCTTCATCCCAGAGATTCAGGAATGGCTCAACATACAAAAAACTGTGAATGTCATCCATCATATAAACAAAATGAAAAAAAAAAATACATGATCATCTCCTTAGATGCTGAAAAACTTTTGACAAAATCCAACACTCCTTCATGATAAAAGTCCCGGAGAGATCAGGAACACAGGGAAAATACCTAAATATGAAAAGGGCGATATACAGCAAGGCAACATCCAACATCAAACTAAATGGAGAAATACTCAAAGCAACCCCACTAAAATCAGGAAAAAGTCAAGGCTGTCCTCTCTCTCCTTATCTATTCAATATAGTTCTCAAAGTTTTAGCTAAAGCAATAAGAAAAAAAAAAGAGATTAAGGAGCTACAAATTGGAAAGGAAGAAATCAAACTATCTATTTGATATGATTGTATACATAAGTGACCCCAAAATTCTACCAGAGAACTCCTAAGGCAGATAAATACTTTTGGCAATGTAGTAGGGTACAAGATTACTAAAAAAAAAAAAAAAAAAGATCAACAGCCCTCCTATACTAAGGATAGAAGGGCTGAAAAAGAAATAAGGGAAACATCACCCTTTATAATAGCTGCGAATAGCATTAGATATCTTGGCATAACTCTAACCAAAGAAGTAGCAGACCTGTTAAACAAAATCTTTAAGTCACTAAAGAGATAAATTGAAGAGGATATCAGAAAATGGAAAGACCTCCCATGCTCCTGGATAGGTAGGATCAACACAGTAAAAATAGCAATCTTACCAAAAGCAATCTACAGATTCAATGCAATCCTCAGCAAAACTCCAACACAATATTTTTCAGACCTTGAAAGAACAATACTCAGCTTCATATGGAATAACAGGAAACCCAGGATTGACAAAACAATCCTATTCAATAAAAGAACCTCAGGAGGTATCAACATGGTATCAACATCCTTGACTTAATCTATACTATATAGAGCTACAGTAATAAAAACAGCCTGGTATTACTGGCATAACAACAGACTTGTGGATTAATGGAATTGAATAAAGGACCCTGACCTTAACACACACACACCTATAAACACCTGATTTTTGAACAAGAGGTCAAAAATATTCAATGGAAAAAGATAGTATCTTTAACAAATAACTGGATGGTAGTATATAGAAGAATGCAAATAGATCCCTACTTATCACTCTGCACAAAACTGAAATCCAAGTGAATCAAAGACTTCAACATAAACCCAGCTACAGTGAACTTGATAGGAAATTGGGAAACACATTGGCACAGGTGACCACTTCCTAAATATAACATCAGTAGCACAGACACTAAGAACAATAATCAATAAGTGGGATCTCCTGAAACTGGGAAGCTTCTGTAAGGCAAAGGACACTGTCAATAAGACAAAACGACAGCCTACAGAATTGGAAAAAGATCTTCACTAACCCTACATCTGACAGAGGAATGATCTCTAAAATAGAGAACTCAAGAAACTAGAACCCAAAAACCTAAATAACCCAATAAAAATGGGGTTCAGAGCTTAAAGGAAATCCTCAACAGAATTACAAAAGGCTGAAAGGCACTTAAAAATTGTTCAACATCATTAACCATCAGAGAAATGTAAATCAAAACAACTTTGAGATCCCACCTTAAACCTATCAGAATAGCTAAGATCAAAAACATAGATGACAGCCTATGCTGGAGAAGATGCGGAACAAGGGGAACACTCCTCCATTGTTGGTGAGAGTATAAACTTGTACAGCCACTTTGGAGTACACTATGGCAGTTCCTCAGAAAACTGGGAATCAGTCTCATCAATGATCCAGCAATACCATTATTGAGCATATACCCAAAGGATGCACATTTGTGCCTCAAGGCATTAGCTCCACTATGTTCATAGCAGCATTATTCATCATAGCAAGAACATGGAAACAAACTAGATGTCCCTCAACTAAAGAATGGATTAACAAACTGTGCTACATCCACACAATGGAGTACTATTCCGCAGGAAAAAAAAAAAGACATCCTAAAATTTGCAGACGAATGGATGGACTTGGAGAATATCCTCCTGAGCAAGGTATCACAAACCCAGAAAGATAGACATGAGATGTACTCACTCTTAAGTGGATTTTAGACAAAAAGAAAAGAACACACAAACTGCAAACCAGAACCCCTGGACAGCTTGGGATCAGAAGGAACCTAAGAGAGACATCCAGAGATTTCCCTAAGAAGAGAAAATAGAGAAGATCTCCTTAGCAAATTGGGCTCATAATGGGTAACAACCAAGAAGTAGGAACAAATCATGAGCGAAGGAGATGGTTGAGTGAGAGGAGCAACAAAGAGGAAGAAAGAAAAGATGGGTATCTTGATAGAGGAAGTCACTATGTGGTTAGGAAGAAACAGGTTGCTAGGAATACCTCCAAGAACTCACAGGATGTCCATGGCTATGTCTCCAATCAATAGTGAAGGGGGTGCCTAAACAGGACTTCACCTATAATCAAATGAATAACCACACTAAATGTCAACACAGAACCTACATCCAACAATGAATAGAGGTGGAGGCAGAGATCCTTGGCTGAGCACTAGGCCAAGACGGTGGTCCAACTCAGAGAGGGAAAGGAGAGTCTGGATGAGCAAGGGGATAGGGATTATGAGGAGGAGTCCCACAGAGATGGCTGGCTGAAGCCCTGGGGAGCTCACTGAATCAAGAACAGCCACTATAGAACCTTGAGAAAAGGAGCTACACCTTTTAAGGGTGAGGATTGTGGTTTGGCATAGGCAGTATGTAGAGCCTCCAGCGGTGAGATCAGACTGTGTTCCTGTGCATGGGCTGGCACCTTGGACCCCATTCCCTGCAGAGGAACACCTAACTCAGCCTTGATATTAGGATGAGGACATCGGACCTACCTGGAGTGGATGTGCCATGCTGAGTTGACCCAAATTGAGACTTGCCCTTTTGGGGGAGGGGATCAAGGGATGGGGTGGTAAGGGGAGCCTGAAGGTGGACTGGGAGGGTTGGGAAGAGGGAAGGAAGGAGGAGTAGAGGGATACATAGAAAAATTCCTTCTTAATAAATAATTAAAAATAAGATAAATTGGATAATTTAAGACAGAAAAGCTGTCTAGAAATAAACCAAGCTAAGGCCAAGTATTCATAAATATGAATAAGTCTTTTATTTGAGAGCTGAATGGTGAGTTCTAAAGAGAAAAATACCAAGTACAATATGTTTACTATAAGGTTAGTTAAGTCTTCTGATTAAAATGCAAGGTATTGATGGTAGGCGGAGGACAGTGACCTCACATGACTTTGAAGAACAATCCAAAGAAACTTCACAGAAGAAATGACATCCACGTCAAGATCTGGAGAATGAACAGAATAGACGTAAGCAAAGGAAAATGGACGGATTACAAGAGGAGGTGACACTGCCTCATCAGAGGGAATGTGTGTGCAAAGACTGGTATAAGAAAGACCATTGCACCCCAGAGAAACAGAAAGGTGGTCAGAACACGGGCAGACAGCTAAAGAGGAGCTAGGACAAGAGGAGCTTTAACATTCTATACATCTTGTTCTTCATGGAAAAGGATTCCTGAAAGAGCTAATATAAAGTGTTATTTTATAGAATTTTAAAATATATTCTTCCCCAAGGAAAAGATTTGGGTTTAAAATGCAGTGGATTTGTCTTGAGATTTCCTCACCATTGAAATTCTGAGAACTGAGGGGAAAAAAATATTTTTCTGTGAGGTTTTACGTTTCACTGTAACTGAGCTTTACATTTCTAATAAGTTGACAAATAGACACATACACAAACACACATGTACCCACATGTACTTTCACACAAGCATGTACACACACATACGAGCATGTACGTATATAATCACATACTCATACAAACACAAACATGTAAGTCATACATATACACACAGACACACATGTGCACACATGCACACCCACATAAACACTCTCATGAATACTTACATGTACACACACATACACTCATGTCAAACATTCATGTAAATGCACATACATACATACACAATACACACAAGTGACACATTCCCATATATAATTACACACATGCATACACATATACACACAGAAACACAAAAGCACACAAACATGGTCATGTACATATGCACATACTTACACAAACATGCATGCACAAAAATACATACACATATGTGCACATGCACACATATACACATGCACATACATACACAGACAATACACACAAACTTACACAGACATACACACTTTTACATAGCACGACATAGAATGGTGACCTGTTGAAGCCTCAACTGACCCCTTAGGGCCTGAAAGGAGAATGTGTTTGCTGGACCATCTCGATGCTCAGCAAAGGTTGACTTCTTTTATGCCCAGAAATAATGGCTTTGCATTATTGCTTACTGAGGAAGTGATTATTTCAAACGTTAATTGCTCTTTAGGTTCAATTCAGCTCATGTTTACTAGAAAGAAATGTCACTACATAAAGATTCCATTATTGTGAATGACAGTTGACCTTAAGGGAGGAATTTAAAAATATGAAGATTTTTTTTAAAAATTTTAAATAAACTAATCAAATGATATTGTGTAGGTGCCATTGGTCTAATCAGTTTTTCATGAGAAGAATAATACTCTCCTCCCTTCTCTTCGGAAGCCAGGACGTCATGTCCTACATCTTAAAATGTTCAAAGGATGAGGAGGAACTAATTAATTCTGACCTTTGAAAATCTTTTCCATTTTAGCAAAGTGATTTGGCATAATTATAATTAGCAAAATGATCTTGCCCCAAGAAAGTTTCATTGCATGAAGTAGTCCAATAAGATAGATTGATATGTTCTAGTTTGGCATGAACAATATTTAATGTTATCCTGATTTATTATCCAAACTTCAGGCAATTGAATCATAGGGGTAATGAACACTGCCATGTTCTGGTAGTCATTAATAAGGGCAATGTTTAAATAGGTTTTATGGAATGAGGGATAGGATCAATGATCATTCTAAACATATCAGCTTATTTGAACTCTAATCATCTTAAAACAGAAAAAGCTAGCATGAATTTATGTGGTTATATTTAGCACTTCCTGTGTTCCTAGTGCTGTAAAATAAAATTTCCTCCTTATATAAATACCCAAAAATATTAGCTACTTTTAGTAGTAAAGTTTTTGTCAACTTTATAATTCATATTAAATTTCACAATTCTCTATAAATTCCATGGAGACCTCCTCACATTACACAGGCAAATGTATTTCTTAGACATTTTACTATGCAATCCTATTGCCCTATTGCCCCATATTTTGTTAATTTTGTCAGGGTGATGCTACTAGAGTGTAACAGTGTGACACTCCTGTTCAGATCTGGGTATAAGCTTATCAAAGCTGATGTATATGTCCATGGATTTGTCACTATACAGTTTTCCAGCATCATTAATGTCTCACACTGCATAGCCTTGCTCATCAGAAATCACGGCCCCAATTATGGCTTCTTGGCTGCTAAGCATCTTGTGTTTTTCTTTCAATGACCAGACATTTGCATAAATCAGCCAAGAATATTTTTTCCTCTCTCACCTGAATAGAATTTCATCATGGTATGGGCTTTTAAATCTTATATCCATATATGGTAGTTGTACTGAAATATGTGTCAATCTGGGAAGAACTCTTAAAATATTTCTTTTGCTAGCTGAAGAATCACATGCCATTTGCAAATGAGTATGAGTGAGTGTTACACACCTCTGTTCTTTATATCTTATTGGAAGGAATATATTTATACTTGTTTTTATTGAGTTTTGAAAAGAGGAAATGATAGTTGTAAGTGCAACAACAGTCTGTGACAGCTAGAAGGGAAATGTACCCAATTCCTTGATTCTAAGACCTCACCTATTATTTGGGGTAATGTTTAAAATTCCTACTGTGATTTCAGAGCAGGTGGAATTTGAGTTAAATGTTGGTTCAAACTTACTACGTGTAAAAATGTAAAAAAAATTATCTTTATTTCTCTAAACCAAATAATTAAAGACCAAATAATGCAATCACCTTTTAAACTTGCTTTTGAAAACATGGAGCCAAAATGCTGGAGTTTGTTGTAAATAAAAGGCAAAGCATCATATTTTTTTCCCTATCTTAAAAGCCACAAAGAAGGGCATTAGTTGTATGCAATCTGCTTAAATGGCTGACCAGAGACTGACTATAACACAAATCCTTATCTTAGCCCAGTTATTATCTGGTCTAGAAGGAACTGTGGCATGTCTAGTTCATGAATTTCCTAAGGAAATTGGGTCGACATTTTAGGAAGCACAAATCTGAACCAGGGTGTCAGGCCTCGAGCTCAAAAGTAACCTACCTATATGGGTCAGTGGTTTTGGGACTAAATTACCCATTACACGTACTTGGGCCTCATTAAGTTACAGGGGTCAGCACAGTACTTTGGAATCACCAAGGGTATTGTTTTCTATACTTTATCATTTAAACCGTGCATCACTACTTCATGTGGGGTGAAAGTGGAAGTCTGTGGCAACAAAAGGTTTCCAAATATGAAATGGCTAAAGATGAATCAGAACCAAGTGGGTAGTAAGTCCATGATTTCTGGAGCACACAGCAATGCTGTCTTCCTGGCACTTCCATTCTGAATGCACAGTGTGTACACTTTGTCCTCCAAAGGCCACCACAACACCTCAGCTCACACTGGAGACTGTTGCATGTTAGGATAGCAGTGTTCTACACAGTACAAAGGTTTTGGCTCCCATAGGAGCATGATAATGAAAACAAAGACAATATTTTCCTACATTATTCCTCAACATGTAAGTATCAAATTAGTTAATCTTTGAATTATGTTGTGTTAAAATGTTTGGTTTTTAAATTGTGCTATTGGGGTTCAAAACAAAACCTCATTAAATGAGATTTTTCTCAGCTATGCACATGCCTGTGGACACCAGATTGACACTAGATATCCTCACATTTTTGAATCAGGATCTCTCTCACTGCCCTGAAGCTCACTGTTTCAATTGTACTTGTTCAGCTGCTCTCTGTGACAACACATCCAGCTCTTGACTTACATGAGTGTTCTGCCATGGTGGCTTCTACATGGGTCCTGGGGGTCCAGCTCAGGTCCTCATGAACTCTTCCTCATGAACTACATGTCTCTCTCTTCCCCCCTTACTCAAAACAACAATTAACATATTTTCTTCCCCTTTGTCCTTCTCCTGATTTCTTTTTTCTGCTTGGTTTGTTTTTATTTTTGAAACCAGGTTTTCCTATATGGCCTAGTCTAGAGCTTGTGATGCTCCTTGAGAGTCTCTGAGTGCTGGGATTGTAGGTCTGTATCTGTAAGGATTGCAGATCAGGTGGAAGGGTATCATGGCAGCTGGGAACCCAGGAATACCACAAAATCACTGTAAGGGTAGTAGCTTACATCTCTGTTCCAGAGAAAGGTTTCCCTAATGCAAGTGTTAACAGCTCTGCTCAGGCGGGAGAGGGGTTCCACAATGAAGCTGTTACTGCTCTAGTCTCAGGCTCCAGAAGTCTAACAATTCTGCCCTACTAGAGGAAAGTTTCCCCAGAGAAAGTATTACAGTTTGATGTGGGAATGTCTTTCTGTATGCTGTGAATATCAATCTCTAAATAAAGGAGCTGTTTTGGCCCTTGGTGAACACCATAGAAGAAGTAGGTGGGGAATCAGAATAGGTAGGAAATGAAGGTCAGAGTCAGAGACAGATGGAGCCAGCTGCCCAAGAAGAAACATGTAAGGAACACAGTTGATCCATGGGCCACATGGCAGACAATTAATGGAAATGGGTTGAGTTAAAATGAAGAAGATAGCTAGCAATGTGCCTAAGCCATAGGCCAAACAGCATGAACTTAATATAAGTGTCTGAGTCATTTGGAGGGCCTAAGCAGCAGGAGGTGGCTAAGCAGTCTGAGATTGCAGGTCTGTGGGCCTAGACCTCTGGCTGGACGGGTCCAAGAAACCTCATTGTAACAACAATTCTGGTTCTGTTCTTCTCTGGCTTAGGGAGTTGTTGTCACTCAAAAGATTTATTGGGAAGGAAGAATCCAGGAGTATAGTGAGAAGCTAAACACAATGAACACTGTGTAGAGCTTATATAGGATTTGTTTCAAGTGGAGTTTTCGAGGGTAGCTTAGTAATGGTGGGCTTCTGTGGTCTGATTCTCAGGAATTGCTGGGATTTCAAGCTCAGGTCCTGGGGTAAAGTCAGGGTCAGGCTGTTTTTTCCTTGGCCCTTCTCACTCCACAGTGCCACTGTGTAGCATCCAATATTTCTTAAAGCAGGAACTGGATGCTTTATTCAGATAGTAAATTTAATTGCAGTATTGTAAGATACAATTTGAAAAGTATCTTTTTCAAAAGTTTACACACAGAAAAGGAAATTATTAAAAAATGAACATAGCAGTGTGTCATGGCCCTTAATTTCTTACCATATCCCTAATTCAGTTTTTGTTTTATTTTGTCTTTGTCTATATATTAGTTTTGTTTGGAACACAAATTATTATTGAAAGGGGGCAGGGAAAGGTTCTTCCCAAAAGATCAGATGTAGGCTTGCCATCAATCTCCCATGCCCTTCTGGAGGTTCACTGTCTACTTCCAGCAGTGGTGGCTTTGCTATGATACTACACACATCATACAGCTTCAGAGAGTGGTCTATGCCAAATGGCATGAGTGACTGGATAGAGTGTCTGGAAGTCAATGCTAGAGAGCTTCTCCTGGGTGGGAGTTCACCTTCCACCCCAAGGAGCAGCATCCAGAGCCACAAGCATTGTTAAAACAAGGTGACCTTGATGGCAGAAGCTCAGCCAGGGAAACAGCAACAGAGTAATGGGACTCAGCTTGCCGTGGGACCGCAAGCTGGGGACCTGCCAGAGACCTTTGTGTTTTTCTCTGAAACTCTCTTAATGACCATTCCAAAGGGGTTGATTTCCCAAGTCTTGTACCTATGGTGCATCTGACTAACTCTTCACTGTCTACTGATAGGATTGGTTAGGGCCTAGCTTAGCAAGGAGACCCCATCTGTAATTCCTGCTGACTCACTTATATGTGTCTAACATGTACACACACACACCCTAAACTGAAAGGTTTATTCCCCATTTTTTTTCCCCCAGAGGCCCTTCCTTCTACAGTCTGAGATGTTTGTCTGCCATTTGTGGCTACTCATTGTAGAAGCCAGGTGTTGCCCACAGCAACCAGCAGTTTGCTGACATTGGTTTCAGGGTTTTGTAAAAGACAAATTTCTCAAAACCAATTTCTAAAGAGTTTTTGTGCCCATGCAGTCAAACATCCATAAACAGCAATTCAGATTCAGAGAGCTTAGCAAGGCCATCTACAAATGCAGAGAGTGATTTTACAATCTAAGTGATTTTTAAAATTAAACAGCATTATTGTCACTAGTTAAGGACAGAGATTTCATTTGCTCTAGTGGATCCCTGTAGTTTCATTTAATAGAACTCATCTACCAAGTTGGGATAGTGTCACAATGACAAAGGTCAGGCCAGCTCTCCAGGTATTAACTGTGGGTTGACAGAGTGTGTGGTATGCCCCCACTACTCATAGTTGGATTATACGTTTCCCCTTCAAGGCTCTAGAAAATACTTCATTATGTCCTGCAGAGCCAAATGGGAAGCAATCAAGCTGTTTTGTCATTTGAATTACGAAAGGTCATGGGATTAGAACTTAAGAGTAGACAGAAAGTGCTTTGTGAAAATTGCCCATTTTTCCAGATAAGGAGAATAGCGCACTCCATTCATTTGATCAAAAATCTAGTAGTGTAGATTTTGGTTGGTGAGTAGACTTACAGAGGAAAAGAAGCCATCTGAAATTCTGAAAGATTTTATTTTGCCCAAACTCTGAATTAAGTTCATACTTGTCATCTGTGCCAACGCTTATGAACACTGCTCATACACTTTATCTTAATGTCCGACGGTGTGATGCAGTTCAGATTTCACACCTGAAGAAACAGAGGTTCAGTGATGTAGAGAATTTTCCAAGGTTGCACGATCCAGTGAGTTTAGAGACTAAGGATGAACCTAGCTCTTCTTTCTCTGGACTTCAGCCACAATGACTTATCTGACTATTTACTTAGCTACCAGTCATCTTAATTACTATATCTATCAGCTTGTCACAGAAAGATTGATTGCTCGACAGATTCAGTGATGCCAGATAATCAGCACAAATGTAGTAGTCAAGAAGCTTCAAGGTGTGTAGTTTAAAACACACATAGAATCTGTCCTGCACCATTTCGGAGTAAAAGGCCTAGAAATTGGGCATTGCTGCCTTACTAATTCCTGACACAATGTTCTGTCATGGTTTCTAGGTAATTTGAAAACAAAAGTGTGCATTTACTCATGACATTCTCTCCAATCCCTAATACAGTGACTTTAAAACAAAAAACAAAAAAAACCCCAAAAGCAGCAACACTTGGATTTTCTGTACAATTTCTTCATAGTTTGGTATATTCTACAAATAAATTTATAGCTAAGAAAAAATACAATACAATGTTAAAATATCTTATACCTTTCTTTCTTACCATAATAAATGTCAAAATTATTGCACTATTTAAAAGTCTTCAGATCAGAAATATCTCCCACCACGGGGCACTTCACAATGATTGGGCCTATAAGAAAAGTTACATGAGAGAAGAGGCCAACTGTAGTAGGAGGTTTCTGGCCCAGACTTTCGGGCCTAGCCTCAAGGTCTAAGACCTGCAGACCCGCAGACCCACAGACCTGCAGACCCTCAGAGACACACAGATGCTTTATGCTGATCAGCCTCAGGCCCAGGCATATAGCTTGCTAACTCTCTGTCCTTCATCTAACCCATGATTCTTCCTGTTCAGCCATGTGGCTCAGTATCTTTTCTCAGAGCAGCATGATTGTCCTCTGCTTCCTGTGGCTTCTCTCTGGCGTTCTGCTCTGTGCTTCCTGTTCTCAGAGTTTTTAGCCTGGTGGCCCCACCCACACTTCCTGCTTGCCTTTGGCCAATCAGCCAAACCAGTGGGTGGGGCAGTTATTTACCATGAAACAACACAATACCCCTACAGCCAACCATGTGTGGATGTCTATTTAGACCTTGTGTATATAGTGCTTAGGAACTCAACATATCAGCCTCTTCTCAATTTGAGTTCATCTTTCTTCTTTTGCTGTAATTGGTGTGGAATGTCCAGAGAAGGAATATACTAAGATATGCTCAAGTCTGAGCTGTTTCGTAAAATTCCCAAAGTAATTTCATTGCATCATATCTCTGGCCAGGCTCACCCAATACATTCCCAAAACTTAGAAGATCAGAGGAACAATAATATATGAAGGGAGCTATGTGTCTCCAAAGATATTTCCTGATGTGTTACTGCCTTAGTAGTTTCAGTGTGAAAACAGCAATGAAAGACAGGTACACTGGAGACTGGGAGATCAGATCAGAATTACAAAACAGAAAAAAATCCACACCTGCCCCCAAAAATACATCAACACTCATGTTTCTATGAAAGGTGGCGTCCTGATGAAGAGATGTCCATTGTGACTAGTTCAGCTCGCCAAGATCTAATACCACAGAAGGGAAAAGCAATGAGAATGAGGAGCATGATCCCGAACAGAACAACCCTCTGGACTGTTTGGCTTTCAAAGAATTTCACAGGAAGACTTTGACCACCCATGTGATTTTTATTTTCTGTTCTTTGGGGTAATTACTGTACAGTAAGAACGCCTCCATTTAAACATGCTTTTCTGAATCACTAACATAAGAATGGGGCAAACAAAGTGGAAAAAGGAATATTCACTTATAAACAAAGCTGCTACCTTCAAGTCATGTATACTTAATACCTAATTATCCTGTAGTATGAGGTTTCTGGCCAGACTTTCCGGCCTAACATCAAGGTTTAGGCCCACAGACCCGCAGACCTGCAGACCTGCAGAGACACACAGATGCTTTCAATAGTTTTAGGCTGATCCACCTCAGGCCCGGGCACATAACTTGCTAACTCTGTACCCTTCATCTAACCCATGATTCTTGTTTAGCCATGCAGCTCGGTACCTTTCTTTAGAGCAGCATAGTTGTCCTCTGCTTCTTCCAGCTTCTCTCTGGCATTCTGCTCTGTGCTTTTTGTTCTCAAGAGTTTTTAGTCTGGTAGCCCTGCCCACACTTCCTGCCTGCCTTTGGCCCATCAGCACTTTTTATTAAACCAGTGGGTGGGACAATTATTTACCATGAAACAACACAATACCCCTACATTATCCAGACATTTCTATTGAACAAAAAATGCTGAAATGCAAATACTTCACTAATTACTTTATTTCTTCACTAATTACTTTATTATATGGAAGTGGCACTTGTGAGGTGATAAAATCACAGTCTCTTTGTAAGAGCCAAATATTGTCTTAATGTTGAAATTTTCAAGTAAATAAAGTGCATTACTTTCATGACATTTCTGATCTTGTAAAACATGACTTTTATAGTTATATAATACAGCAGTAAATTATTACTGACAGGAAACTCAAGAGATGCCAAGAGGCATCCAGCAGCATCTCTGATGAGCCAGTCTGCCCCTTTATCCTACACATGGTTCTCACAGTTGCATTATAACTGCTTTTATTCCTATTTAAATGAATTTTATTTTCCATGTTCCAGTTATAGATTCAAAGGAAAAGAATTTTAGATTGTTAGATACTATATTCTCAAACTTAAAACATAAGATATCAGGGAAGAGAGAAGAAGACGAAGGAACACAGGAGTCTGGGCAGAGGCACCTGGTTCATTAACTCCATATCTGTATCCATTGTAAGGAATTGTTAACTCAACACAGATTTCTCAGAACCATAAAACAACAGGGTTTTTATTATTATTAATTATTATTATTATCATTACTTACCCAATATTCCCTAACAATTTTGCCATTAGAAGTAACCCATATTTAAATACTTAGAACCTGAAGATTATGAGCCCCATTAGTCATATGCAGGCTCACCTCAGCAAAGGTGAAAATGCTCCTTTCTGACCACAAGGTGCACTGAATAACAATAATAATGCATCTTCATTCTGTGTAAGATTAAAAAAAAAAAACTCTAAAAGCCACACTGAGGCTGAAGATGGCTCAGCAATTAAGAATGCTTGCTGCTCTCCCATAGGAAGATCAAACTTCTGTATACACACACACATCAAAACTTTATGGAAAAATGTAATGAATAATTAGGGACTCAGACTTAAAATTCAGTGATCTGTATTGACAGAATAACAAATTGAAGTGAGTCCTCTGTGAGGAACTTTGTAATTGAACAGACAGTGTAAGGACCAGCTCAGTACACTTTGTTTTTCCTTGAGTTTGGCTAGCTTCCCATGGAATACAAGATGTATTCCAGATCCCAAAATGTTAAAATTGGTGGAAAATGTGTATCATATCATCAAAGGAGTCTAGGGCACGTTTGCTGAGTTTTGTAGTGGAAGAAATGAAAGATCCAAACTATCAGAAAAAAAATATTTTTTTTCTGTCTTTTTCCTTTTTTATTTAAAAGCCCCCCCCCCCCCCATTTTCCATACCAACCACAGTTTCCTCTCACTCCCCTCCTCCCACTCATATCCACCCTCCATCCACTCCTCAGAGAGGGTAAGGCCTCCCACGTGGAGTCAACAAAGTCTGGCATATCAAGTTGAAGCAGGATCCCAAGCCCCTCTCTCCTGTATCAAGGCTGAGCAAGGTATTTTTTCATAGACAGTGGGCTTCAAAAAGCCAGTTTATGCACTAGGGATAAGTCCTGGTCCCACTGCCAGGGGCTCCACAAACTGCCAAAGCCACACAACTATCACCCACATTCGGAGGGTCCAGGTCAGTCCCATGCAGGTTCCCCAGCTGTCAGTCCAGTCAGTGAGCTCCCAGTAGGTCGGGTCAGCTGTTTCTGTGGGGTTTCTCATCGTGATTTTGACCCCTTTGCTCATATAATCCTTCCTTCCTCTCTTCAGCTGAACTCGGGGAGCTCTACCCACTGCTTAGTTGTAGATCTCTGCATCTGCTTCCATCACTTTCTAGATTAAGGCTCTAGGATGGCAATTAGGGTATTTATCAATCTGATTACAGGGGAAGGTATATTTCTTGGAATCTTAGCTGGGATCATCCTTGTGGATTCTGAGGATTTTCTAGTATGAGGTTTCTCCTTAACCTCATAACAGCTCTTTCTATAAAGATATCTCTTTCTTATTCCCCCTGTCTGTCTCTCCTCCAACTCAACCATCCCACCTCCCCTGACCTTCTCTTCCCCCATACTCCTACTTTACTCTGGAGATCTTATTTTCCTTCCTAGGGTGAGCCATACATGTCACTCTTGGGATCTTCCTTGTTGCCTACCTTTTCTGGGGTTGTAAATTAGAGCCTGGTTACCCTTTGTTTTATGTCTAATATTCACTTAAGAGTGAGTACACACTGTGCTTGTCTTTCTGGGTCTGTATTATCTCATTAAGGATGATTTTTTTTCTAGTTCTATCCATTTCCCTGCAAATTTCTTGAAGTAATTATTTTTTACAACTGAGAATTACATTATGCAAATGTACCACGTTTTCTTTACTCATTCTTCAGTTGAGGGGTATCTAGGTTGTTTCCAGGTTCTGGTTATTAAGATAATGCTGCTATGAACATAGTCAAGCAAGTATCTTTGTAGTATAAATGTGCATCTCTTGAGTATATGCCCACGATTGATATTGCTGGATCATGAGGTAGATTGAGTCCTAATTTTCTGGAAAACTGGCATACTGATTTCCAAAGTAGGTATACAAGTTTACACTGACACCAGCAATGGAGTGGTGTTCCCCTTACTTCACATCCTTTCCAGCATAGGCTACTGTCAGTGTTTTTTTTTTTTTTATCTTAACCATTCTGATATGTATGAGATGGTATCTCAGAGGTGTTTTTATTTGCATTTTCCTAATGGTTAAGGATGCTGAGCAATTATTTAAGTGTCTTTAGACCATTTTAGATTCTTCTCTTAAGAATTCTCTGTTTAGATATACTCCCCATTTTTAGCTGGATTATTTGGTATTTTGAGGTTCAGTTTCTTGAGTTCTTTATCAGCCCTGTCAGACTTAGGGTTGGTGAAGACTTTTTCCCACCCATGGGCTGCTGTTTTGTCTTATTGATTGTGTCCTTTGCCTTACAGAAGTTTCTCAGTTTCAAGAAGTCTCATTTATTAATTGTTGCTCTCAGTGTCTGTGTGCTCACAGGTAGCTGTGTTATATTTAGGAAGTGGTCTCCTGTGCCAATTCGTTCAAGGCTACGTACCACTTTCTCTTCTATCAGGTTCAGTGCAACTAGATTTATGTTGAGGTCTTTGATCCACTTGGACTTCAGTTTTGTGCAGAGTGAGAGATATGGACCTATTTGCATTCTTCCACATGCCACCATCAAGTTATGCCAGCACCATTTGTTGAAGATGCTTTCTTTTCTCCATTGTATATTTTTGGATTCTTTGACAAAAATCAGGTGTTCATTGGTGTGTGGATTAACATCAGGATCTTCAACTCAATTTCATTGGTCCATGTGTCTGTTTTTATGCCAATACCAAGTTGTTCTTATTACTATAGCTCTATAGTATAGACTGGGTCAGGGATGGTGATGCCTCTGGAGGTTCCTTTATTGTACAGTTTGTTTTGGTGATCCTGGGTGTTTTGTTTTTCTGTATGAAGTTGAATATTGTTCTTTAAAGGTCGGTGAAGAATTTTGCTTGGATTTTCTGATATCTTCTTCAATTTATTTCTTCAGCCACTTAAAGTTCTTGTCATACAGGTCTTTCACTTGTTTGGTTAGAGTTTTTATAAGATATTTTATGTTATTTGTGGCTATTGTAAAGGGTGATGTTTCCCTAATTTTTTTCTCAGCCCATTTATCATTTATCATCTGGCCCTCAGCTATTTTGTTAAAAGACTTTTACTTAAAGCTCCTATTTCCTTAGACAATATAGTTTTATTTAAGTTGTTTATCTGGTCTTGATTTAATTTTGGTAAGTGATTCCTGTCCAGAAAAATATTCATTTCTTAGGGTTTTCAGTTTTGTGAAGTACAGGTTTTTGAAGCATTCTCTGGATTTCCTCGGTGTTGGTTGTTATGTCTTTCTTTTCATTTCTGATTTTGTTAATTTGAGTGTTCTCCCTTTGCCCTTTGGTTAGTTTGGATAAGGTTTGGCCGATCTTGTTGGTTTTCTCAAAAAAAAAAAAAAAAAAAAAAAAAACCAAACTTTTTGTTTCATTGATTCTTTGTATTGTTCTCGCTGTTTCGATTTTATTTATTTATGCCCTTAATTTGATCATTTCCTGCCAAGTTTACTTCTTTTTTACTAGAGCTTTCAGGTATGGTTTTATGTCATTTGTATAAAATTTCTCCAAATTCTTTATGTGGGCACTTAGTGCTATGACCTTTCCTCTTAGCACTGCTTTCATTGGGTCCCATAAGTTTGGGAATGCTGTGGATTCATTTTCATTAAATTCTAGGAAGTCTTTAATTTCTTTATTTTTTCTTGACCCAGAGGTGGTTCAGTTGAGAATTGTTCATTTTCTATGAGTTTGTAGGCCTTCTGTAGTTTGTATTGCTGTTGAATCTGATAAGATACAAGGAGTTATTTCCATTTTTGTATGTATTCATATTAGCTTTATGACCGAGTATGTGGTCATCAGGTGCTGAAAATGAAAAGGTATATTCTTTTGTGTTTGAGTGAAATATTCTGTAGATGTCTATTATGTCTACTTGAGTTATAACATCTGTTGTTCCCCTGCTTCTCCATTAAGTTTCTGTCTGGCAGACCTGTCTTTTACTGACAGTTGAGTTGTTGATGTCTCCCACTATTAATGTGTGGGGTTTTATGTCTGACTTGAGTTTTAGTAATGTTTCTTTTACAAATGTAGTGCCTTTGTATTTGGAATCTAAATGTTCAGAATTGAGACTTCATCTTAGTGGATTTTTCCTTTGACAAATATGAAACCTCCTCTCTTTCTCAATTAGCTTTAATTTGAAGTTTATTTTGTTAGATATAAGGATAGTTACACCAGTTTGCTTCTTAGGTCCATTTGATTGAAAAATCTTTTGCCAACCCTTTACTCCAAGGTTATGTCTGTCTTTGAAGTTGAGACGTGTTTGTTATATGCAGCAGAAGGATAGATCCTGTTTTTATATTCATTCTGTTAGCCTGTATCTTTTTATTAGAGAATTGAGTCCATTGATGTTAAGAGTTGTTGTTGACCAGTGATTAATTCCTGATATTTTTTAGTTTTGCTGGTGGTGATGATAGTATGTGTGTTTCCCTTCTTTGGGATTTTTTTCATAGCAAGATTATCTATTGCCTGTGTTTTTCTAGATATAATTGAGTTCCTTGGGTTGGAGTTTACTTTCTAGTATTTTCTGTGGTGCTGGCTTTGTGGTAGTGTTTAAATCTGGATCATCATAAAATCTCTTGTTTTTTATGTTGATTGAAAGTTTTTCTGTGTATAGTAGTCTGGGTTGCCAATCATGGTCCCCTAGTGTCTAAAGAACGTCTGTCCTTGCCCTTCTGGTTTTTTAGAGTCTCCATTGAAAAGTTGGTTGTTATCCTGATACGTCTGCCTTTATATGTTACCTACCCTTTTCCTTTGCAGCTGTTAAGATTCTTTCTTTACTCTGTGTTTTGATAATTATGTGAAGAAAGGACTTTTTCTTTCTTTCTTTCTTTGGTACAGCTTATTTGGTTTTCTTCTATGATTTTTGTTAAATATGTTTTCTCTGCCTTTAAGCTAGGATTCTTCTCCTTTTTCTACCTCTATTATCCTTAGATTTGGTCTTTTCATATTGTCCCAGATTTTCTGGATGTTTTATGCTAGGAATTTATTGGATTTAACGTTTTCTTTGACTGATGAATCTGTTTTCTCTATCATATCTTCAATGCCTGAGATTCTGTTTTATCTCTTGTATTCTGTTGGTGATGTTCCTATTGGCTTCCCCAGTTTCTCCATCTCCAGTATTCACTTGGCTTGTGTTTTCTTTGTAGTTTCTATTTCAGTTTTTAAGTCTTGAACTGTTTCCTTTGCCTGTTTGATTGTTTTATCTTGGCTGTCTTTGATCTCTTTAGGGGGTTTACTGATTTCTTCCAATTTTTTTGTCTTTCTCTCTACTTCTTTAAGGGAAGTTTTCATTTCCTCTTTAAGAGCCTCTACCATCTTTATAAAGTAATTTTTAACGTTCATTTGTGTGCGTGTGTGTGTGTGTGTTTCAGCTGCATTGGAATGTTCAGATTTTGTTGTAGGATAATTGGGTCCTAGTGGTGTTCTTTAGGTTGTTAAATGTATTCCTACGACCCTGTTTAATGACCTTTTCTTCCCACTGGTGTGCCTGTGCCTGTTCTTCCAGCTGTTGCCTTTTGAGCCTGTGCCTAGGTTGTCTGCTGTTTTTCCAGCTAGTGTAGTTTATGCCTGCTCCTATGTAGTCTGCTGGGTTTTCAGGACAGGGCTGGCAACAGAGAGGGTGTTCTGGTACTTGGGATTGGGCAGAGGATTAGATCTTGAGGAGACTGTCCAATGAATGGCAGAGGTAGGACACAGACTGGAGGAAATTATCTCACCTACCTACAGACTGGTAGAGACTGCACCAGAGTGGTGGAGTTCCATCAGAGGTGGGGGTAAGTTCTATCTGACTTGCTGGTGCTGGGTTGGGAGCAGGAGGATGTACTCTGGGGTTTAGTTAGGGTCTGAACTTTGGGGGAAGTTCATCTGAGAGGTCAGTCACTCATCTGATATTTCAAGTGATGTGGTTTGTGCCTGGTCCTCTGTAGTCAGCTGGGATTGCATGGGGGTGGGGGTGGTAAACTGTCCAGGGGATGTTCCATGCTTGGGGTTGGATAGCAGAGTAGGTTGGGTCTTAGTTGGACCATCCAGTAAGGGGCTGGGGTGGGGGTGCAGCCTGGAGGAAGGTATCCAACCCTGCTTGCAGACTGAAAGGGACTGTCTTCCTTTCCTGGTTTATTATTTATTTTTTAAAGCATTTAAATAGTCTCTTTCCCCCAATTTCATGAAGAATATCTAGTCTCTAACCATTATCCTGCCATAATTGTTTCCTTTTCCTCTCAAAGGCACTCTGCCTGGGATATGACTTAATATTCTCCTTATGAGTCATCCTTGTGAATAGTAATCACAAGTCTCAATAGAACAAAGTAACCATCTGATATACCTATGAATACATGCAATTCATTCACAGTCTTCAGAGCCATCTTAAAGAATCATCCCTTTGCTGAAGAAGGCATGAGCCTGAGAGCATGAGCCTAAGAGGGACCAGGAGTTGACAAAGTTATTCATGAATTATAGAACAGATACAGTACCCCAACTCACAGTGTTCAGGGAAGAATAACTCAGGTGAGTATAACAAGATTAAAAGTGGGGACAATTATCTTTATCAGTAATAAAGTTGCTGTTCAACCACCAGAGAACTATGGCCATTGCATGTGCCCTGCACAAGTTTAAAAGTGAATATATAAAGTAAAAATCACAGTGCGGTGAGAACAAGGTCATTATTTAAAAGCAGTAATTTATGTTTTAAAACTGAATTTAAATCGTTTTTATATAATATTTAAAATTTATTAAATAATAACTCTTAACTATGACTTAATTATTGCTATAATTTCAATGTGATGAACATGTAAGTTATTTTAAAATTGTTTTCAACACCTTTAACATGACATGAAAGTATCTGTGATATATGTTGCTGACACAGTGAAAGGTTCTGGTTTGTTGCAAACCTCCATAGAAGAAGAAAGAAATTCTAAGAGACCATTAATTTGAGAGAGTTGGGAGTGTGCATGGAAAGGACAGAGGGAAGAGAAGGGGGAAATGATATAATTGTATTATAATCTGTAAAAATATATTAAATAGAGTCTAAATTTCTGTAGCAGGTCAGGCAAAATAAATATGTAATTGTTTCCTTTTTAAGTTCCCAGAGCTGCTCTAAATCTATGAATCCCCAAGCACACCCCGGTTTAAGAACTCCAAAATACTAGATATCTCCCCCTTTTACAAACATACAAACCAGAGGCCAGAGTAATTAAATAACTGGCCAAGAGATCCATCAAATGTCACTGGTACCTTCACCTCTTCACGACTCCACTTGCGGTAACTGAAGACATAAAAGTTGTATTTTCCACTCTGCTCTGAGGCCAACCAACTCTTGGGGTGGTCACCCACACACAAGCACCGGAACACCAGTGGGGCCGCCCTGATTCTTTAATTTCCGTCACCTTAGGCTTATCTGTGTCTGTACCCCTAAGTGCTCTTTGGTGGCTTCTCAGAGTGACCATTATTTCTAGCACATTTGAAGTTTATTCTGCTTTAGCTAACTTTCTCTTCCTCCCTTCTGATAACTGCTGTTTGCGTTTATTACTGTTCTCTGAGGAGGGAAATTATTTCTCCTCGCCCCCCACCCCCAGCTCATTGCAGATACCTATTTTGAGCTCTCCCTGTAATCACTATAATTCCTTAGCCTCCTTTTATGTAAAATATACCTATTAAGTTATCTTAACTCTTTTCAAAGTCAAGCTGCCTCATCTGTTTATTATTTCCCTTCACTTTGCCTGACGACTTTAAAGCTCTGGGGCTATGAGCAGTTGGAAAAGCTCTCGGCGGCCCCCCATGCAGTTATTGGTTCCTGTAATTGACTCTCGCTGATTATACTGCGTGTTATTAGCCTCATGTTGTACCAACTTTAACATAACAAACCTTAAGGTTTTAAAAATGTATTTTTTAATATTTTAAAAAGTCCATTTAAATTTTGCCTTGGCAGTTAGTTTCCTATTGTTTACCAGCCCCCACTACTCCCCTCCTGGGAAGTGGGAGCCATTTCATTTCAGTTTAACAAAGAGAGGCTCTCAGCTCTGATAGTACGATGAAGACAGAGTCTGCTAGGATGAATTTATTCCAGCTTTCACCCGAGAAGGAGATAATAATCTTTCCTCAGCCTCCAAGTAAGATTACCTTATTGTCCCAGTATTAAAAGGACCTTGCAAATTTCACTTGCATTTTGATAACTTTTGGCTGCTATTTTTAAAGCTGACCTCATGCTATATAGCTTACTGAAAAGTGTTTTCATGTAATGATTTTTAAATTTTTTTGTTTTAAGAAAATATTAATTTTTTTCCATGTAATAATGAGGGAGCTATCATGGGCCTTTGACTAGTTTTTTACAAAGTGACATCCTATAAAACTCTAACAAGTGTGTTGACAGTGCCTCATACAACACAGAGCATTTTTGTTATCCACAGAGCCCCTTATATGGGTTTTTTGTACCTCCATCCACTTCCCTCCCAATCTCCTTCTATTCTTTTTCATTTTTTGAACTTATTTTTGTCTGATATGTAAACACCTAAGTTATAGTTCTGAAGGGGTAATGTAAATGCATTTATACAGATCTCCTTCAACACATCATTCCTTCAGTGAAAGGACCTTCAAAATCCTGTCTTGTATTCTTCTGGAAGGCATAGACCATGCTGACTGAGAGCATACCCACCTGCTGTAGTAGCTCGCCAGAACTTCTTGCTTCTAACAAACTGGGCTGAGCACCCACCATTCACCCTTCTGAGACCCTCCCAACCTATGGAACTCACAATTTTACTCTCACCTCTGTGAGTAGGATTAACGTTCAGCATTTATACTAGATCAAATCTTATGTATTTTAAGAGCTTTATAAAATACATACTAAATTTTGAGAACAGTGGGAGGAAAAGACAGATTGAAAGATTGAGAAGTGGCCTTTGTCACCTTGATCACCACCACGACTCAACATAGGACTTGATTTTGCTCGTGAGAGCCAGGCTCATGAATCTATCCACATACATGTGTTTAAACATGAAACATGCATGCACAAATGTGTTTATTCTTTCTCTCAGCACATGCTCTCCAACTTTCTAAGTGCACATGCTTTATCCTCTTCCTGGTTGCAATGAAGTAAAGACTGATAATAAACTAGCTACATAAGTAAAGAAATCATGCAGACCAGGAAACAAGGATGAGTACTGAAGAGAAGAAAGAGGGATATTGGGGAATGTTTAATCTTCGATAGAGACATGATGGAGAGCTCATGGCGTGCTCTAATGAAAGACTTAAAACTGTAATGAAGTACACTGCATAAAACCCGGGGAAAGAGGCATGGGATTCTGACAGGCTGCTCGAGGGATACTGGTGGAGGACCTCAGTGAATGGGGAGTGTGACGAAGCAATGTGCTTGAAGTGCAGAGCAAGCCAGAAGCAAGGAGGAAGGTCACTAATGAGAAGTAATCAAGCCCAGTCAGGCCTCCTGAGCTACCTCTCTGAGTCAGACAAACTGTTGGAGACTCATGAGCTAAGCAGACTCATGTTCTGCATTAATGAGTGGTCAAATAATAGCTCTGCTACTGGGCCAGAACTGAAGCACCTTCATCCAAGACAGTTGTATCTACTGGCCCCTAAAAGCCATCAGATTGACCAGCTTGTTCAATAGTTTATAGGCAACCTGAGATATCTAGAGTCATAAACCCATAACTAGCAGCACTCTTCTCAGATTTTTTCCCTAATCATGACATGCCCTTAGTTCTTTGGCTGAAGAAGACTGGGAATTAGGAAATTATTTAGGAATTTCAACAGATTCAGTGTTCTGATAATTCTGTTTAAGTGGGGTCACCCCTTTCTGTTGAGCATACACGTTCTTGGTGCTGTTACAGACTCATTGGAATATACACAATCTATGTACTTCTAAATACTGCAAAACTGTTTATTTAATTGAGTGGTCAGATTTTTATTCAGCAGCCAGGTCCAGTATGTTGTCGTCATCTGGTCAGTTGGCTAGGCTGGGTAGTCAAAGGTAGGCTCACTTATATGTCTGGAAACTGGAGGTTGCTGTCAACTAGAGTATTTTTCCCTGGTGGTGTCTCACTCTAAGGCAGTATCTGTACATATCTGGCATAGGGCTTCACAAGTGAAGCCTTCCTGTGGTGGATTTTTATTATCATACAAAAGTGTTCAAGTCAAAACTTCTTGCAGCATGTTGTCGGCTGCCTTATGTACTCACTTTCACCAGGGTTTGTCAGAAAACGTCAGAGGGCCTGCCTGGATGAAGCCTGGCAAGAGCATTATAAAGGATATGGACATAAGAAAAGGAAGTAGGCATAATAAGAAGGACTTACTGTTGGACAAAAAGAAAAAAACAAGGCTGAATTAGAGAGTTAAAGACTACTATCCAGAGCAATGGAGGAAGTCCTATTTCACATGAAGTGTCAGAAAAACACTTGGCTAAGAAGATTATGTTTTGGCAGAGCCCTGTGGAAGACTGAATGGGAATAAGAAAGTCAGTGCTCGTGGAGAGTGCACAGATGCACATGGTGAGGAACTGGAGGTGGTTCACACAAGAAGGGCTGGTACGGATGGTGATTGAGTGGGCAAGAGGAACTATTGTGTCTGACTAGGAGCTTACAAATACAGGGCTCTCCTTTTAAAGCTGAAATAAGAGCTACTTGGAGAGTTTAAGTGGAGTAGATTAATTAACAGGATCACGGTGTAGAAAAGAGGCTGCCAGTGGTGAGGTGGGAAGACAATCTGGGCACTGCTGTAGCATTCCTATTGGACAGCGAGGTTTAGAGTTTCTGGCATCCAGGTGGACAGTGGAGCAACAGGATTAGTTGATACATTGAATTTGGAAGGTAAAACCCACCTGGTGTCAAGAATGACTATCAATATTTTCAAACTGAATGATATCAGTGCTTTCGGTATTTACTAAGTCATTCCTCCTTAGAGATAAGGAGCCAAAGAAGGAACAAGCAATACAATGATAGAAATAGGAAGAGAAAGGGCAATGTAATGGAGTTATGAGCCAAAGAATGATGGCAGCCTCTGGGCTCCAGAAAATGAAGACAAAGGATTCTCAGAGTCCCCAGAAGGAGCTCATCAGCTCCACCAGCATCTTGCCCTTATCCCTGCTAAAGAGTTACTACGTAACAAAGAGAACATAATTCTTTGTTCCATGGTATTTAACTGTAGTGATTTGTTACGTCAGCATAGGAAACTAATATATGAACAGCTGTTTAATATGAATGCAAAATTCAGGAGAAAGATACAGGAACATAGACTTGGACCTCATCACAAAATAAAAGCGCTTAAAAACAGTTGTGGTTTCCAGTAGGGTGTGAAGTGGGGAAAGACGGGTGTTTTAACACTGTTGCTGACCATGCAATACCCAGAGACCAGAGAGCTGGGAAAAGCAATAAAAATTGTGAAAGAGCACTGTTAAGACATAAAGAGTTGACAGTTTCAGATCACAGAAGCCAAGGGAAGGTAGAGTTTCCAGACAGAAACCAAGTGTCAAATGTCACTCAGTCCGTATCTGAGATTTAATGGTCACTTGTGATCTCAGCCCTGGAAGTTAGCACCTATAAAATTTTGGGAAGGACAGTTGATATTTAAGGGTATAGTATCTGTAGAGCGTACTTATGCTTTTAGACTTTGCTATACCTGCTCTGGTAAAGTGATATATCTCCATAGCAATATTTAGAAGCATAGGTTAGTGCTCCTTCATTTTTTTAATCTTTTGTCAGGTATTTCAGGATTTCTCTTGGCTAGGTCCTGGGGATATATTGTAAACATGCGTGATGCTCATTGCATGAAAACTTTCAGACTAGTGGCTTTTCTGATGATTAGCATCACCTTTTCTACCAAAGTTTAATTCAGGCTTTCTTATAGTCTCTTTCTGACCTTGACACATGTTCATAAAATTCCTCACATTTAGTATGGCAACCAGTCAGTATTTTCTGGGGATCTCTGCAGAGCTATCCAGATCTTTGTAAATTACTCCATATGCCTTACTGTTAAAACTAAGACACTGCTACAGAAAAATGAGGCCCCATTAATAATCATACTGAGGCAGACATGAAAACTAGGTCTGCCCAAGTCCAACACTCACATGTCAGCTTCTTCCCAACAACTGTTGAATAAATACATTTTCACTGATGCATGTGTGTATACACACCATATATGTGCCCATAGAGTCCAGATGAGGGAATTAGATTCCTGGAGCTAGTTACAGGTGGTTGTAACCTGCCTTTGGGTTGGTGAATAACCAACTGACCCTCTGGAGGAGCAGCCAGTGACCTTAACCTCTGAGTCATGCCCTGCCCTCTGTTTTCCCTGAGTTAAAGTCTCACCTTAGCCAAGGTGGCCTTGAGCTTGCAACATTCCTCCTTCAGCCTCCTAAGTAGCTAGGATTACAACACACAAGAAGCTAGATGTTTCCTTTTTTTTTCTTTTCAAAAACAATGAAGTTCGCTCATCATACACACATGCATGCATGCTCACACATGCATGCACACAGAGAGAGAGAGAAAGAGAGAGAGACATTCTATTAGGTCTGTTCCTCTAGATAATCTTGATTAATGCAGTGATTTTATTTTATTTTTATGCCGTGTCTGGCTATAAAAAAACAAACACAGCTATCAGCCATAACCTTATTCTTCCCTTGCAAGGTTCTGGTATTACAGAAGGGGGTGGATGGAAGAAATTGCTTCTCTCACTGAGGATTCAGTTCTGGCCTTCAAACCTGCAGAAGAGTTGGCAGGGACAAGTGGAGACCGACATAGTAATGGGGCAGGAGAGGATTGAGAGAGATGGAGGGTGAGAAGACTGTCCTTAGAAAGCTGCTGTATAGGACATTTTTATAGCTCTATATGGAAATGAATATGAAGCCAGTGACGTGAAGTACTGGGCCATTGTATGGCACAGAGGAAATCAAACTATCACTGTGAGATCTTGAGTCCCATGCCTTTCATTAGTTATGTTGCTATATCAATAATAAAATTACAGACTGTGGTGGAAGACATTAATGTGACATACAGCTTGCTTTAGACCAATTTATCAAATACTCTAGATATTTCATTATTTTTCAAATAGCAGAATGAATATAGTCCTGTATCCTATGAAATTAAAATATATCTTTTTAGCTGATGCTCATTCAGTATTTCTAGCCTGCTGACTCATTTATGGTTTCCATAGAGACATTGATGGAGCAATCATGTGTCTTAATTCATTTAAGGGCTATCAATAGACTTTGACTAGCACAAGAGGAGAATTCACTGAAACTCAAAGTGCTTCAAATGACATTGTAAAAGGGGCACAAGGATTGTCTTTCAGTAGAGTATCTTTGAGCACACACACAAAGTGATAGGTACAGGCTTTGGGGTGCTGTTCATTCTGCTCCTGTCTCCAGCACAATGGAGGCTAAACTGCAATAGGTACCTGCAATTTTAGTACTAATATAACTTACCCCAGGCTGCCATTTCCTCAGGCTTCAGCTAGCTTAGCTGTCAAGTGAAAATAACGGATGGCGCTCGACCTTGTCATCATTCTTTTCCCACCTCTTCCCTGGGTAACCATGGCTGTTCAAAATTAAATGCTGGAGACTGTCAGAAATACAAAGTTGGAGTTCAAGAACAGACCTGACCAGAAAGCAAACCTTGTTTTTCACTTCTTACTCTAAGAAATGTTTCTCTGTACCCACCCTCTAGTCAGGACTGGGTTTTGACTGGAGCTCTGTAAAGAGCTAATGCCCGCCATCCCAAGGCGAGGGCCCTTGACACAGCTGTACAAGATGATTGTAGCCACCCGCACACATGAAATGGTTTGCTTTTGGAATTTTCTTTGAGCTTACCACCTGACTAAACAGTGTCACCATCATCTGTGAAGCATTAACTGTCAGAAAGTGGTGCTGAGGCCAACTACCCCATGTCAGTACAGCCTCTGTCTTCTTTGAAGATTACATTACACTACTAATTCAAATAATTATGAGGTTCTTTTTTTTTTTCATTTTATTTCACTGTCACTTTAAATAAAATACAAAGACATGTTGAGAAATGTGGGAAAATGGGCATAATTTCTCAGGATTTTGTGCTGAACTATTTTTTCTATGTTAAGAGAAAGTTTAAAAGTTTTACAACAAAATAAAGCCAATTTTAGGGAGAAAAGAAGTTATGGAACACAGGTCTTTTTTTTTTTTTTAAAGAATGATCTGGAGTTTTATAAAAGCAAAGAATATGTACATCATCCTTGTGTTTACATTATAAAGCAAGCAATTAAAAACATTCAATACATATTTTCAGCTTTTCTTCTTTTTAATCTTGCGTTGCATCCAAAGAATGCTAATGGCTACCAAATTGCTTTTGGCTGACTTGTTTAACCCTTAAGAAAAACAAAAAGAATAAAGGGAAAAAGAGGTGTTGCAGGATGTGATTGAAGCATATGGTAGCTGTGAATCCCCAACCCTGAGCACATGGTCACTGATCTGAGAATTTACATTACCTGACAATGAGAAAGCATTTCTGTGGCTCCTAATAGACAGCTACCAGCTTTATTAAGAGAGAAATGAAGTCACAGATCCCATTCTAGCTTATGCTAGAATGCGTTGTTTAGAGCTGTTTAGACTCTTCCTCTGTGTGCTCAGTTTTGGTTATTATTTTTTTTTTCAATCAAATTTGGTCATCTCAGCAATCAAGCATTTGGTCTCAAGAGGTAGAGTTTTCCCTATGCTCTGTAAACAATCCACGGACTATCTTGCTGCACGCACTAAGAAGGGGTGACGGTCATGAGAAGTGATCAGCTTTCCCCCCTATACCGAGCTGCTGCTGAGTAATCTGGATGTTTGTGACTGAATTCCTAAGAGGCAGCAGTTCATTTCAGTTCCTTTGTGAAGAGTTGTGTCCCAAAACTTAAATAATGACTCTATAACTGGAAAGAGGTGGTGCCATGTATGGTGGATGGTTTATTTTATTTCTTCTTTATAGGAAACATATGATTATGTTTACATATGAACAAAAACAACTGCTATCAAGTTAGCAGAAGCCAGTGGAACCATTCCCTCTGTTTACACCAGGATTCTAGTGAGCTGGTGTCTGTACGTGTCCTGTTTTATTTGGCTTGAAGGGAAGTTTTACTGTTTGAGGCTTTGATTCCTAATTGGAAGGAAATTATATAACAAGATGTTTTTATTTGTGTTTTTGATCCTCTCTGTGCTTAATTAAGTTACTTTATTGGCAGAAATAATAAATTATATCTAAATAGACTTTGTATTATGATTGTGTAAAAATTAAAACCTATTCATTTGTTTACTTTACTGTTTGTATCTCTGACTTAAAGACATGTGGCTGGAAAATTAGAAGTGGCCATCTGGCAATGGGACACAAAGCAATGAAAGAGAGCTGGGCTGTACTCATATCATGCACTTTTCTTCATGGCTAACTAGGTGACTTTGAGAACTTTTGGTAACCTGACTCAGCCTCAGAGGCTTGTATGCACTTGTATGAAAATGATGCTAGTTTATCTTAGCAGCCTACAGGATGATCTGTAAAGCATTTCACAAAGAGTCTGGCTTGGAGGAAGTACTGTATATATACTTCCTGTCATCATAAACAGCAAACAGGACATGTTACCCTGGCTCCATCCCTGACAATTTGAGCTGCCCAATGCTAAAAAGAGAAAATCTAGTAAAACTAGTGATGCTGCTTGATGTGGGAATGCCTTTGTGTATGCTGTGAATATCAATCTTTAAATAAAGGACTGTTTTGGTCCATGACAGGCACCATAGAAAAAGTAGGTGGGGAATCAGAATAGGTAGGAAAAGAAGGGCAGAGTCAAGTCAGATTGACCCAGCTGCCAAAGAAGAAACATGTAAGGAACACATGTGAGCCACAGCCCATGTGGCAGACAGATTAATAGAAATGGGTTGAGTTAAGATGAAGGAGCTAGCTAGCAATGTGCCTGAGCCATAGGCCAAACAGCATGAAGTTAATATAATTCTGAGTCATTTCTGAGGGCCTGATTAGCAGCGGGGGCTAAGCACTCTGGGACTGCAGGTTTGTGGATCTGGACCTCTGGCCGCCCAGGGCCAGAAACCTTATTGTAACAGTTGCTGTTTATCAAATTTCTTGCATACCTCAGCCTGAACTGCAGCTTCCCCAATCTCCATGGGCTAGGTATGATTTACCATCCTCATTTCATGGAAGAATAAACTGGAGTTTACATCAAATGTGAAAGGCACACAGCTAAAGATTTCTAAGCATAGGAATCCAACACGGACTGGATAATTCCAAAGCCTAGGTGTGGTCTAAAGTTTCTCCGACCATCTGGACCCATGGGTCTGGAGGAATATCTCCCACCCATGGTCCTAGAGCCATTTGTAAAATAATTATTCACTTGCTTATTTTAATTACAAACTGTTTGGTCTATGGCTCAGGCTCATTGCCAACCTGCTCTTATAACTTAACCCATTTTCATTAATCGGTGTATTGCCACATGGCTCCTTGGCTTTACCTATGTTCCATTACATCTTGCTTTCTTTGAGCAGCAAAGAAGCTCAAATATATTCTTGATTCTGTCCTCCTTCTCCTTTATCTATGCTTGGATTTCTCACCTGCTTTCAAGCTGCCTTGCCATAGGCCAAAACATCCTCTTGATTAATAAATAGCAATAAAGCATATTCACAGTGTACAAAAAGACATCCCACACCACCTAGTCTCTTCATTTCTTCTGATAACAGCCTATGGCATCTCTAGTAGCTCCTTTACATTATGTTTTGAGTGCCCCTCAATATCCTGTCATTTCACAGTGGTATTGCAAAGTCTGAGATTTCTTTCATTCTTTCATTCTTTCTTTCTTTTCCTTTATAATTCAAGAAACTGTGAAAGTACTTAAGAGATGTGTTAGAAGCCCTGGTAAGTTATATTTATGCAACCACTTTTCTTGGTTAAAAGAGGCTACAAGTTCATACTCAAACTTAAGTAAAGGCATTGGTCACATTCTGAAGACAGAGAAGGCATGGCTCAAAGTGTATAAACATGAGGAGAGATGAAGTGGCTAGTCATTCTCCTTGGTATTCAGAAGTGCCAGGTATAAGAAACAAAATATAATGATTCCAAAGTCATGCTTCCCTCATTATGCTTCTCTTTAGTGTCAGGTATGGCTACTAAACTATCAACTAGCTCCACTTTTAGCCTAAGCAGTGTGTGGTTAAGAGTACTTTACTTGCCTTTCTTGTTGAAAGCACAAGATCAAATGAATAGCCACCCTAAGTGTCATCACAGAACCTACATCCAACAATGAATAGAGGTGCAGGCAGAGATCCATGACTGAGCACTGGGCAGAGCTCCTGGGCCAGCTGAGAGCAGGGGAGGAGGAGTCCCACAGAGACGTCTGAATGGAGCTCTGGGGAGCTCACTGAATCAAGAACAGCCACTGGAGAACCATTAGGAAAAGGAGCTAAGCCCTCCAAGGGTAGGCAACTGTCCATTGGCATGGGCAGTATGTGGAGCCATGAGGGGTGGGATCATGCTGTGTTCCTGTGCATGGGCTGGCACCTTGGAGCCCATTCCCTGCAGAAGAATACCTAACCCAGTCTTGACTTTGGGATGAGGAAATCAGACTTGCCTGGAGAGGATGTGCCACACTGAGCTATCCCTCCTTGGGACTTCTTGTCCTTTTGGGGAAGGTGGTGGGAGGATGGGGAGGGGAGAGGCTGAAGGCTGATTGGGAGGGATTGGGTGGAGGGAAGGGAGGGTGAGCGGGGGGGGGGGGGTAAATGGATAAAAAAGACATTTTTAGTAAAAAATAATATAATGAAGAACAATATGCTAGCAACCGTAGTCCCATCAATGAACATTTGAAAGTCCCATGGGAGAAATTCTGATACTTCTATAATTCTAAAGTAACAGTGGCTGTTCCCCTCTCTTTTTGAAAAGAGCAAAGTTTTCATTTATATCAGACTTGCCTATCAGGTGTTGTGGGATTCAGGTGTCAGCTGATAAGGTCCAAAGAAGCTTATCCAGGGTCCCGGGCTCCTGGAAGGGGTGTGGCCGACCCCTTTGATAAGGGGCTGCTGGGACGCTGGGGGGCTCTCTTCCTGGTTCCTGGCTGCTGGAGGAAGGACCTCTTCGTCCGTCCGTCTGCAGACTTCGGTCCCTACTGTGCTTGGTTACCTGTACCGTGAGTTCTGGATTATATTCTAATAAATATTTTTCTAGTATTGGTGTTCTTGTGGGTAAACTCCGCCTACATTTGGCAAAAAATGGCCGGTTGAGTAAGGAACTGTCCTTACCTTGATTGCTGACAGTACACACATGATATCAAGCTGGATGAACAAATTGAGATGGAGACTGACGAAACCTGCCTAGACAGGATAAGACAGTCCCTTCAAAACTGTTCTGCTTGTAAAAAGATCTGTCAGATGCCATAGGCCTATAGCCAATCCGATAGATGCTCTAACGGTGCACAAATCCAGAGGTGATTGTCCAGGTAGCTGTGTTGCTGTCCTCTCCCAAATTTTGGAAGTAGCTGCTTCCATGTACTTCTGTCTTTCAGACAAATTTACCTTCCTTCTCAGGTCTTGAAGAGGTTGAAGAATAGATGTTTAAGGTTTCCACCCTAGTATCCCTTAGATAAGAACACTCAGGTGTTAGATTCTCACTTTCCCAGATTAACCCTTTAAAATAATCTATACACCCTACTATCTACCAATATTCTAAAACTATTAGATATACCTTATATAAGTTAGGCTTTGATTAGCAATTGTACTTTAACCTCTCCTAGATACTACCTCATAATGATTCCTACTGTACATAGTCTTAGTTTAGAACCTTCTTAGTTAGAAAAAGGGGGGAGATGTTGTGGGATTCAGGTGTCAGCTGATAAGGTCCAAAGAAGCTTATCCAGGGTCCCGGGCTCCTGGAAGGGGTGTGGCCGACCCCTTTGATAAGGGGCTGCTGGGACGCTGGGGGGCTCTCTTCCTGGTTCCTGGCTGCTGGAGGAAGGACCTCTTCGTCCGTCCGTCTGCAGACTTCGGTCCCTACTGTGCTTGGTTACCTGTACCGTGAGTTCTGGATTATATTCTAATAAATATTTTTCTAGTATTGGTGTTCTTGTGGGTAAACTCCGCCTACATCAGGAGTCATGATTTTCATTTAGAAGAAATATTATAGTTACTTCCTCCTTCCTGCAGTGTTTGGAGTAGAAGAGAGGAAAATATTAAACTTCCAGATTACCCGCTAACTTTACAGTAATGTTCAATTAGATGAGCTCTTAATATAGGGTATGAATATAAATATAAATATGGTGCACATTAGTAATTCAAATGACGGTACCATAAGGCAGTAGCTACAGCTGAGAGCAAAGATAGCTGCATTTATTATAAGTACCTTGTGCCTTTCGCTGAAAATTAAATGAAGATTCCACTATGCGTAGGATCCTGCTTTGTTAACCTCATCTTTAAAAAATTGTATTACTTATTTTAGAATTTTGTACAGTGTGTTTTGATCATGTTCACCCCTCCCCAAACTCTTCTCAGATCCAACACCCCTAACTTTGTGTCTTCTGTTTTTCTCTGTTAAAACTAATTGATGCTGCCCATATATCCTTAAATGTGTATCCTTCCACCAGAGCATAGTCAGCTCACCAGGGGCTGTCCTCTTACAGAAAGCTGATTGTTCCTCTTCCAGCAGCTAACAATTTCCAATCTCTTCAAAGCTGTGGCTAGAATTTTGTACTTAACTCCATTATCTATGCTGAGATTTGGTCTGACGTGGGCTTGCATAAGTCTTGTACTGCTGTACACCTGCCGTGAGTTCCTCCGTACTGTAATCCTGCTATGTCCAGAAGACACTGTTTCCTTGTACTCATTTACCACCTCTGGCTCTTATATGTTTTCCGCCCCTTCTTTGGCAATTACCTCTGAGGTTTGAAATGATGTGGCCTATTCCATTTAGGAGGGAGAGTTCTGAAATCTTTTATATTCTGCTCCTGGCCTGTTGTTTTTCTCCGTATTAATCACCATCTAGTGCAAATAGAAGCTTCTTTGGTGAGTAGTGAAAGATGCATTAATCTATGGATATAATCCTACGCCATTAGAAGTCAGTCTAATACTATATCAGTTTAACAGCATAATAGTATTAGTTTTTTTCTTAGAAGTTATGACTTATCTAGTCATGGGTTCTTGGCCTAATAATTACACTAAGCATGGGTTTCGTTTTCTGGAACAAGACTTGAACCCAGTCAGAAAGTAGCTAGTGACGTTGTGCAACTATTGCATGAGTGGTCATGTCTTGCTAGAGCAACTATTACTTAGCTCACACGGTACATAGTTGGGTAAGATTGATGATTACTTTACTCCTCTTGTAGAATACATGGCTCATTCTAGTACAGTAGTACCTTAAGCAAAGTGATTCAAAAACTATTATTGCTATAAAAATAACGTGCAATTGTATTAAACTACTTCCATTACATCATTACATTTTTTGTAACTTTTCAGTTAACTCCCAGGTGTTACAAACCACAGGACTGGAAATTGGACATCCTAAGACCATCAGGAAATACACAGAGTAGATATTAATCTTGGAAAGCAATATTATTTTGACAAAAGTCTGTGAGGGGGTAACTATTTGATAGCACAGAAGTAGTAGATGGGAATCAAACATTTATCTCTTCTTAAATTTTATTTAGGCAAATGTTTCCAACTACAGTCTGGTGATGGAGTCTGACTCAGGAACCTTTTCACCCATTGGGCTGCAGTTCACCGGCAGTGACAAGGCCAGAGCTATCATGAAGGAGATCATGAGTCTGCTGAAACCCCTCAATATTACTGATGTCTTTAGTGATGGAGAAGGAACAGATATTAACTTCTGGATCCAAGCTGGAGTGCCTGGTAAGACCCAAAGTGAAGGTGATGGTCCTGTAGGCTGTCACCAATTTAAAATAAAATCCTTGTTTAAAGGTCTGTGATTACTGGAAGACCATGCATGGAAGTCTTTATCATTAAGGTATATTCTGGTTATTTTCACAGCTGGAATGATGGTACTGACTTTGCATTTGCTTCTCTGCTCTTCACTCTCAGAGAGCTGCAGTGAATGATTCTAGAATTTAGCCTACAAATGTGCTACGGAGTGTGATTTGCTTTTAAGAATATGTTTGGTAATTTCACAGCCAAGTTTTGAGAAAGAAAGCAGCCATTGCTGCCAACTCCCTTCTATTCTAGCATCTACTAGGGAATCTTTACTGACTAATATGCTACATCCACAAAGCCTTGTATCTGAACTTTTACATTGAGGGATTCATTCTGTGAGGGTGGGATGCTTCTTTATAACTGTGTTTGTTTTTGATGTTTATGATAAGAGTTTGGATACAGGGCAGACAAGATGGCTCATTGGGAAAAGTTACCTGCCATCAGAATTTCAAACATGAGTTTGATCTCCAGGCCTCAGGTGGTAGGAGAGAACCGACTCTCATAAGCTGTCCCCTAACTTTGACAAGAATATTGTAGCACATGCATGACCACACACACACACACACACACACACACACACACACACACACACTACAAATTAGACATAAACTAACTTGCCCTGATTGGTTATTTGTGGAACAGGAATGAAATTGTGAAATATAAATACACCTAGGATTTGGGAACAAATTTCAAGAACGTTAAATTTGAGCTGCTTCACAAACTTACCCAAGACCAACCATGAAGAGAGTTATTTGTATTGTTTGTAAACCTACATTGTACCTACAATAGCATTATATCCTTAATCAAAAGAACTATCCAGAGATTCATCTGCAAATTGGTCTGCATTTGTGTTATATAAATGGGAAGCACAGCCTTTGAGCTATTTACATTACTGTTTCTAGAACTACCACATGCCATATGTACAAAAACAGGCTTTCCAGGTCCACCTCTGCCACTGGCTTTCCTTTTTACAAAACAGATTTCACCCACAGCTACACATATTTACATTTTAAAGAAAGTCCGTTTTTGAGATTTTGTGGATTTTAAAGTCATATTTTAGGCTTGAAAATTTGCACTAATATTTATAATTAAAAATTAGAAGGTTTTTTCTTTGTTGTAATGAAAGATTCAAAAATCTGTCCACTTGTCCTATGCATATTTTAACAAAAACTTAAAATCTTCTGAAATTCATATTTCCAACTAGAATGGTGTACAATTCTTTGGTATATATAAAACACTATAGATAATGATCTATGGATATCAAAATATAGGGACCAAAGCTGTGCTCCATGTCACACAGGGTCCTTTTGATCGAATTTGACATTTTCTCAGTGAGCCTTCACTTGAGAATCACCAAGTTAGCTGCGGTGAGGGACAGGCTAATGAGTCAGAGTAAATTAGACTGGAGACTGGCTAGGCATGGCCAGAAGGGCAGGAGGAGCTAAAATCTACAGCAGAATAAAAAAATAATAAAAACCTTATACCAACCTCTCTGCCACCTTGTTTTGCTGTGTTTGACACAAGAGCCCCTCACCTTACCCCTTCAGGTGTCTATGTTCCACAGAAATTGATCTGCATAAAATTAACAGGTATGTTGCTTACCATCACATGAGGTAATGAGGTACCATACCCCTTGGCTTCAACAAAATCAGGTTTGATTTTTCACATAGCAGAGTAGAATGAAAAATCTGAGACTGTTTTGGCTGCAGAATTAGTAAGATACACCTAACTAAGCTTCCACCATTCATGAGGTCTCCAGTCAAACTTCTTCTAAAATACTGTCTTTAATACGAGACCTTCCTTTGGAAGTTGGTACAATTGCCCTTATTTTAAAGATGAGGAAATAGGCTCAGAGAGACTACATGACTTGCACAAGCCCAAGCCACTCTGAGATCAGGCCATTTGTTGGCCTTTTCCCCACACCGTGCAGCAACACAGAGGGGTCTGGGCAGGATCTAAAATGTATGTTTTGTTTAGCTTTTGCTTATGCAAAGGATTTCAGCTCATTACTGCCTGGAATAATTTGCTTCTGAGAGCAGGAGTTTGTTATTGTAAATAACTTCTTATTTCTCCTCACATTCCTTGTTTTCCTCATTTCTCCTCCAGGTCAGAATGTTTTTAGAAGAGTCAGTGTTTCAATTTATCTGTGAATGTTTCTCTCTATTCTTTGCTGTTTCTTTCCACAATTGTGAGATGAAAGCACAGGGTTGACACCTGTCCCTTGCTACCATGAAGCTATCTTTAAAACAAACATTGTAACCTGTGTACATGATATTCCTGTGTATGTGTGCACGTGTGTATGTTTGTGCATGTGTATATGTGTATGTTTATGTGTGCATGCTTGTGTGTGTATGTGTGAATGTATGTGTGTGTGTGTGTGTGTGTGTGTGTGTGTGTGTGTGTGTGTGCATACCTTTGCACAATCAGAGGACAACTTTCTGGGAATTAGTTCCTTCCTTCCATCCTTTAGGTACCAGAGACTGAACTCAGGCCATCAGATTTGGCAATGGGTGTCTTTATCCACTTAGTCATCTTGCCAATCTTACACTATCTTTTATTGTTTCAAATTTGGGTTATTCCTGGAAGAAATGGTAAAACTGTTCACCACCCTGTAACACTTGGGATATAGAAACATTCCCAAACTTCATAAAAAACAAACAAGCAAACAAAAAAACATGATCAATCTGAAGGAAAACTGGTCTGAAGAAAAATAGCAGTATATGTTATGCATATTTTATATGTAGCCTGTATTCCTGAAGCTGTGGCACTTGATACCCACCTGCCCTGTAGGTGTATATTATTTACACAATTCTTGCATTACTTCATTTCAAAGCTCTATTTTATTCTCATTTCTTCTGTTGATTGAATACTTATGGATCCCTTATCATGTTCTAAATCTGCTAAATATCCATAATCTGAAGTGACTACTTGATGAATGGGCCTCAGTTTTTCTTGAATGTTTCATGTATGCTTAATAGAAAAAAAATATTGAGAGCCAGATTGAACTAAAATTCAGCATGATTTTCATTGATTATTAGAAACAAGAAGGTTAGTTTATGAAAATGTCACCTTTGGCAGAGGAGAGTGCAAGTCCTGCTGAGTCAGATGAAATCGGTAATGAGTAATAATCCAACAGGACAATGAATTAGCCACAGAAATATAACACTTCAGGTAGAAAGAAATTTAGTGCCAGGCGTTTGGAGTGTTATTTCCACTAAAGTTCTCTTCTTGGATCTTGGAGCAAGATCTCTGCTATTCCTTTACCTTCAGATCAATTTGTGTTCACACAGCATCTTACAGCCCTCTGATTTCCTGCAGAGCTTTAGCATTCACCCATAGCCTCGTCCTCTAGTCTCTCTCTCTCTCTCTCTCTCTCTCTCTCTCTCTCTCTCTCTCTCTCTCTCACACACACACACACACACACACACACACACACAGCCTGATCCTCTAGTCACACACACACATACACACACACATACACACAGAGCTTGGTCCTCTAGTCTCACACACACATACACACAGAGCTTGGTCCTCTAGTCACACACACACATACACACACACATACACACAGAGCTTGGTCCTCTAGTCACACACACACATACACACAGAGCTTGGTCCTCTAGTCACACACACACATACACACACACACACATACACACACACACACACACACACACACACACACACACACACACACAGCCTGGTCCTCTAGTCACACACACAGTCTTGTTTGGAGATTACTAGGAGTTTGGGTGCATCCTGCCTTCTACGGTCACTGATTATTTTTTTAACTTTAAGGTCAATTCTTTCTATTTTTTAAACTTTTAGTTTAATTTGAGGAAATATTTAAATTTTTGTCATTATGACCTGAGAGAAGAAACTAAAACATTGAAGATAATTATTTTCTTGGTAAATATGTGTTCTCTTATATTAAGAATATAGAGACAATAAAAGATGTTGAAAAAAACAGTCCCTAAAAGTTTGAAATATTACAAGAAAATATATACATTAACCAAAAAAGGGGGGGGGGGCTAATTTGTCTTTCATGGAAAGAAACTGAGAAACGTTTATATGTGGGATCCTCTTTCCCTTCTGGGCCTATTGGTCACCAGGCCCAGAAAGCAGAGGCCAATGGAGGTGACAGAAAGCTTTGGTATAAACAGAAATGGAGACAGTCCTCCTGTAGAGCTCAATTTTATTTCAGAGTTTAAGGAAGATATGGGATTAGGGACAATTCTAATTTGCATAAAGTGGCTCTTATCCTGAGGCTTGGCATGTGGCAGCAGGAACTGATAGCACAGGCAGGGATCTGTGCCACAGATGAATCTGGCATCTGGTTTTAAAGACAGCTTTTAGATAAGGTCAGTCTTCCAGGCCCAGGGACATTGTTCAGATAAGTGCAGGTAGAGGCAGGAAGCTTTGCTGGAGGGAGGGAGCTCCTGAGCTATTGTGATAAGCTGCTAGGCCATAGGGAGGCTGTGACTTCTGACCAGCCAGCAATGTCTTCCAACATTTGTAAGCTTATCATCTACTACACCACTGAGGATGTTTCTAAACATGCCTTCTAGTACACCAGAATTTTCCTATAGACAGTATAAGATTAACATTACAATAACCTCAGGCTCCAAACTGTTCTCAGTATCAGATAGGCTTTGAATATTGAATGGTTGCTTGATGCTCTCAGTGTGGGCTTTGGCTTAGGATGACGTGATGAGACTCTTTTGCTGTTGTTGTTCTGATATCTCAGGGCTGAGGCATATGGTCTCAGATGCTTAAATACCTCTTTATTAATTGCCTTAAAGAGAGAGAGAGAGACACTCACACCTCGTGAAAAATTACATGTTCTCTCAGTTTGACCTATGAGAATGAGGCTCCTTTTATTTCATGACTACTCTGCTACAGGTTCTAAGATATAACTTCTTTCTAATGTGTTTCCTAATTGTACAGTGTTCTAGAAAGAATTATGGGCAGGCCTCAACTGGGTGCTCTGCTTTACAGATTATAACTATATGAGTGAAAGATAAGGTTCTCTTTCTAACATTTACTCATTTGTTACTTGGCATCCTGAGGGGTTGTCCCCTCCCTTATAGACTGGTATCACAGCCCCAACCTGGATTCAATCCAGACCACACCAACAGAGCTCAAGCTCCGTCCACTGTGAAATATTCCTGCGTCCTAAAGCTTTTTCCTTAACTTCTGCTCTCACCATAGACTTTGTCTCAACAGAACCCACTCATTCCCAGGCCTCCCATAACCAGGCTCACCTTTGTTCTGAGTTCCCAGTTCACTGACTTCATTGTGAGCTTTCTAAATTAAAAATCGAGATGCTTTTATCTGGAAAATAAAACGAAGATCCAAATAAAAGGGCGTAAGGGCATCTTTACAAAGAAATCCAGAGAAAGTGCTTACAGGGAGCTTCTGCTTTTGCTTTCTTTCCCACCACCTTTGTAGAACTAGGGATGAAACCCGGGGACTCTCACAAGTTATACAAACAATTCACCTTTGAGTTCTGTCCCCAGTCAAATTGAGTTTTCCAATGAGCTCAATTTAGTTTTCCGGCTACACAAAGTCTTTTAGTTCTTTGCATGTTTCACCCTACCCTCCTTGGCATGCTGGGGTTGTTCAAAGCAGCATATTTTCCATATTGCATGGTCATGGAAGAGAGAATCTCTATAATTTATATCCCTTTTTTAAAGTGAGGAACTCTTTCAAGAATTAATAAAACAGGCTTTCTTCTGTCTCACTGATAAAAATATGTAACCTCTTTCTGGTTAAATTGTATTGTACTAATGAAGAATAGTAGAACTACCAAATATTACTCCCTGGAACAAGTGGGACCCTTTTTGATATTCATTGAAAAACACTGTTTCCTGACAGATAAAGGAATTTTTTTAAGAGGATGAGGATTTCCATTGAGTAAACAGTTGAAAGTAGCTGTGACATCTGGTCATCGCCTCCTGTTTCTCCAATCTCCAGCTCTTATCCATAACTAAAGAGTCTCCTTAGCCTGATGTAAAGTCCTTCTTGTCCTTGTCTTATGTTGCCCTCCATGCTTTTCTGTGTAGTTGTCCAGTCAAACTGTAATTCCTGGAACCACCTTCTATTCCTGAACTTCTGTGTACCTGGACCTCCATTATTATTCAATCAACAGCTAATTCCATGGTTGAACTCTTTACACCCTGTAGTATGAGGTTTCTGGCCAGCATAGTCCCATGGTTCAGACCTGCCCACTGCTGCTTATCTGGACCAGCAATCCCAAAGTCCCAAAGAAACACACAGACACTTAAATTAATTCTATGCTGTTTGGTCTATGGCTCAGGCATATTGCTAGCTAGCTCTTTCATCCTTATTCAACCCACTTCCGTTAATCTGTCCTGCCGTGTGGCCTGTGGCTTACCTATTTTGTTACATCTTGCATCATGGGTGGCTGGATCACATCTCTTCTGACTCTGCCATCCTCCTACCTTTGCTCTGATTTCCCTGCCTACTCCTACGGTGCCTGCATGGTACAAAACAGTCCTTTACTCACATCACCTCCTCTTTTCTGTCTAATCAAAAATGAAGGTTTCAATTTCAACATAGCAAAATTACATTTAACAGGTATCAAGCAAGAGTTACAGTTACTTTATCTAGTATATTTGTATTTAACAAAATTAATGAAAATGTCTATCATCTACCTTATTCTTGTGAGTCTAAAGTTTTATATCTAACTTACTCTCTAAAATAACTCAGAAAACTATACCTATAACTATCTAATCTTCAACTACATCAAAGACCACAAAAGGATATAATATTACCCAAGTAAACAGGAAATTCAAGCAACATCCAAAATCTAGAAATTACAGAGATGACACCTGTCTGCCTGGACAGTCACTCAAGTTTCTTTGTAACATTGGGACATCCGTTTTCAGCCTACAGGACTAGAGTCTCTGGCATACCCTACAGTGAAGCAGGAAACCTGAAGGACTGCTCTGCCCATTTTGATATAGTTCATCAGTCTCTTCGCCTTGTGTCCCGAAGAATATCTGGCAGTTTTCTCTGCAAAGCATGAACCTGAAGGGCCATCTCTGCTTGTTTCAGCAAAGTTCAGAGATCACTTTCCTATGGGTCCTGTATATCCAGTTTATACAGCATACATTCAAGCAGTCAGTACAAGAACAGTTTCTTTTCTAGTGGCTAAATGTTGCCCCAAACAAAGTAAGATCCATATGGAGTTTATTCAATGCCCATTTTTCTCTTGAAGTAGATTGGTGCTGCCAGAAGCAGACCTGTCTCACTGTCCAGAAAAGTCTAAGTTCTTAAAATATTTTAAATGTTATATTCTTTAGGTCTTAGAAGTGTTTGAAGATTACTTATCTAATTGAAATATATCTTTGTATATCTAAAACATCTAACATGACTGTAAATTTGGTTATTATGGATGACTATTAATCTGCATTTCTTAGTTACATATAATTTTAAAGAAATTACATTAACATACTATCTGAAACAAAAGTAGGAATATATATACAATATAACAAAATTGACCTTAAATTTGTATCAATAAACCAAAATCCATAGCAATGTAAAATATTTTGAGATTTACATCTGATTTTGGATTAAAGTAATTTCAATAATCTATCTTTTTAAAATCATTCATATATCATATGCCCCCCCCTTTTCTTAGAGATTGACTATGACTATTAATCATTTTTAATGAAAACATTTATAAACAATATTTTGGGAATTTGGGCATAGCTTTCCATTACTACTTCCTGCTGATTGAGGGGCGCTGGAAATCTCATGGGTTTTTGAGACTGGATCTTCTTAGTTGCAGCCTTGAAGCTAATGTGGTCATCTCTTCCCATAAAAGATTTTCAGGGGTCTTGGTTGATGAAACCATAATAGCCTGGAAGCAGTCCACAGGTTCTCATCTTCTGTGGAAACAAAAGCAGAACTTCTTTTCCAAAGCAACATATTCTTAGATGTAAATTTTGAAGTCAAGATACCTTTGAAATGAATGTTTGTTTAACTTAGCAGCCTTTGCAATCAAATATCCTTTTGCAGCTGGCTCATTGGCATTTAAAAAATTAAAAGAAAACACAATAATAATCACAATCCAGACCCTTTGTGTATTTTCCATCCTTGCATAGCTTTTATATTTTTATACTCTAATTTCTCTTTTTAAAAGAGATTTCTCTACCCTTTTTATTTTCTCTCCCAGCTTATGTATTTGTTTTCACACACTTTGTAACCCATTTATAGAGGTTTTTTTTTAAAAAATCTGTTTTATTGAGTATGATTGATCATTTTCTAACTAAAAGAGCTTTTAAAATGCTAGACTATACAGCACTGCTTTGGCTGCTGACTCCGCCCCACTCTACTTTTCAACATGGTGGAGGCACTAAAGCCATGCTTATTTTCTGAACTCTTAGAATAGTATTAGATATTGTGGAACTTTTTGCCACCCCTATTCTGGAGGATTTTAGGTTCCACCAAGTAGAGCACCACTGCCTGCTGTTCACCCTACTTAAGTGTTTGGTAGCAGGGTCTCTCAAAGAGACACACAGTTTTTGTCCCTAATTCTGAGTCAGGAAGCTGCTCTTAAAGGCGTCGCACATTTGCTTGCTGCTGCAAATAGAACAGACCCAGAATATGCTGCTACCAAGAAGCTATCTTCGACTCTGTTCCCTTTCTGTTCACTATAAACAGAAATCTTAAATCAATCATATGCAGCTTGTTGCTTATCGTAAGTCTTCTGTGAGGCTTCAGGAACTGGCCTTGGTGCAGCTTAAACTGCCTGCCACAAGTCTGGTGCCATTTTGTAGCTCAACTCCACATTGCATTCTATACTACTCACTTCAGAGATACAACTCAGAAGTTGCTTTTGGCTCTGATTCTGTGCTCTAGAACTCTTGTAAGCTTTCTCAGGCTTTATGTGAGTGTTCACCCCATGTTGGGCACCATCTGTAGTATGAGGTTTCTGGCCCTGTCTGGCCAGAGGTCCAGACCCACAGTCTGAACATGCCTGCCCTACTTGACCTCACAAAAATGATTCAAACTTTTGTATTAGTTTTATGCTGTTTGGCCTATGGCTCAGACATATTGCTAGCTATCTCTCTCATCTCAATTCAAACCATTTCCGTTAGTCTGTCCTGCCATGTGGCCCATGGCTTACCTATTAAGTTACATCTTGGATCATGGGCGGCTGAATCACATTCTTCTGACTCTGCCCTCCTTCTCCTATCTATGTTCTTATTTCCACACCTATTCCTACAGTGCCTGCCATCAGCCAAAAGAGTATTTTATTCATTGTAGGTGGGAAATTGTCACTGGGACATGTTCGCCAAAACAAGCTCACTTGTCTATATGGGACTTATAATTGTGAGCCTTGGAAATAACTCAGAATTCCCATGCCTAAGAAGTGTCTGCCCCTTGCTAAAGTGTTTGAGTCTAATTCTGAATCAATTTGGTCAATAAAGTCAAGATCTATGGGAATAATATCTGGCAATCTCTAAATAAAGTACTGTGAGAAAAAATTTATAACTATAATGTGCTACCCACCTCATTGACAAAATGACTCTACTGTGTGGGCCTCTTTCATTACAAAATGCATTGTTTTAAACAACTCATATATTAGTTTCTCTCATATTTATCCAGACTTGATTGAAATACCATATATATATGCATATATATATATTATTCAAGATTTCACATTTTTTCTAGTCTTTATTGCTACTGTCTACTGTCTCACATGACAGTAACAGAAGTAAACTAAAATATTTTATTTTGACATTTCCAAATGCTTTTCTTCCAAAATGTTCTGTGCTGTATTCCACTGATGATGAGGAAAACATGTATCCATGATCCAGAGGATGAACCTGTACCTACTCTACATGAGAATACCTACCTGTGTCCTTGCTGACTGCTTTCCTAGACCATGTGAGAACTATGGGATAAAATAGGAGCTTGGGAAAGCAGTAACAGGTTAGAAACACTTGCTTTAAGTGTTATAAGATTGTTCTATTTTGTGCATAAGGATCACCCATGAACACTATGTTATCTGTTTCTCTAGCTGTCATCTTCCTTGCCTTCAAAAACAGACTTGGAAGGCTTTGATTCCTTAGCTGTCTCTCTGATGGTCTCAAGAGTGGCTCTTCTGGGATCTCCTTCCCATACATTTGACTCTCAATTTGTTGTGCATTATACTTGTCTACCCTAGGGTTATGTACTAATAAACTCACGATAAGGTGAGAATATTGTAAGTTACAAATGCATAATTCAATAACCTACCTATCAAACATCATGTCCTAGTAATAGTAACATGGCATACAGTACTACTACATGAGCCACTACCCCTGTTACCAAGAGGTTTAGTGGAACTATGGCTTCTTGATACTTAGATTCAGCATCTCAAGACGGTATAGAGTGACATGTTTGTGAGAAAAAGATCAAAATTCAGAGAAAAGTTTCTTCCAAATGCATATCACTTTCTCATCATGGTAAAGTTAAAAACTCATCAAGTTAATCCCTCATAAATTTGGACCTCTATATAATCACTGAATTCAATAGGTAGTTGTACTATGTATGAATTATGGATAATACAAAAGTAAGAAATGGCCTTTTCTCTCTAAGGGTTCACAGCTGAGAACCAACTGATTAGGTTTACATAATCATGAAAATAAGAAAAATGGCTTCATCATAGAACACTAAATGAGGCTATGTTTAAGTTTATAAGGAAAAATATAAAATGAGCTGAAAGCCAATGAACTCAGTTTCTAGTCTTACATTAAGGGAGTGAGAAATGTAAATTCAGTTTGATCTGTTTTTTTATTATATTCTATGATTAGAAATAATGCTATTCTTTATAAGAAAAAAATTATCACAGAATTGGACCTATTGCTAAATGGTAGAGTGTCATCTTAATAGAACCTGACACCGGATTCAATCCAGACCATTGTCGATATGTTACCATAGAAAATGTCACACAAATATGGAAATAGAAAAACAGCACAATATACACCCCCAAGTACCTATAACCCAGCTTATGGAAAGTTTTATTTATAGCTGTTCTTAGTTTATTATGTCCACAAATAGACTTTCTACATCAGCTGATTTTAAGCAAATCTCCAACATAGCATCACTCCATTTGTAAATAATTTATATTTCTAAGAATAAAGACTCATATACCCAGTAATAGCACTATAATATTTTCCACCTAAAGTACCTTAGAACAATTTCTTGCCATCATATTCAGTTATATAACTAACTTCCAATTTTTCTAATGAAAGTAACTTCAGTTGAGCTTAAAAAAATAAAAACTGTATTCTGGTTTGAATCAAGATTTTTGAAGGTCCAAACAATACAACTGACTGATATGTTTATAAAACCTCTTATAATCCTTAGGTTATGCCTTTATCTGATTTTATTGCATTTATTTATTTCAGAAACCCATAGATTTGCCCTGATTCCAATGCCATTACAGTATTGACTCTGCTCTCTTATCTATATTCAAACAAAATGATCATTGAATCAAGTGGCTTATTCTAATTTGAGTCAAATTCTGTATAATAAGATGCTTTACTCACATTAGGGGAAACATCTGATTCTCCTTTCCTCTCCCTAGTATCTATATGTAGATATATGATACTTCCAGATAGACAGAAGATAGATAGACAGACAGACAGATACAAATTAATTTATTCATTTTGTATCATTACTAGATCATGAATTTCAAGACATTTAATGTGTTTCTTCTGTTATGAAATGTTTTTTACTGATGCCTAAACTGTCCCATATTTGAACACTAGAAGCCTCTTTGATTGCCTCATGCATGATTTTAGCATGGACCTTGCAGTTACTAGAAATGTTCTATCTTTATAATTTTACAGATATCCCAGGCTATCTTGTACATTTCTTGCCCCAGATCTGTAATCAAACATTTCTTCAATGAGTCCCAACTTTTACAAAGTCATGGTACTTAGAGCCCCAGACTAAGATGTGTTTGTTTCTACCAAGAATTTATGTTGCTTCTAAGTCATTTTAGTACTCAAAAAAGAAATTACATTGTTCGTCTCAAAAGATAAATTGTATCAGTAACATATCTTTTAAGTTCAAGGCTTCAAAACTTAACTTTGCTATTGATACTGTAGATTTCCTTTGTCTCTTGTCTAAAATCCTAATAGTCAATTAAAACCATAATCACTGCTTTGTCCTATGTGTGCACATGAGAGGCTCAGAGAAAGAACAAGTACAGCAGTATGATAATTATGGAAACAATTTGAGTTCTTTGGTATAATTCTTCTACCAGAGGTGTAAACAGTTCTGTTACCCTATGGTGTTCATTATCCTTAATGTTAGTTTTGGTTTTGTATCTGGGATTGCTGATTTCTTGAGTTAAAGTAGTATTTTTATTTATTTATGGCATGGGAAAGAGATTGTGAATATGAATCAACATAAGAGTTTACAATGACTTTGGATCCAGATTGAGCTGGATTTTCAGAATACTATTTCCTGACTCCAACCATTTCACGGTGTCATTTATTTATTCAAGAAAATAGGGGTGGGAGAGAGAGAGAGACAGGGAGGGAGGGAGAGAGTCAAATATTATGCCAGATGCTTTACATACATTATTTCATAGAATTTCATAAGAACCTTCTGAACTGTACAGCATTATTTTTAACCAATTTTCAGAAGAAGCTGCCAGGGCTCAGAGAGTTTTCTTTGTTCAAATTCAAAAAGGTAGTAAGTAGAGAAGTCAGATTTAGCTCAATTTACTCCAATACCACACATAAAATTCAGTTTCTATCCTTAAAGATTTAATGCGGGAGGAAAAAGTACAATACTTCAATCACTCCCCCAAATTAATGCATACTTGGATGCTTTGGAGATAGGGCTGACTACACATGGTTTAGGAAATTGCCAGGAGATTCTGAAATCCCATAAAAATGAAGAACCACTGGGTAAGGTGTAGTTAGACATTAAAAGTTTGGATTAAGACTTTCTAGCTGTGTGACCTTAGTAAAGCATTTAACCTCTTGGAACTGCAAGCTCTTAAAATATAAAATAACACTAATAATACTTTATGAGGTTATATGTTCTTTGATAAAGGTCATCTTAGGTGAATGCTTGACACAAAATCTCCACAAATAAGCCACGGTTATTAGTTTAGTTATTAAAGTAAAACTTCTGTTGTTAGTTTAGACTTCTTCGGTCCTCTGTGACAGAGCTGTAGCTCATATGATCTGAAGCAAAAGGAAAGAATTAAAGCAAACAATGCTCTTCCCCTTCTCTTATTACAATTTTTCTTTTCATGGGGTCTTCATTCCTTTATATCAGCTACCTCCTTAAGCTAAGTCATGACCGTGAACCTCTGAAAGCACAGGCTTTCCAGTCACTTAGGCACAGAAAAGCCAAAATGTTCATCTCATTCAACGTGCTTGGCAAAATCATAGTGACACTAGATGTTTTGAGAAACCACCACTGTAGTGAGTGGCTCTTTGAAGGAAAATGAATAGGTCCTCTGTAAATGAGTGTGATATAAGCACCTTTTTATCCACTGTTAAAATCCCTCAGTGACTCCTGTCCCCTTTTACCTACATAGGTGTAAACTTAGAGCTCTTTGTGGTAACATCGTTCATCTATCCTTCAGTGCATGCTTCCCAAGAGCAAAGCTGTAAACAATCAGAAATAGGAGTGTGAAAACAATCATGAAGGTTCCAAAGACATATAAAAGCACCTAAACTAAACAAACCATTTCTCTAACTCTCACAGTGCAGAGGCCACAAGTGTTGTGTTGAAGGAACAGGGCTATCACTTTCTGTGCTTGAGACAACTTCACTTCTTGGAGCTGTTATTCCCTGACCTGCAAAATAAGCTCAATGGTATTTCACAGTGTTCTTGTGAGAAGGGAATGCATTTGACAAGTGATGATGTATTTGCAAGCCAGTTTTACTTTATACAGTTGATATTCAGGAAGAAGCTTGGGAGTCTTGAGGTGTTTTATATTTTTAAAAATTTGAAGAGGCTTTGCTCTGAACCAGCAGAGAGTGTGATCAGGTAGCTTAATTCTTCTATGAACCATCTCAAAACATGTACTTGCCTTGCTGGTATTTGCAGATCTTTAAAACATTTACTTTGTTGTTATAAAAAAGGGTGCTGGGGAAGCTGACATTCCCTCTGAGCGTGGCCTGATCTACGTCAGCAGCCTGACTCATCTCACTGTAGTGTAACACTTCACAAAAGAAAGCAAGAAGAAACTAGAATCCAGAATCCCTATCACTCACTCTGAAATTAGCTCCTTTTCGGCCTGAGAGAATTGATTATAAGCTGATGAGAATTGTGGCAAAGGTTTATGCATGAATGTGTGAAAGAATGATGAACAACACTGAATGAGACTCAACTGACGCTCCCAACCACATCTAATTCTAAGTCAGAGAACATGCTCTGATATGTGTTCTTTATGGACAAGGAGCCCGTAAAATGCACGTATCTTTTCTATGACCTAGAAGTAAGAATTGTTTTTCATGTGAAAAAGGAACATGATGAATAAAGGAGCTAGTCTATCCAAATATTCAGAGCAAGAGATGAAATAGCACAAATCTGCCCCTATCAAGCAAATGCCAGTAAACGCGGACTTTAGACTGAGATTGTCTAAAGACTGGCAATTTAGCATCACTAAAATTTAGAAAGCAAGTTTATTAGAATATCTTTGAGTGAAAGAATATTTTCTTATTTTTTAAAACATCTTTTCTTGGAGCAAATTGTTTTTCAATGTTTGCTACTATAACCACACAAGTGTATGTGATTTACACAGGTTAAGTATCCCATAGAAACATAATCTCACTTTCTCTTTCATTTCCTTCCTACTCAGACTCTCCAGATCTTTGATTTGTCTTGAGATAATCACAAAAAGATTCCCTAGTCCTCAGAATTATGGTAAAATTATCTACTTTAGCACAATTAACCAAGGTGCTTTCACACCAAACCATGTTTCCTAAGACCCAGGTCCCATCAATCATCAGGAAGCCTGTGTGTTAATGGGAAGTTGTGTTTCCTGCCCTTTGGCCTGCCACATCTGGTGACAGCTGAAGAGGCTTATGATGCCCTTTGTGTCGGGGCATGTGTCTCTGTGACTTGGTTCACAGGCCTTGCTGTCATTTGCAAAGTGTGTGTCTTTCAGTGTCCTGGAAGTAAAATGTATAATCTTTCCAAAGAATATGTTGATGTGCCCCTGTAAAAGAGCTATAGTCACTCTTTATTTCCTGTGTATGTGTGTCTTTAACCAAAGAGAAACTTCACAGGTAATGAGCATAAAGGTTTTCATCTACTCATTCACAAGTCCTTCTTATAAGTTGCATTTGTTTATTTATTTGTTTATTGTTGAGAATATTTCTTAGTTTCTCCTTTTATTTTTTTATCTATTTTTTAAGTTCTGAATTTATATTTTTATATTTTTCAGTCAAGATTTATGACAACTTTTTAAATTGTGTTTAAGCCTATAATTGGGGTCCTCTCTGGGACTATGTGTTTTCTCTTAACTCTCTTCCTAACCAAACAAACTATAGCATTATGCATTCTATATCCATACTATGCAAGGAGTAAAAAGTATCTATAAAAGTGACTTGATCTAGCCATGCATGACGGTATTTTTGGCTCTAATCTTTGCCTCTTGGATTATGATAATATTTAGAATATTGACCGTTTTCCTCATTATCATCTAAATATTTAATACTGCTTTACATATCCATACAAACATTAATGATTTTAATTTAAAAATAAGTGATGATTTGGAACATAGTGAGGGTTCTTTCATATTGTAAGTAATTATATGGAGAACAAACTATTCAATGGATGGAAGGGAAAAAAGGAGAAAAAGATGTCAAGACTGAGTCTAAAGACACTGGCGATTTCATCGATGGCGGTTAAAGATATTCCTTGGGAAAGAAGCATCTCTGTGGGCTTAGGGAACTGTACAAGAGATAGCTGCTAAACTGTAGCCTGCCACGTCCTTCAGAAGTGAGAGACAAGATGCTTGAGCATAACTCTTTCCAGCATCAAATTTCACATCGGTTTCCTATTAAACTCAAGGATGTGTGAAGGAAGTGACTTTAATTGCTTGGCGCTTAAGAAGCCTGATCACCTGTTCAATGAATTAGAAATATTTTAAAATTTTGATTGCATTTGGGGCTACACAAATTTACCTATAATAGCATATTTTTTTTCTGTACTCCTGAGTAATCTGTCTTCAAGAAAAGACCACTTTACGTGAATTGTGGATTGCTCAGAGGGTAATGGGAATTACGGAGATACTGTCAATCTACCATGTGCAAATGCAAAACATACATCACATGTCTCATCCTCTCCTCTCAGAATACACATGACTAGGGATTGATGTCTTTGTTTTCCATATGAGGAGTCTGAGGCTCACACTGGCCAAGTTACATAAGTGTTAGGAGATGAAGGTCAGATCTGAAGTTATGTGTTGAACTACAAAGCCCATTTTCGGTCTCTGACATCTTTGAATCTCTGTTGAAGACAGGAAGATGGCAACTTCTTAGACATATGCTTTGTTATAAGCATGTACAGCTGCTTTACCAAAGACTATACCTTGCCTCACTTATGGAAATCTCCTTGGGGCTGAGTTATCTGGATTCTGTCTGCATTCTCTCATGTATAAAACAATGCCACTTCATCTCCCCAGTTTCTGCTTTGTAGTCAGGTTTGTGTCTGAAAACTCATTCTTTACAAAGGAGTATTAAAAGTCTGTTAATTAAGTATATACTGTACAGTCTCACATTAATTCAAAAGTCTTTAAGATTGGCACTTGATGTGTGTTTTATCTCTGGTGTGTATAGTGGGATTATGTTGTTCTATTATAAATAATTGTCACACCCACTGGTTTAATAAAAAACACTGATTGGCCAAAGGCAGACAGGAAGTGTGGGTGGGACTACCAGACTAAGCAAACTCTGGGAGCAGGAAGAACAAAGCAGAGATGCCAGAGATGCCACAGATGCAGAGGACAACTATGCTGTTCTAAGAAAAGGTACTGAGCCGCATGGCTGAACAGGATAAGAGTCATGGGTTAGTTTAAGGGTAAAGAGTTAGCAAGTTATATGCCTGGGCCCCCAGTAGATCGGCGTACAATTCATATAAGTATCTGTGTGTTTCAGTGGGACTATGGGACTCTGGGTCTGACAGTCCAGGCCACCAGGTTAGGCCAGAAAATCTGGGCCAGAACCAAATACTACAGGTGTTGGAAAAGCTCTCTTTCAGTGTTACACAAAAGAAAAGAAAACCACCTTGGATGTCCTTCATAACTTTTCCATCTGGTCCCCAAAGTAAGAGGATATAGTACTATGGAAGTATTCAATATGCCTCTTCATTTGACAGTCAAGTGTCTAAAGCATGGCTTTCCTTTGTTGTTTATTTTCCTATTTCTGGCTATGTATTTAGTCTCTGAGTGGTGTACAGTAGTCACAGTAAATAGTGAGGCAGGATGCCCACTAACAACTGCTTCATAAATATTCAATAGTGACATTCTATGGCTTCTCAGCTCTATTGTCTATGATGTTAAGGGCTGCAAACAGTAGAGGATAGAGGGAACAGTCTTAACTATTAAAAACGTAGGGAAATCAAGCTGACCTGTACCACTCCTCAGTAGTCCATTGTCATTCATTTCAAAAAGTATAAAGAACTTTTTAAAAAGCTTTTTTCTAATGTTAGTTAGCTGTACATCCTGAATAGTAAATTAAAAAATCCAAGACAGAATTTTAAATTTTGAAAGTTTTTCCATTAGGAATCCAGTTGTATTAATTTTTCAGAGTAGATGAAAGCGAAATCAGGCAAGTTAGTGCTCTCTCTTCTATTCCTACTTGTTCCTTGGCATCACAAATGCAAAAGGCTGTCATTACATCTCAGAACTGTCAAGAACTAGGATTTCCCATTGTGAATATGGAAAGATTAATTTGAAAAGATCTCACTAGAAAACACAAAAAGTTATTGCTAACATGAGATGTTTTCTATTTAGTCTGAAGCTGGTAAAAAGTACCTTTGCAGCATCTGGCTTAGATGGAAGTTAGGAATTTAAAGCCCTTGATCAAAATGAAATATTTCTTCTTATTTGTTCTGGTGGTATACAAGCACAGTTTATTAGATAATATTGGAGATGTGTTCTCTCAAAGAATATTTGACTTTCAGTTATTAAACAGGATACATTCAAACTGAGATGAAAAGCAAAGAGATAGAAAGAAACAAATTTTAGCCTCGTCTCCACAATGTTTGAAAAGAAAAGTATTTCCCTGACTATTTCACACTTTTGTGTTTTCCCTAAACTTATTAATGATGAAGTGCTAACAATGATCGAGTTGGTAATAAATGTCACCTAAGTGTAGTTAATTTTCACCACACTCATTACCAAACTGGCAATGTAGTAAAAATGTAAATGTTTCCTCTTGGATCAATGAAGTTTGCATCTTATAAATAGCTGTTTGCCTTGATTTATGTTCCTGTAGCAGATTTTAAGCATATGTACACAAGGTGATCATTCAGAAAAAGCTATCTACTTTTACTTGGTACATGCTGTTTGGGTGGATATGCTGCAGTCAAATCCTAATGAGGCTTTTCTGTGAAGAAATTTTACACAAATTACTTACCTTACTATAGACCACATAACCTAAAATAGCTTTTAAGGAACATTGTATTTTTTATTTCTCTGTGAGTTTTCGGATGTTATACAATTGTTGAAAGACTGGAATTACATGCTTCAACTATAAACATGAGAATAATTGAGATTAAAGTACTAGCATGGCCCCAGCCCCTAGAGGTCCTGGGTGTAGGCTCCCTCTTTCATTGTGTGGCCATTGTGAGTTTATAAGAGATATTTGCAATCAGAACCCATGGCATTGTAGTATGAAGTTTCTGGCCTGGACTAGCCCCAAGATTGGACATCTGTCCTAGACTACCCACAGCTGCTTGGTCCCAATAATGACACAATGGCTTAGATTAATTATATGCTATTTGGCCTATGGCTCAAGTACATTGCCAGCTCTTTCATCTTAACCCATTTCCCTTAATCTGTCTTGCCATGTGGCCTGTGATTTACCTGTGTTTTCTTTTACATTTCCTCCTCTGCAGAAGCTCACAGTGTCTCTGACTCCACCCTTTTCCCCCTTCATCTATGCTTGGATTTCCCACCTACCTAATAAGCTACCTTGCTATAGGCCAAAACAGTTCCTTTATTATCTAATGGTATTTTACAGCATACAGAAACACATCCCACAACATGGCATAGATTTTTTTTTAATGTGACGGAGATAATAGATAATTTGTAGCATTAAAAAAAATTTAACTGTAATAGTTTTAGCCATAGACATCTTAACAGAGCAGCTTAATTAAAACTATATAGAAAAAGAGACTGTATGTGGCTGAGCTATAAAATGTGAAGTCCAAATCATGCTTGAAATACCTTTTATAGGTGGCCCTTCTATTAAAAATATACCCCAATTGTTAACATCACCACATCTATACACTTTGGTAGCTGTTGCTATTAAGAAAATTTCTCTAGCCAGGCAGTGGTACAACCTTTAATCTCAGCACTCAGGAGAATGCGACAGGTAGATCTCTGTGAGACTGAGACTAGCCTGGTCTACAAAGAGAGCTCCAGGACAGCCAGAGCTGCTACAGAGAAACCCTAAATCAAAAAACCAAAAATAGAGGAAAAGAAATGAAAATTACCCACATCCCCAATTTGCCCTCCTGTGTCTTCACAGATTTTCTGAACTCAGAACCTAGAAGAAATTCTAAAGACTGTGGAATTTTATATAGTGTGACTTCAAAGAGAACATAGTTGAGATCACCCATTCTGTTCACATTAATCTGTGAACTCCTTCTTGTCTGTAACCATACACTGGGTTTTCTCTCCTGTAGGGACAAAAGCATTAACAGTCTTGCTACAGAAGAATGTGGAAAACTATCTCTTACTTGTTAAGATATATTTATTTTGTAGTCATTGAAAACTAAATGAGCCCCTACTGAAATTTTGTCTAGGTACTCCATATTTAAATTTTTGTCACAAACTCTGCTCCTTGGGGTTTCAGATTCTACACTGAATAGGATGTGGAGTTTGATTTCTTCTTCAGCTATAAGTGAGCGTTTGAAAACACTCACCTACCCTTGGAGCAATAATATTCAGAAGAGCTTAGTTAAGACTCCCAGATAACCCTGTTACAAGGGCAGATTCCTGAGTCGAATTCCCTAGATGTTAACATAAAAAGTCTAGGCTGGGGCTCAGAACTTCTATCTTCCTGCACTCCCCTAACAGTAAAGATGCAGAAAACCAGGGCTGGGAGATATCTACACAGATTAAGTGCTTCCTATGCAAAAGTGAGAATCTGAGTTTGGATCTAAATCAGAAATGCCGTGTGAACATGATGCCAGTTTAAAATCTTAATCAGTACATGGGAGGCAAAGGCAGAGCAGGCTAAACCAGCTTAATCGTTAGAGTGAGAGACCCTGCCTAAACATGTAAGATGAAGAGTAAGCTCAGAAGACACTTGGCAGTTACACTGCCCTTAGCCTCCATACACATGCATAGGAACATAGACACACACACACACACACACACACACACACACACACACACACACACACACGGTGCTAGAATCTGCAAACCATCCTTTGATGAACAGAATGGGCTCTGGGTCCTTATTAATTTTTCATTACAGAAACCACCTCTTGTACTCTCTTGAGAATGGCATGATCTAGGCAGCATTATCCCAAGTTTGCTAATACTATCAAATTCAAGATCATGGTATCTCTTCTGTCAGGTAAGAGTGGAGTCGGAGAAGTCATAGGAGCCACAGAAGGAGCAGAGCATGCTGGTGGACAGGTAAAGCCACAAGCCTCATGGCAGAATATGAATTACTAGAAATTGATTAATATAAGCTGTAGGAGTTAATTAATAATAAGCCTGAGCTATCAGTTGAACATTTATAAGCAATATAAGTCTCTAAGTGGTTATTTGGGAATTGGCAGGCAGGGCATAAATGTCTGCCTACACCCTATGAGTCTATGGAACAATTTTTGTTCAATCCAGGACAATTACCCTACCCAATCTTTCAGTGTGTCTCCTTGCTCTCAAAAACCCTAAACCCTGCCACTGCCAGAGACATTGATCAAGACCCCAGTAGTCATTAGCTCATACTTCTGCCTCTTCTTTCTCTACCCTTACTCCCCTATCGGTGGGCTTCCAAAGATCATTTATTGAGCAAGTACTGTGTGCTGGAACTTCAAGTACTAATTTTATTTTCTCTGTAGATCAATTGTTCCAACCCATGGGACTTCAAGGTATCCCTGTCTGTAGTAGGAGGTTTCTAGCCCAGACTTTCGGGCCTTACCTCAACACTTAGACTCACAGACCCACAGACCCACAGAGACACAACAGGTGTTTACAATAGTTTTCAACTGATCAGCCTAAGGCCCAGGCATATAGCTCGTTAACTCTTAATCTAACTCATCTTTGACTCTTAACCTGTTCAGCCATGGGGCTCAGTACCTTTTCTTACAGCAGCATGGCTGTCCTCTGCTTCTTCTGGCTTCTCTCTAGCATTCTGCTCTGTGCTTCCTGTTCTCAAGAGTTTTATTAGTCTGGTAGCTCCACCCACACTTCCTGCCTGCCTTTGGCCAATCAGTGCTTTTTATTAAACCAGTGGGTGGGATAATTATTTACAATGAAACAACACAATCTCCCACATATCCCCTTTTCTCTTCTTAAAACAAAAAGAACTCCAAATCTAATATTCTTTTCCTCCCTTATGTATAACAACTTATAAACAACACTGTAAATAAACACCAACATCCATAATCCATGTTTTGGGAATGTGGATGTCGTTCTCTAGGCTACTTCCTGCTGAGTGGGGGTGTTGGCTTTATTAAACCAGTGGGTGTGATAATTATTTACAATGAAACAACACAGTCTCCCACACCTGTCACCTGTAGGGAAGGAATGATAAAGGAATAGGAGGTGCGAAGAAGGACTACAGGATGTAAATCTCTGTTCAAGTGGTCAATATTATTTCCAGGCTGCTTATATATGCTTTGTCAGGGCTGCAGGTGCAAGGAGAAGGGGGGGTTAGTAAGGGGCAAAACTATGAGCCAAGGTCAGAGTGTTAGGCCATTATGAGTCTATAGTCAGTGTGTTCCCTTGTGGCTTTTCCAAGGACTGTCTTAATCTAAAGAATGCTGAAGTTGACTCTTGGCTAATGAACCAGCTCCTGACAGTCAACAAACTAGATATGTCTGGCTGATGCTCCTATGCAGACATCTGTTTGTCATAAATGTCAAGCACAGTCTCTAGGAACCAGTCAGGGCTTAATTAGCATTATTGAATGACCAAATGAGATACATCTTGACTGAGTTAAAGAGTTAGTTACCAGAAGAAATGGGATTTAAGTTCAAAAAGAACCGCATGGCTTTTGATACTCCTTCCCATACACCAGGGACCAGCATAATTCTTTGTAAATATTTAGACAGTATAAGCCATTCATTTTCTACCACAATGGCTCACTTCTACAATCATAGCAAAAGGCAATAATAGACTGCATAGAAACTAATGAATGATGTATGGATAATGAACTTTGAAGTTATGGAGGTTAAAGAGATGGCTCAGTTGTTAAGAGTCGTTATTCTAGAGGACCAGGATTTGATTCCCAGTACACACGATGGCTTACAACCATCTGAATATCTGACTCCAGGAGATCTAATACCCTCTTCTGTCCTTTGTGGGCACCAGGCACACATATGTTGTACATATGCACATGTAAACAAAACATGAACATGCACAGAAAGTAAAATAAACCTTTAAAATATTTTTTTAGAAGTCCAAGATCAAAAGAAAGAGAATGAGGCTGCTTCAAGAGAATAGCCACTTTGTGGCTGCCGGGAGGGCTGCCGGGAGGGCCGGCGGGAGGGCTGGGAGTAGGAAGACCTGGATGTGTACCAGGGCGCGTAATGCTCCAACCATGTGTGGGACTTATTACAACTCATTTTTCCAGTGAGATAATCATCTCTACCTCCTACCACATCATGCCAACGTTCTGACCAATGTGGGGCACAACTTATAAAATAAACTAGTTCTCCATGGGGATGTAGTTATATAAATAACATATTAATAAAAACCACATGCCAATAGAAAGCTAGGCATTTCTTCATATTTTATAAGAATTTTTCTCTGTATTAGATGATTAGTAAAACCACTTTCTTGGAGACATTCCCTGTTAACTTTGTATTTTATCTTCATCCCGTTCAGTTTATTTCTACAAAGATGTAGGGATGCCAGATTAAAGGTCATGTTCTTTCAACCACCCTCTAATGAGTATCCTTGGAAGTCTTACAGTTCCCACACTCAGAACCCAAGAGGTCAACCATGCTTTACTGGATGACAATAGCAACCAGCTGCCAAGCTAGCTGAGGATGTTGTGTGGGATAAAAGTCAAGTTCCTTGGCAAAGCCCTTCCCATCAGTGAGTGACTCCGTGTGGGTGACTACAGTAAAACTTCAGAAAAGAGAGTAATTGGTGCTAAGCTGCAGAGAGCTCTTGCATTATCCTTTGGGATGAGAATTTATACAAGGAAGCATCCCTCCCACCATCACTCATCCCATCTTCCCCCAAGCCCCATAGAGCAAGCACCATCATATCAAAATGGTGCCCCAAAGACCCAGACTCCTTGCAACCCTGCTTGTCTAAGACCAGGAAAGCACACCTGTAGTTGAACACAGTGGGCTTATGTCTGCTGCCATGAACAAGAACACCCATTGTGGAGGGGTGTCTCAGTGAAAAGATGTGAATTTGAAATTAATAGAAATTGGATTTGATCTAGGTAGGGGGTTGTAAGGCTTGAGAGATGTTCGTTTAAACTAGGTGCTATCAGGAAGTGAAAACAATTGGTTATCTTAATAACGTATAGCTTGGGGAGAACAGGTCTAACACTTCAATTAGTAAAGAAGCAATGGTCAGTCATATTACTCAAGAAGGACATGTGTGGAATTTGGAGGTTTGCATAGGGGTCTTGTTTTCATCTGGCCTTAGGTGACATTATAAAGAGTAATGTTTTGACTCAATGTCACAAAGGTGAGTTATCTAGTCTGATGCTGACATTCCATCAGGACTTCTTGATCAATGCTTACCTACCTGAAAATATCAGGCCAGTTCCCAAGTGTGGGGAGCTCCTCTTCCAGCTTCTTCTCCCCATCTTCCTCCTCCTCTTCCTCTTCTTCCTGCTCCTCATTTTATTCTTTATCTTCCTCCTTCTCTTCTTTCCTTTTTTCCTGTTCTATCAACTGTCTTTGTAATATAAAATCAATTGTGGAATAGCATAATATTTTTATGGAATATATTTTAGTTTCTTATAGGTGCTGTATTTTTAAACTAATCTTCAGCATTTTTCATTTATATTCAATCGACCTGATCTCCAGTGCATTCCTTAGTGTTTAGAAATATGTGCATCTGGAGCATCTGGGGATTTAGGAGTCATAATAATACAGTCTTTTCTCTGGAAACACTAAGTCAATAGAAAGACTGTAAACAAGAGCAAAAACTGATGAGATGTTCTTCATCTTGTGTGTGTGTGTGTGTGTGTGTGTGTGTGTGTGTGTGTGTGTGCGCACGCGCCTGTGTGTGTGTGCCTGTGCACCTGTGTATGTGTGTGTATGTATTCCTGTGTGTATGTGCCTCTGTGTGTATGTGCCTATGTGTGTGTACCTATGTGTATGTGCCTGAGTGTGTGTCTGTGTGTGTGCCTATATGTGTGTGCCTGTGTGTGTGTGTGCCTCTGTATGTGTATGTGCCTGTGTGTGTGTGTGTGCCTATGTGTGTTATGTGCCTATGTGTGTGTGCCTGAGTATCGTCTATGTGTATGTGCCTATGTGTGTGTGCCTGAGTATGGTCTGTGTGTATGTGCCTATGTGTGTGTGCCTGAGTGTATGTCTGTGTGTGTATGTGTCTGTGTGTATATGTGCCTGTGTGTGTGCCTATGTGTGTGTGCCTCTGTGTGTATGTGCCTATGTGTGTGTACCTATGTGTATGTGCCTGAGTGTGTGTCTGTGTGTGTGTGCCTGAGTGTGCTTGCCTGTGTGTGTGTCCCTAAGTGAGTGTCTGTATGTGATTATGTGTGTGTGCCTATGTGTGTCTTTGTGTGTATACCTGTGTGTTTATATTCCTGTGTGTGTGTACATACACGTGTGTTCTATATGTATGTATGTGCCTCTCTGTGTGTATCTGTGTTCCTCTATATGTGTGCTTATGTTTGTTCATGTGTGTGTGTGGCTGTGTGTGTGCTTGTGTATGTGTGTACCTGTGTGTGTGCTTGTATGTGTGCTATGTGTATGTGTGTCTGTGTGTATGTTTGTGTGCATGTATAAGTGGTGTGTGTGTGCGTGTGTGTGTGTGTGTGAGAGAGAGAGAGAGAGGGAAACTCATTTGAATTCTTAGTTTTCCTAGAGAAGCTGTAATTATCCTGGATATTTCTACAACTAAACCCCAACAAAGCATATAATTTCTGTCATTTAGTTATTTGTTTATGCTTTATGTATTCCAATGCTGTGTACCAATTGTACTTATTCACCTTGTTACTGAAATTATGGACTGCTAAAATTATGGTAAATAGAAGCTAATGTTCCAGAAAGATTTCTTTGCTATGGGAAAAATATGTGCAATGTAAATTCCAGCAGGAAACCATGTGCCACAGATTTTTAACACCCAGTTCCTTGAGTTGCTGTCAACTGTGGTTACCCTCAGAACCATAAGGCTTAAAGGCTTCAAGTATTTACTTTCATACAAACATAGAATTGAGCCAGGGTTTTAGAGTTTTATTTTTTCCCCCAAAAAAGTCCATCTGAAGAATTATCTGAAAAGAACCTTCCTCAAGAGGTATGGGAAAGGTCCAGTTATGTCACAGGCAACAGTGAAGACTGAATTTGAGCTTGGTATCTATCACTGTATTAACTACTTTTGTTGTTACTCTGAAAAAATACTAAAAATTTTCAAAATGAAGGTTTACTTTTGTTACAATTTGAGGAGACAAAGTCATTGTAACCTGAAAGAGATGAAAACAGAAACATGAGGTGGTCACATTGTGCCTACAGTCTGGACAAAGAGAATTAAATGCTGACACATTTATTTTTCTTTTTATTCATCCTTGTAACCAAACCCCAGGAATGGTGCTGCTAACATTCATGGTGGGTCTTTCTTCCTCAGCTAAACCTCTCTATAGACACCTTTACCAACAGGCCCAGAGGCCTGTCTCTTAAAAGACTCCAAATCCAGTCACAATGGCAAAGAAGATTAGTTATGGAAATCACCAGGCAAGGAAGAACAAGAAACCCCTTCTAATTACTTAGATCAGTTTTTATAGGCCTAGGCCTCTGTGGAGAACAATTACACATTGCCTTCTGCCTTACCTCTAAACTTTGTCATCACTAATAGCCCCAGACTCTGGACCAGTGGGAGTCAGAATGAGGATGCTACTGTTTTTGAAGTGCTCATCAGGTGTAGAATTCCATACAGTTGAGCGTATTACAAGACTGACAAACCCCTTCTCTGTTAAGGTTAAGAGCAAATCCTCTTGCTTGTTTTTTTACTTTGAGAGTAAGTACCATGAGAACAAAATTCTTCTATGATAAAACACTTTTGTGTTTGACTCTCAGAGGACTAGGAATTGGACACATTGTTTCCAATCATTTCTCAAGTGTCAAGAGAGAACTGAGTTTAAAGGCTCCAATTCCCTTGCAAGTTGCAATGTCTAACTAGATGGATTAGCATTCAACACAGCGTTGGGAATATCTCAGATCATTTGCAGTTTGCAAATTGTCCAGATTCATAATGAAATCTCAGACTAAGGAAATCACTAAACATATGATGACATGAGCTTTTCCCTTAGAGATCAAACATCTTGGGCCAATTGACTCATCTGTTGCCTTGGCTCCATATGTTTGAGTCAGCTGGGGCTTCTTGGGTAGGTCACAGGCATGGACTCACTGGGACTCCTATGAAGTCCTGGCCTTTATCCTTGAATTTAGCACTCAGAGAAGAACAACTTCCAATATTTATAAGCTTACTTTTGTTTTCCTGGAATACCATCTTTGAACAAAACAGTTGTCCCGATGACTAGAAAATGAAATAAAATACAAACATAATTAAATAGCTAGGCAAATGTTATAAATGCCAAGCCATACAGATGCAGTGAAAAGTAAAAGGAGACAGTATAAAACGGTGGAGGAACATGCAGGAAATTAGTTTTAACTAAGCAGTGTCTGACATGTGCCTGGGCAGTGAGCAGCTGAGTGTGTGTAAGTGAAAATATATCAGGATCCCATGGGTAGTGTCAGGAGTAAGAATAATCTCTTATTATCTTGACTTATGCCAAAGGATAAAACAAAAATAGGAGCCATTGGCTAACCTTACTGCCCACTCATGATTCTGTCTCACAGTTGATACTTTCTAAGGATCTGTGGATTATAAAAATTAGACATGGTGGCATGAGTAGAACTCATGCAGCATGCAATGAATGATTCTGTATAGAAGTTATCAGAAAAGAAATATTCACTAAAATGATGACTTGAAAATGGTGATGATGATCAGAACTATTGAAGGTTACAGAGGACGAAGGAGAAGTCAAACCACACAAAGAGAAAAGCTTAGAGAAGCAGAACAGGAGTGTGGTGGATGGACTGGAAAGGAGTCTCAGTTCTAACCATAGTCAGATGGTGGAACAAGAGCCAAGCGTGGGTGATAAACTCAGAAACACCATCTAGGTTTGTGTCTTGGTTCTTCCATTCATGCAACAGCTGGGTAAAGCCACCTCCCTTAACCTGGTTTTAGATATGTGTGTGTGTTTGTGTGTGTGTGTGTGTGTGTGTGTGTGTGTGTGTGTGTGTGTGTGTACATGGAATAAAATAAGAAAGGCGTTATAAGTTAAAAATCCATCAGCAACAAGTTATTTAAAACATGGTATTATTACTGTTGTTATCGATAATTACCACATTGTTGCTGGCCATTGATTCTAGTAGTTTTCATATAGCAAGAAAATAGTTTCTAGAATGACTTTAAAGTGTATGCTTACAAAAAAAATTGATGAAAAATGAAAGCTACTGAGTGATTGCTTAATTGAGTGATTTACAAATAGGAGAACTGAGATAATTATTTTAAGATCATGAATAAATATTAGAAATCATTTATAGTTAAATTTATGTGATTAATTTAAATTTTTATAAGAAGTAAATATTTACTCATTCATTGAATCAGCAAAGGAATCTAATTAGAATAATACTCAATCATACTTGTTAAGGACTGTAACAAAGAACATTATTGCTGTTAATGATTCTTGGCATATGTAGTAGTCATCTTTGGAGAATCCAATAAGCATTGGATTAAACTTCATTTCAGCTATAATCTCTAATTAAAATCATTGTTTCATGGTATCTGTAAAATCATCTGATGGTTGAAATTTTAAGAAAACTTCTAAAGAGGCAGTGGTAGAAATTGCATATTTATACATAGAGATAGCTCTGTAGGTGATGATATCATCTGAAAACAAAGGTGAAGAATGCAGAGAGTTAGCCAGTTATATAGATCATTTTAGTCATATACAGGACTCTTACAGATCCCTTATTCTGCATCCAAAGCAGACATAACCAGTGGATCACAGATTCTTTAAAATTTAGTCTTGATTGAGCATTAAGTCTTTATGAGTTTAAAGAGCTTTGTTTATGCTATGAACACCAATAGATAAGTATTTATACAGAAAAAATGAAATCTTTTCCTATCTTAATAAAGGGTGGATTTACAAAGTTTCTGACAAAAAAAAAAAACCCTATATTCTTGAAACTCGTAATCTTGTACATGACATCAATATACAAGATGATTAATAAATCAATAATAAATAAGTGTTTGGTGGTGGTGTCTCAACCTCTTTTATCATATACTGCTTTCCTTGATCATTTTGCCTTTTGTTGCTCATTTGACTTTTGAAAACACCACCCCCATTCTTATGTGCCCATGCTAGAGAGACAAATAATCAAGCATATAAACTATACTAACTTGGCTTCTCCTGCCAAGTATGTAGTGTAGCATAGTTAGAGAGGCACAATCTGTGTTCAGATCATGTTCCCCTTAAAAGTAATGCAATCTCGTGAGCTTTTTCTTTGTTTTAAAAAATGAAAATACACTTAAAGTGGAAAAAATCAAAAGGAATATATTTCTTTCTGGATTGCAAATCCGTTTCTGATTTCAAAAAAAGCTGCAGGGAGAGTTTTGCTAGAGTGCTCAGTTCTTTAGACAACAGAAGATATCAACATCAGAATTTCTAAATCACTAATTTTCTCCATCTAACTATTTTGTATGTGTTAGTCTCCCCTTTCTCAGAAACATGGAGAACAGAGAAGAGATTTGGTGTTTTAGTAAGGAGGATGGTTTGAGGTTCCAAAAGCCTAAATTCAGGTATTAGCTCATTGTTAGGAGTTCCTTACTTCTTAATCCTATTTCCCTATCTATACCATGAGGAGGTTAAAAATAGTTTCCTGAGAAGTTTCTGGAAGAATTCAGGCATTTGGACCACAAAAAGCAACCTAGCACCATGCCTAGACATCACAAGGGTGATGGATATCGTGTGATTTTATAGCTGGCGATGTCTGTGTCAGATTCCTCTTACCACAAACCTAAGTCTTATAACAACACAAATTCATTCTATTATAGTTCTAGAGGACAAAACTCTTTACCTTTATCTTTGCTGTTGCAGTAGCCATTAGGCACAGTACGTGGCAGGGCCATTGATTCCTTCTATGTTCATTGTCACACACACATGGTTAGTGCATTTTTGTGACATTAAAATGGTAACAGGAAGAGGTTTTCAGCTGTATCACTCCTTATGAAACCACTAGGTATGAGCTTCACCATTACCAGAATGTTATGAGGCATAATTTAAACTTTTGTTTTAGACTTTCATGCTTGGGCAATGTTTACAACATTTCTACTCTTTTCTGTCTCTGAAATCCTCCCATGCTCCTTCACTCTTTTTCAAATTCAGAACCTCTTTCTTCTATAATTATTGTTTTACAAACACATGCACACACGCATACACACACATACACAGGGCACATTCTCACACACATGCACACACACATACACATGCTCACACTCACACACGTGCACACACACGCACACATGCGCACACGCATGCACACACACGCACACATGCACATACATGCACACACACACTGACCAACTGCCACACATACACACACACAGGCCAACTGCATCCATTTAATAATGTTGCTTGTATATGCATGCGTAGGGTTGACCTTCTAGGAATGTATAACCTAGCAGAGAAGCTTGTCCCTAAAGAAAACTGACTCTTACCTTTTCTGAAGCTTTTGATTGCCTATAGATCTTTATATAAGGGTGTGGGCCTTGCAAATTTTCACCCATGCAGTTTGGCCTGTCAGCTGGTGGTGTCATTATGTAGGTTTTGTATAGACAACCGTACTGTTGAGATTTCATGGGAGCAGCACCCCTATCAGCCTAGAGACTTCTAATCCTCAGACTTCCACAACCTTCCCACCCCACCCCTCTTTTGCAGTGTTTCCTTAACTTTAACATAGGAGTTAAATTGTAGATGCACCAATTGAAGGTTAGCACCCCACATATACTTATTGTGTGCACTTTGCTCACCTGACGATCTCTGTAATAAATTCCATCTGCTGCAAAAAGGAAGCTTGTTTGATGAGGGCACATTATGAACTACAGTTATCTGTGGGTACTAGATAAGTGTTTAGAATATAGTTAGAAAACTATATTGCTTTAAAATAATTGAAGTAGTATGTTCTTTAAGTTATACACCTCTCCATCCATGGCACTTACTTATATTTTCCATTCCATGTATGAAATTCCTTCTATTGAGTGGGCTTTAAGTCCACTTAGAAAATTGATGGCTGTATCCAAGATAAAAGTACTATATGACTGGTGATATTTTGCCAAGGTGTTTATTTGTAGTTTGTAGGCTTTACAGATGCTTAGAACTATTGGTGGGTTTTATCTTTTGGGGTCTTGTATACCACTTTCTGATACTACGGTAGCAAATCCTTAGGAAGGAGAATTCCAGGTAAGATCCAGCTCAATTCCTCCAAGTTCTGTGTCTGTAGTGTGTGGAGTCTTCAACAATAGTTCTTACCTTCAAGCTCTCAGAGACAATCAAAGACAGCAGCAATTTCCTGTATTGTAGGAAGAATCTGGAACCCACTTGAACAACAACTCAAAACAAGGTTCCCTTTGCTTGGTGTTGTGTTGTTACTAGACAGTCTGTAGCTGTTGCAGGGAACATTGCCATCCCATATGATGCAACTCCACTTAAACTGCATCTAAAATATATTTGTAACTGAGCATTTAACATATTTTTACCCATGGCTGCGATCCCTTCCTCCACTCTCTATTACATTCTTTTACTACTATATGGCCAGAGAAGGGCTTTGACTCCTTCCAGGGCCCTCTCAAGAACCCTTCTGATGATATTGACATTACAATAATTCTGTATCCACAATCTATAGTAATATCTTCAAAGTTCCCTTTGCCAAAATAAGAACAAATTAGCAGTCATGGATTCAGGAGTTATGGACTGTGGGAACTGTTACTGAACCTACTTCAGTGACTAATCAGACTTTTGAACAATTAAAATAATCTCCATATTGATATAATTCAGAGTGATATTAGCATTTCTGAGGGTATGGGGACTTGAAAATCTAATCTAACAAAACATTTAGGATAAGCTCAGGGCTTTCCCTATCATCCATCAAGTCCTTCCCCTCTATACTATTTACAGTTGCTCAGTCAGAGAAAATAAGTGAGTAAGGCAGAGTAGAAGGGCATTACCCCGAATTCAGGTCATATTCTCGCTCTGCAACCTGATGGCTAGTGCATTTATTGTGTGAGATCTCATAACTTCCCTGGGTATGTCCCCCAAACTATTTCCTAAAATAAGAACGTATGTCTTATGGCAAGCACTAACAGAGATGGGGATGTGAAAAGAAGCTGCTCACCTGTATATTAGCCATAGGTTTCTCTTGTTGTCCTCTGGATAAACGATAGGATCCAGGAGACACTGCAGAGACATCCCGCCTAGCGGGAGGAAGTTCTCTTTCTGGCAGAGGTCTTAAACAAGACATCGTCTTTACCATTTCCAGTCATTACTCAAGTATCTTTCATGGCCAAGACTATAGGCCAAGGTTGTAGGAGAATGTTTCCATCAAACAGCGAGCATCTTAAAAGGAATGTTAAGGCCGATGAGTTCTAAATGGAGTTGATCTCTCTGAAAGCGGGTCCACAGTATTCACTTTCTTAGGGATATTTGTGGTATCAGTGATGGGATAAAGTAGCTATTGCATGCATAGTACAACACAATTGCTCAGTATGTGGGTGTTGTCTACGTAACCATGATGTAAAAGTTTTCCTTCAGTTTCTATTTGGGAAGATCACTGAGGCTTTCTTAAATCTAAACGGTTTATTGTTGTTGCTATTTTGTTGTTTTCATTTTATTTCTTCCTGGAGTCAAGGATGTCTACCTACACTACCTCAGTGTGACTTTTTGAGCCTTACACCCTGATCACAAGCCAGTTCTTTATGGTTTCATTGCTCATGTCCTTTGACACTAGAATTTCCCCCTTTCCTGTACACTGGTGGCCATGAGCTGACTGATTTGATATGTGTGACTCTTAGCTCAATTCTGACCACCTCTGAGGATGTTTTGAGGTTAGGATTGCAACTCAGCTGACAGCTTAATGACTAGGTGTCAATGAGCAAAGCCCCAGATAATAAGCATCATCATATATAAATCATCCACAGCATTAATTAGTAAATGAACTTTCAGAGACTTTATGACTATTTAGTTAACTTGAATGTGTTCTAGCATCTTGTTTAGAAGACATTCAGTGAAGACCATAATGAAAATGCCAGGCACAGTGTTCTGCTACTCTTCAAGCTAATTTCAGAAATTGAGTATTCCTCAGTGTTTCTGGTGAGCACAGGATTCCTGAGGACTTCAGCTGAAGTCACCATTCCTGAAAGTGAAGTTTATAGAATTAACTGGATTCTCTGCTGCAGTGACGTGGTTATAGAATTGTCTCTGATACATTTCTGTGAATCTATGGATAATTAATACTTTTAATTTCATTAATAAGTACTCTTTTATAAAAGGGCTCACCGGGCTAAATAATAGATAGCACTAATTTCCTCAACAAAATGCACATCTGACTTTTAGTGTGTTGACTGGAGAAATAGTGCTTGTAAGTTGAGATACAGATCACAACAACCCACTGCAGGCAGTTAGAAATATTCCAGCTCTTGATTAGAGTCTCAGCAGCACCAGGTTATTATCTTATCAAGAAACACATAGTACTACATTTTATTTCTAAAATTTTAGAGTATTTCTAGTTGTGGCAAGATATATATTATGTGAAATCTACTACTTTAGACATTTTAAGTATAAAGCTGTGTCATTAAGTACATCCATAATGTTATCCATCACCACCATATAAAAATGTCTTTGTTTTTCTCATACTGACATTCTGAATATTATACCCACGAAACAATAAAAACCATAGCTTTCTATTTCCTTGTTCATCTAACCTCGAAAAACCACCATTATTTTTCTTTGCTGTATAAATTTGAATGTTGTTCCTGTTTATAAAAGTAGAATGACAAGACACCTCTCCTTTTCTCTTAGTAACCCACATAGCACCAGGTGCTAGAGTTTCATTTTAAGGCTAAATAGCATCTTGTTGGATAATTCGAAACTTTTGTCATCTATTCCTCAGTTCGCAGACATTTCTGCTGTTTCTACCTTTGAGCTACTATAAACAGTACTTGCATAACCAACAGCATAGTTATATAAAGTGTAATATTCTCAGTAGATTACAGACATAATAATTTTTTGCTTTTTCTAGAAACCTAAGGAACTAAGTCAGAAATTGTGGCACATGCCTATAATAGTAGCAACTTTAGAGGCTATGGTAGTATGGTTCCGGTGAGTTTGTGACTCTACATGAACCTATATGATTGTGATCCTGTCTCTTTAAAATCAAACCAAGGAACTAGGCAGATAATACAAACAGATGCTACTTGATCATTCACTACTAGTGCAGCTTATTCATGGCTGGAGGCTTCTTTTGTACCTTGATACAAGTAGAAAATGATTTTTAAATTAAATTCATAAGGAACCCACTTGAAAGCCATGATTTTGTATCATAAAGTTGAATTTATATTTCATCCCCAAACTATAGATTGTAAATACCATTCATAATTCCCTTTTACGGTGTTTTCATCCCACAGAAATCAAATCATATCTCACAGTTATTTTGGTGACTCTAATTGGATTCCAAAATATGGTTGCAAACATCATACGTTGTGTCCCCTACTTCTTCATCAATGAATGCTGAAATGTGCCCTCCTCTTTCTCACTATCAGAAGGACAGAATACTTCCTAGATTTATAATAACTTCTTTCTGCAAGGCCATGGCTGTGAGAAGTGTCTGTTCTAAAAATCAACGAAGGCCACAGAAGAAATGCATGGGTTACATATTGGCAGAGGATAGAGAGCTTGAATTCTGCATACAGTGCAACTTTTTTTTCCTTAATTTACATGTGTGATGTCATGTGTTTGTAAAATTCAGATATGTGAGGCCCAGGCCTTGTGCTTACTGGGGTGCTGCCAGGAAGCCTCTGCCCCATCATTGACATTCTGGGAAACAAATAGAATTCCCAAATGATTAATTCCTGGGTTCTGACCATTTCTCTCCCATGAATGTACTGCAAAGAGTTGGAAAAATTGGTCTTGAGTCTCAGCCATACATCAAGACACTCATGATATTGACATCTACTATGTTTCAAGGGCTAAGAGTATCTTAGTATTATAATTTGAACGTAAAATGTCCCTCACAAGCTTGTGTATTTGAACACTAGGTCCCCTGCTTTTGGTACTGTTTCATAATATTGTGGACCTTTAAGGATACAGAACCTATTTTGTAGACATAGGTAACTTGGGACAGGTCTTAGGTTATGTGGCCCTGCTTTACTTCTGGTCAGTGCTACACAAGAGTAGAGTAAAGCGAAGCTCACAGGATGCAATTACAGTGGTCTACACACAATGTCAGTGGAACTTGGGTGCAGAAGTGGTAACAGATAAAGGGTGAAAGTTGTCATGTTTGGGGTTAACTTTGAATGTAGAGCTGATAGGATTTCCCGACAAGTTGGAAAAATATTCAATTACTCCAAATGGGCTGTGTGATCATGAACTGAGACCACTGGACCAAGAGAAATGTTGTTTCAAGTCAAGGTTTATTTTTATTGTCAATTTAATCTCTATGTATATCACTCATAATTCACTGTTAGTAAGTATATGAAGCTTTTTATACCTGATTATGTAGCCACTTGAAAGGTCTCCTTGAGGAAGTTGAGGCACAGAGACACAACACTACTCAAGAATACATGGCCATAGGGTGGGGGAAAGATTCTTCTCCTTTGACTCCTCTAAATAGCTCCCACCAGCAATTTGAATGTAGGAGCTTGGAAGTGCCCAGATAAGAATTGCAGTTTTTAGAGGCTTGAAGGAATTATTTTTATTTTTAAGAAATTGGGAGATGAGTGAGAAGAAAATAGCCCTTCTCATAGTATTTTTAAGCATCAAAACAATGCCCTTTCTTTCCAAATCTTGAAATCTGTGATTCTTATGCTTTTGTCAACACACTTTCTGAAGTGTGATTTCAGTAATTACCCGTGTGCCTCCACACATCAACAATGTCTACCCTGAAAAGAAAGATGTAGTTGGGGATAGATGGTGAGGAGACATGAAGCATGCCTATTTGTAAAGTGTGGATATACACTATTTTGTGTTACTCATGGAAGTTGGACAGCAGTTTTGCTTCCTGTCTCAAATAGCATTCAATTCAATGTAATAAAAGGGTATTGTGAGGGCTGAGAATTGGTTTGGCAGTTAACAGCATCAGCTGATCTTACATAGAAACTGACCTTGGTTCTCAAAAACCACATCAGGTAGGTCACAGCCACATCTAATCCAGCTCCAAGAGGTCTATTACCCTCTTATGGTCTCCAGCAACACTGTACTCATGTGGCACAGACCCATGCGTAGACCCAGCTCTAAATATGTTCTGAATCCTGATGTGCTTCTCAGACCCCAGCCTTTTTTCTCCTCAGGGTCACTGACTCCTCCCACTGAGTCGAGACACAGATCTCATGACACTCTTCTCCAGCTATACTTAACTCTCTGTTGTCTTTGCTAACAAAGGGGCAGCAGGTTCCTTCCTTCCTCCATTAAAATCTAAATACTACAGAACCTAGCTCCATAAAAGCATCCTTTTCCTACCCCTTCCTTCCTGACTTAGTTCATGTTACAAAGGTTTCCATTTATATTTTTTAAAATATTTTTTAAAGTCCTGATAGATACAAATTTTACATATTAATTGCCTGCTATGTGATGTTTTGGTTTATGTAAAGCAATGGTACAATGTTTCAATTCTGATATGTCTCCTCAAATAACAGTCACTAAAATAACAATCAAGATTTTTTTTTTAATTCTCTAGGCGTTGTTTTTATGTACTAAGTATAAATATGTTTATAGCCCACCTACTTTAATTGTGATTATAAAATGCCATCACTCCAAGTAAAAGCACAAATATTTACTATAAGTAATCTAAACACATACTCTATTTTTTACCTTAAATTGATATTTTACTCCATACAGTGAGTGTAAAAAAGTTTTCATAGAAAAAGTTCAACATAGAGGTCCTTTTCAATCTCCCTAAATTATCATTCAATTTCCTTATAATCTGATGGAAAATGTAGTCAGTGCTTTTGGCACCTATGACAAGCCCCCTGTTTGAGATGCACATCCCACCTTTGTGGTCTTATTCCCACAATATGTTTCCATGCTTCTCACTTCCCTCTCTGCGCTTCATCCTTCTGGGTTTCTTTCCCCAAGAAGAGGGTTCATTAAAGTTCCTTCTCCATGAAGTCTAGTCAAGGAAGTACTATTGTGTAGCCACCTGGTTGCATTGTCTTTTTGTATAACTCTCCTTTCCATTTTATTTTACTGAGATATAATTGGCGCATAGTAAATTGCCAAGTTGGATCACATCCCAAAATTATGTAGCCTGTCCAAACAACCTCCAAATAAAGATCAATCTCTAACACCCTAACCACCATCCCCACTTCTCTCAGAGACAATACTGTTCTGAGTGACATTCCCAGGGATTTCTTTTACCGAAATTTGAACTTGGTATCAGGGAGATCACACACATGGTATGGAGTTGTATTTCTTTAGCATTGCAACCTTTCACTATTCACTCACGGTGTTGCACTTATTGGAATTTGTTTTGATTGATGAACACTGTCCACAAACTACAACTTGTTCAGTTTTTGGTGTCTACCCACAAAGCTGTGTATATGCTGATACAAGTAGTAGGCTTATGAGCATGTGTATGAGCATGCGCTTTATTTTCTTCTTTGGAGATATCTATGTCTAGAATGTTGTAAAAATTGACAAGCTGTTTTACAAAGTGACATTACCCCCATTGCTTTCTCTCCTTTATACCAGCAACTTCTGAGGGTTCCGTTTGCTTCACATCCACCTCCAATGTTTAGAACCCTTTCTGTGCTTCGTTTGACACTGATGGTGACTATCTGTATTCATTCCCATTCCACACCCTTCCATTTGAGCTTCTGAAGGGCCACAGTTGTACCTCCATCACTATAAACACTCACAGTCTACCATATAGCTGACTCCCTATAAATCTGAACTCAATAAAAAGCAACATAGCAAAACAACTGACTTAGGAATTCTGTAGATGGCTGAGTGTTCTAAAAAATGGATATGATCGAACTCACAGGTAGTGTGTTATAATATTACATCATAAATGCAGGGTTCTTGTGGCCATTTCTTTTACAGTTTTCAGAAAGGCCTTTTATCAGATGCATAGCAGCAAGTGATACAAATTATTGAATTTCTTTTTCAACATAAAAAATAGCTGTTCTCAGCCTTTTGAAGTTGGGCAAATGAGCCATTGATCTTACCTGTAGAACACTGTAGGGCATGCTTGTCCTGCCTCAACTTCCAGTAGTCCATGACGGAAGCCAGTCTATTTACCAATGTTGGTCTCATCTTCACTCTCTAAATATACTTTATCTATATCCACTCCCATGCCTTGTCCCACACTTACTTGGCTTGATCTCACATTTTCTGTCCTAGAAAAGAAATCAAGGTCTAACACGGATACCAATGTTTTGTGATACTTTCTCAGCAGTTAATTGCATAATAACTGTTCTTCATTATAAATGATGGATCAGAAGCTTCCTAGGCATGAAGAAGGCCCGAGTCTATCTCCCAGGACTTCTACATTCATCATAAGACAGAAGAGCTCCCTAGAGCTAACAAGTGTCCTGCAGATGCCTGTGGCTTCTTCCCAAACAGCCAGCTGCTACACTGGCTCTCTTTTGATGTTCCTTGCTTAAAATGAGCCACTCTGTTTTTAGCCCAGCTTCTCTGGCTTCTTTGTCATCTTGAAGTAACACGTGGATTCAGAACATGTCTCATAACTCACCAGTCAGAGAAGGGCTGGCGTCATTCGGGAACATATGTGGAAGCCTGTGGCCTCAAGGGAGTGTGGAAGAAACTGCTTCATGTCAGTGATGCAGGCTGTGCATGTTGCAGTGCTGACATGGAAACAGCTGGCTTGAGTTCAGCAAATATCATACACAAGAATGGAAAAGAGGGCTATGGTACAATTTTCTTTTCTCTTATTTTTCTCTCACAATTAAAACACCCATGACTCTTGATTGTCCCATCAGATACTCTGGTTGGATAAAGCAGATGTTTTCCAGAAAATCAACCAGAAGGCAATCTTCTGTTTAAACTGCCATGTGTCTCTATTGGTCTCCAGAACATCTTTCATCTAGAAAAGCAGAGGTTGCCGTCATTGCTTGTTGCCTTATTTTGACCTTCTAGCTGTGGTACTCCACTCTCCCTCAACCTCTCATTCTTTAGAATTATTTATTCAGACAATAATCTTCAACGCTGTTATTCTTTATGGACGGTGTGATGGGAGCTGATGGCAGCCATAATAGAATCAATGCTCTCCTCTGGTTTATGTTCTATGAGGAGATATAGACGCATAAATAAATGGTTATAACACCCTCACAGCCGTTTTAGTGAAAGTGCAGAGCCTATGGCAGAACCTGAAGACAATCAGGCGAAGCTGTCACTGGAAAGACCTTCAGGAAGAGGTGAACTTTAAGACAGTAATAGTTACCTAGAGGTCAGTTGGACCCCACTGGGGAGACACACAGAAACAAGGAAAGCTATGAAAGTATGGCACAGTAGGAACTGAAAGAATCTGGGCGTGTCTGAAAAAGCAGATAGTAAGAGGGCAGGTGCAACTTGTCCAGAAAGCTGTCCACTTCTTTTAGGTTTTCCAATTTTGTGGAGCACAGATTTTTGAAGTATGTCCCAATGATTCTTGGGATTTCCTCTGTGTCTGTTATTATGTCCCCCTTTTCATTTCTGATTTTGTTAATTTGGATGTCCTCACTCTGCATTTTGATTAGTTTGGATAAGGGTTTGTGTATCTTGTTGACATTCTCAAAGAACCAACTCCTTGTTTCACTGACTTTTTGTATTGTTCTCTTTGTTTAAATTTTATTGATTCCAGCCCTGAGTTTGATTATTTCCTGACCTCTACTCCTTCTAGGTGAGTTTGCTTCTATTTGTTCTAAAGCCTTCGGCTGTGCTGTTAGGCCTCTTGTGTGAGATTTCCCCAAATTTTTTATGTAGAAACTTTTAGTGCTATGAGTTTTCATCTTAGCACTGCCTCATTGTGTCCCATAAGTTTGAGGGTATTGTGGATTCATTTTCATTAAATTCTAGAAAGTCTTTGATTTCTTTCTTTACTTTTTCCTAGACCCAGAGGTGGTTCAACTGAGAGATGTTCAGGTTCCATGAATTTGTAGGCTTCCTGTGGTTTTTGTTGTTGTTGAACTCTAACTTTAGTACATGGTGGTCTGATAGGATACAAGGTGCTATTCCCATGTTTGTATCTATTCCTATTAGTTTTATGAGTATGTGGTCAATTTTAGAGAAGATTCCATGGGGTACTGAGAAGAAAATATATTCTTTGTGTTTGGGTAGAATGTTCTGTATTAGTTAAGTCCATTTGAATCATAACATTTGTTATATCTCTTATTTTGTTGTTAAGTTTCTGTCTGGTAGGTCTATCCACTTGAGAGAATGGGGTATTGAAGTCTCCCACTATTAATGTGTAGGGTTTGATGTATGATTTAAGCATTATTTACGTTTCTTTAACATATGTGAATGCCCTTGTATTGAGATCATAAATATTCAGAATTGAGACTGCATGTTGATGGATTTTTCTTGAAATGCATATGTAATGTCCTTCCTGATCTCTTTGATTAATTTTAGTTTGAAGTCTCTTTTATTAGCTATGAGGATAGCTACAACAGCTTGTTTCTTAGATTCATTTGATTGGAAAGTCTTTTCCCAACCCTTTACTATGAGGTAGTATCTGTCTTGGGGGGGGGGGGGGGTTTCTTGTACGCAGCAGAAGGTTGGATCTTATTTTCATATTCATTCTGTTAGTCTGTGTCTTTTTATAGGTGAATTAAGTCCATTGATATTAGGGAGATACTAATAACCAATGATTATTAATTCCTGTTATTGTGGGTGATAGTGTGTGTGTTTCCCTTTCAAGGGGTTTCATTCTGTGGTATTTTCTGTTGCTTGTGGTTTCATGGGCGTATCTAGCTTCCTTAGGTTGGTTTTCCTTCCAGTGCTTTTCTGTAGGGCTTGATTTGTAGATAGGTATTTTTTAAATCTGGTTTTGTCATGGAATACTACTCAGAACTAAAAAAAAAAAAAAAAAAAAGACATCCTAAAATTTTTAGGCAAATGGGATGGGTAGGACTAAAAATTATCATCTTGAGTGAGGTAACTCAGATCCAGAAAGATAAACATAGTATATACTCACTTCTAAGTGGGTTTTAGATGTAAAGCAAAGGATAATCAGGCTACAATTCACAACCCCTGAGCAGCTAGGTAACAAGGAGGAACCTAAGACAGACATTGATGTACCCCCCTGCAAAGGGAAAACAGAGAAAGTCTCCTGATTAAACTGGGACTGTAGGAGGGGGGTGGCAAAGGGAGGTGGGAAGAGAACATGAGGGAATGAGATGATTGAGTTGGGGAAAGGCAGAGTGGAAGAACAGCAAAATAGATATCTTGATGGAGGGAGCCATTGTGGAGTTAGAGAGAAACCTGGCCTAGGGAAATACCTAAGAACCCACAAAGATGACATCAGCTAAGACTCCAAGCAATAATGGAGAGTGTTCCTAAACTGGTCTTTCTCTGTCATCAAATTGATGACCACCTTAATGGTCATTATAGAATCTTCATCCAGAAACTGTTGGAAATAGATGCTGAGATACACAGCTAAGCACTGGGTCAAGTTCCCAGTCAACATAAAGAGGGGGAAGAGAGATTATATGAGCAAAGGTGTCAAGATCATGAAGAAAGCTCACAGAGACAGCTGATCATAGCTGTAGGAAGATCACTAACTCTGAAATGATAGGTAGGGAACCTGCTTGGGTCTGAACTAGGCCTTCTGAATATGTATGACAGTCAAATGGCATGGACAGTTTGTGGGGCCTCTGGGGGGGGGGGGATCAGAATTTATTCCTAGTTCATGAACTGGCTTCATGGAGCCCATTCCCCACAGAGGAACACCTTGCTCATCCTTGATACTGGGGGGAAGGGCGACCTCAACTAGATATGCCAGACTGTATTGACTCATCCTGGGAATCTTAACCCTGTCTGAGGAATGGATGGGGGATGGAGTGAGGGAATCTGAGGGCATAGTAGAAAGAGGGGAGGGAGGGTGAACAATGGTGGGTTTAACTTCTTTAAAGAAAGTAAGAGGGTAGGAAAGATAAGGTTGAAATGACAGTGGGAGAACAGTCTTTCGCATGGGATTTTTAACCTTGCAACGGGGTGAACATGACAGACACTCAGTAGAAGCATGCTGTGAATTTTGATGTCTCTTCATTCTTTATGGATAGGATCTCTCATGTGTGCTCTCTTTCTCACTCTCACTCCCTGTCCTCTCTCTTCTTCTCTTCTGGGTGGTATCAGTAAGCCACAGTTCCCAGATAGACATGCCATTAACTAATCAAACCCCTTTTGCTCTACAGGGCACTGTATTGTTAAGCCACAATGCTAAGTAGGTTAGATGGTTTCCTGGAGTTTCCCACACATGACATTTTCAATTTACATCAGTTTTCTCAAGACATAATCTCATCATAATTTGAGAAACACCTGTACTACTGTAGTGGCCCTTTTATGTAGCTTCTGAGTAAAGACATCTCATAACAAACAATTCTAAAGTCTACATATAGGGATGAGAAGACCCCTCTATGTTTAGGAAGGAGAAAACAAAAACCACGGAATATGGAGTTGACCTGGAATAGGGGGAAGACCCAACAAGACATGTCAATAGCCTCGGTAAGTAGGTAGGAATACAGGCAGGGGCGAACTAGTGATGTCAAGGGAAAAGAGGGCAACTTTCAGCTATTAAATTATCATCCTCTTCCCTCTGACATAATCAGTGTTTCCATAGGAGAGGGAAGAACCTTCATATCTGGGGCAGGGGCAATTCAGTCTCAAATGTCTTGGGTCTCAGACTAGGTTCAAACATCATCAGTAATTCAATAAAATGCTGTCCTTGTAATGTATCAGGTAGCTCGTGAGGGAAGGGGCTGAAGATATGAAAAGTCTACAGAGAAGACTAAAAGAGAAGCCAGGAAGTGGGGACCTCTGGGGGAAGGAATTCCCTGCAGGGGCTTGGTCAGAGTCCTTCACAGATGATGCTCAATCTAAAAAGGGTTTTCATTTGCCCATTAGTTTCAATGACCAGCAAGATGAACTTGGCATGTACTATTTTAAGGGAGCAGTAAGAAGGAGGCAAAAAGTGAGTCAGAAATCAAGAACTGGAGAGAGTAGGTAAGGAAACAAGAGGTTTGATGGTAAATGGAGAAGAGGTGGTTCTTATGAGGAGAGTAAATTTCCATTGTATGGAAGCAACAGAAAGAGGTCTGTAATTATAGGAGGAATAAATTCAATCTACTGAGACATGAATGTGGCATATAAGGCAAGCAATATTTACTGATGTGACTTCACAATTATAATTCTAATGCAGTAGGTTAAGTCCCCAAGTTACAGAAGATTGTAAAGCTCAGATCTATGAGATGGAGGCTGTGAAGTGGCAGGTTCTGTATGTAGCCAACTCCTGTGGTCCAATCATAGGGGTTGCCTTAAACAACTCACCTAATCTGTCTACTCCAACTGAAAATAAGAACTGCTAAAGGTCCACATTGCTACCAACCCAGGCCCCACAACTGGTATTGGTGGTGATTTGAACTATCCTTTGTAGAAGCCCAGCACCATATGTCAGTCAACCCTTCTGCCTTTCCGTGAAATTGGAATTATTATCTATGAACAAAGTGAGAGAATATTTCAAGCTGTCACGTGTTGATGATTCATAAGTGCTAGTTTCCATTTTAGAGCACGCTGAGATTTTTCCCACGAGACACAGCAATCTGTGGGGAGGGACTAGAGTTTGCCCTCAAGTTAGGCCTGTGCTGTTTTTTGAGCAGCTGTTTGAACTTGGGATGTTCATCTCCTTGAGCATTTTTGCTCATCTCTAAAGGATACATGATTTCTACAATACTGGCATGTTTGGGATTAAATGAGACAATACATCATAGCATCTGGTACACAGAAAGTAATTAGTATGTTTCTCTGTATCACTATTTTGTCTAGTAGCTAGTAATTTTATTCTGGTAGACCCAGTGTATTTCTCTACAGGAAGTGAAAATGTCAAATGTTTAGTCATCCCTGACTCTAATTGATTAATTTTTCTGTGTCTGTAATAGTGCTGTCACTGTCAGTTGTCAGCATTGAAGTGACACACCCTTCATTCTCAGTGATTTTTTTTTCCTTTCTGGTTGAACATTTTTGCAGTCCTTTTACAAACAATGTTTTCATTTTGTTTCCTTGCTCTGGTGTCTGCTCCTCCCTCTCAGCTTCCTAAACCCTGCAGTCTAGTGAGCATAACATTTCTATTCTGAAGTATGCAGAACACAAGACCGAAGCTGGGGTTCTTCCTGGACAGTTTCTATGTGCAGCCCTATGCTACAGCACCCATCTTCTGTTCCATCCTGCTTTACAACTGAAGTATGCTAAACCAAAAAGCGGGGAAGGTAGCATGGGAGCACAGGAAGCCTCCAAGCTGTTTCTGGAAGGACTTGCTAGCATCCTGCTCATAGTAAAGACAGCCTGAAAGCTACTCTGGCGCCTCCTCTGCTTGCAGAGCCCATAGCCCTGACTATACACTGTATGTCAGAAACTAATTACCAAGGTGATTATTGGTACCAGCACATCCCAACTGCTGTGTTTTGACATAAAAAATTGTACCAGCAGGTGTGAGTCTGAAAATTCAAAGAATCTATTGAGGGCTTATCAACCCAGAAGAACAGTTTTCTTCTAGCCCATGTTACCCCAGTTTTATGTTAGCAGAATGTTTGGGGATCTAGAGACTATTAAGAGCACTTCAGCCAATAAATAGACATGAGTAGCTCAGTATGCCTGGCCTTTGCTAACTCGTGTGCTCACAGACCTACATGTGGTCCCCTTGGCAGTCTCACTGAGCTCCTGTAATATTTTACCATTTGTTCTCCAAAGAGTAGATGACTACCTGACTTTGCCTTCATTTGGCATTCAGAAGAAGATAAACAGATTAATTGGGTGGCGGCATGTATTCCTACTCACACCACCTGTTTCCTGATCTCACTGTCACTGAGCTATAACCTGGCTTTCTGCCTGCTATCTGCTATCTTAGCTAGTGTTAGGTACTTTATGCCTTTGTCCTCACCCACCAAGGGAATGGAGTTTCTACCTTGAAAATCTTGTTTACACAAAATAAAACAGTGTAGTTGCAATGGGCTGTTTAAATTCCTGAGGAAATTTCAAATGCGAAGCAGAGCACAAGCTGCAAAATAGGAGGAAAGATTGTGTGTGAAAACAAGGACACACAAGAATGTGGAATGTGGAGAATGAGTGATGCTGATGGGTGAGAGACTGTAAATGCAGGAGGATGGGTTCAAGGAAAAACAGAAGAGATGTGACAAAAGCCATGGGCTCAAAGGGGTCTGGAAACCATGAGGCTACAGTGAGAATTCCAGAGATGCAAATTTAGTGTCCAGGTCTTAAAAACTACAGCTTCTCTGTGGTTTGGGAGGAAATGAACAGGGCCTAGCTTGATGCCTAAATTTCTTAAGTCTGCCTGCCAGTCAGAGGCAATGTCTGCTGTGGATGCTGATTCAGACTGTGAAGAGCCAGCCAGACTCATTACTGCGCTTGGCCAGCATGTAATGGCAGGCAAATTCACTGATGCATATTTAAACTGAATCTTTATAACCAAGGTCTTAAGTAAACAGTCACCAGCTGCAAATGAAAATTGTATGGCTCTCAGTAGAGAATGTCTCTACAGGAAAAGAAGTTTGAAGACCTTTGCACTACTTTTTTCAAACATTTTGGTTATTTGTGGTTCTCAACACCAAGGTGCTAACAGCTGTCCCATTGCTAGACTGTATATATGTTTATAATTTTCTGCTGGGAAAGGAGAATGGTTGACCTGCAATGCAAATGAAGTCCCTTTCAGGTAGACAAAATACTTATAGGCCAAAGAACTTACAGAGGACTCTGGTTCCAGTGGGACCCACAGAAACCCCTACACCCAAACCTGAAAATTCCAAGATCTCCAGGTTTAAATTTGCAGTCTTTGGCAAAGGCAAAGCTGAGAGTAGAGACTAGAGCTGTAAGGGAATTTTCAAGGTGATATTTGGCCTCAAAGCTGATTCTGAAGACTTAGCACCATCTTCTGCAATTGTTATGACCTTCACATTGGCTACCAACAGCTCTGTTGAAATTCCTAGTCATCTTAGTTTGTGCTGAACTCTATATATAGCACAGCCTCTGTGAAGCTCTTTCCAGTGCCTTCCCATATGGTTAGAACTAAATGCCTGCTTTGTTATGTGTTTCTCAAGTGATGAATAATACAGTGGGAGAGGTATGCTAACCATCCAAACTGATATTTGCCTTTATAATGTAGATATATACTGATATTTCATCCAGCTATATCTGGTTTTCTATAGTCTAGAGTTGAGTGTCTCAAGAAGCTGTAAAGAACTCTAGGTTTTTTCCCCATTCCTTGAGTGCCCATTCCAGATAAGAATCACCTCCAAGGATGAATAGTTATCAGCAGGAATCAATTGGTTTAAGAAATATTTACTAGCTAGTTATAATGAGCAAATAACTGTAGGCACCTGGGACCTTCTTGACTTCAGTGCTCAGTATGCTGTGTTCCAAGAAAGCCCTCGGTTGCAGGCAAAGCAAGCAAGCCCATTGGTGGCTCTATCACCCACCTTGTTCTGAAAGACAAGAAATCATGGTGACTTGACATCCATCTTAAAGGCTACTTAGCACCCTGAAATCATCCTCCTCCGTTTATCTGGACACTTTCACTACATTAAGATCATTTGGCATCACTATAGGATACTTAAAAGTGAGCTGCAGTGATCTACAAAGGTCTGTCTAGTTCCACCTGTGTTGTTTCTGAAAAAATTTTTTTTAACAATAATGTAACAAGTCACATGGAGCCAGAAAATGGTGTTTCCATATCTAACATGGCCTCTCATAGATCCACACATAGACAAGTGATTCAGCCTCTGAATTATAGGATTTCTAGTGTGAAAAATGAAGTAAAGCTAAGAATTTCCAATTTAAAAACTACCAGAGAAATAACCAAAGTCACAAGACATATGCTTCATTACCCATGGCCTTGGACCAGCAATTTCACATCTTCATTTCCTCATATATAAAAACACAAAGTCATTAACAAGGTACATCAGGAGATTCTTCGATCATTAGTGACAGTACAGGAAGCATTAACAAATATTACATCATGTGATTGTTATTATAGCTCAAAGGAGGCGTGTTATAGTGAGGTTTTTGGCCCTGGGCAGTTAGAGGTCTAGATTTATAGACTTGTAGTTTTAGACTCTTTAGCCGCCCGCAGCTGTTTAGGCCTTTAGAAATGACTTAGACGCTTATATTATGTTTTGTTGTTTGGCTTATGGCTTAGGCACATTGTTAGTTAATTTTTTAATTTTAACTTAATTCATTTTTATTAATTTGTTTGACATGTGGCCTGTGGCCCATTTGTGTTTTTTATACATTTATCATGGGACATGAATTAGCACAGAAGTGGTAAACCGCCATCTGTGAGCTAAATGTTTGTTTTGATTAAAAATTATTAGTGTGGATATTTATTATAAATATACACACATGTATGGAAGGATATGTATAATGTATTATTTTGTATATGTATTATATACATAATTAAAAGTCAATTATACATATCCTTCCATACATGTGTGTATACATATGATGGTTTTGATGGTATAGTAGTTTTGAAGCTGGGTAGCTTCTTGCAATAGAGAGAGTGCAACACACAAAACATAAAATATATTTATTTTCTACCTTTAAAAATAAGGTTGCAAGATCAGCATTTCAAAATCCAAGATTGTCTTAGGATCTGTGTCTGTATTACTGTGTGATCTCAAGCAAGCGGCTCTCTCTATCTCCCTGTCCCTGTCTCTCCCTGTCCATGTCTCTCTCTGTCCCTGTCTCTCCCTGTCCCTGTCTCTCCCTGTCCCTGTCTCTGTCAATGTCTCTCTCTGTCCCTCTCTGTCCATGTCTCTCTCTGTCCCTGTCTCTCCCTGTCAATGTCTCTCCCTGTCCATGTCTCTTCCTTTCTCCATCCTTTCTCCTTAACTATCCATTTCTCTCTCTCTCTCTTGAGCTGTAGTATTTAAAGGAAATGCAAACAGAGAATAGAGCCTGTTTTTCTCTTTCCCAAATGTTCTGACAATAGATAAGAAACGAAGGCATTGATCTTTTACTGGAGTAAAGATTGCTTAATTTTGAAGTATTAATTATCAGGTTGATACTGTTTGATGATTCAAAATGATGAGTGATGTGTAACTCTCTAGTACTAATCCTCTTCTGCAGAGCAGTAGGGGGTTACTTAGATCAGTGATGGCATACAGACCTCTGCACTGTGGCAGACTGCTACATAAGAATTTGATTGAATCACAGTATCCAGTCAGGAGTGTGAGTTTTAATTGCTTCTTCATCCCTTGATCCTCTGAAGACTGACATAAAACATTTATAAGACATGAACTTCAAATCATGCCAATCTCTTTGCGAAGGTTACCCAGCAGCTGGCCATTTTAACCCAGGACCAAGACAGGGCTCCTGTGCACATGAAGCAGAGCTACTCTTGAGGCAGAAGACTCAAAGTCAGTAACATATGAGTGTTTTTCAGAATAAACACCAAAGATGTTTCTTTAGGTTAAAACCTAAAATGCATATTTGATTCTGAACTGCAGAACTCATGTAGATTGCTTAAGAATACAAAGGAATGGCTAAGGAAGTTTTGTGTAATGCGTGTAAATATGGAGCTTCATCTTTCCCAAGAATCTCTTCAAAACTTCCAGGATGATGTTCCCAAGAGCAGTTCTTGTGTGGTCCAAATAGCTACACAAGGCACAAGCCTGAACACTGAAAATGTAACAGCTCTCCCACAGCGCAGTTATAGGTGCTGTTGTTCCAACCTCAGATTTATGACACAAACCAATTGGCAAGTAATTATTTGCCCCTCAAAAAGATTTTTTGATACAAATAGGTTCATTCCCATTTTACTTCCGTGATCTGTTGACACTAGTACAGTGACAATAAAAATCTCCTTGTGCTCCTATGCTTTTTCAGCATGAACCTGGATGGTAAGAGAAAAAAAGCAAGGTTTACTTAACAATCCTCTTGCCATTTTGTCAACCAAAGTAGTTTTGTCAAAGGCCTTTTCTTCTTGGCCTATGAGTTTAATATTACTTTGTGTTTATGCTTACCCCAGAGATATGGAGTACAGAATCTTATTTGATAATATTATGTTATCTAATGAATTTGTGATTTTATTGGCTAGATAATAATATTTACCAAACAATAAAAGATCAGCCAATGGGAATCTAAGAGTAGTAATAATATCACTAATGGTCACTATCATGGTGGACATTACCATATGCCAAGCAACATTCTAACTCATTAGTCACTGAAAATCAAACCCAAAAATTAGGTGCAATTATTTAACATTCCTATATTACAGATGTGAGACTAAGGCTCAGAGATGTAGACTACCATTTTTTACAAGCTGTTATGCATTACAAGATTCAGAATCAGCAAGGCTGCATGATGCTATCAAAGAAACTGTCGGATGCTAAAATGTATGAGTAAGAACAATGAATGATAGATCTAGTCTAGGTTTAAGAATCGAGTAAAAACTAATCCTTTGGGTCATAAAAAGCATTGAAAGCGTGAAAAGTGGGCAACTCTACTAAGTATTTTAACACATTATCCAACATGAAGATGAGAACTGTAACCCCTGAGCTAAAGGAAGCAAATGTTCACTGAAATGGTTCCCTGGCTTTCTTCCGGGAGGCAGATTTTGGGCCGTGGAACAGGAAGGGGAATCCCAAGTATAACACAGTGGTCTCTTTACAAAGACTGAAAGTCTAATTCAGAGAGTCTATGTGTTCCAGACAGAAGGACTACGCTGAAAAAGAGCTGCAGAAGTTGGTGTAAAAAAATAAATCTCTTTTACTAAATACTGAAATGCACATCTATGGAGTAAAATTCCATAAGACTCAGCAAAAACAGCTTTCAAAGAGCTGAAAACTTAACAAGGTCCAGACAGAACATGTAAACCTTGAATCATGATGTACTGCAATGAAGGAATTATTGAATCTGTAGTGCATTCAACAGAGACCTCAAGAAGGGCCTCTCTTCAGTAGGGGGAGTCAACTAGTTCGTGATTGTGCTAGATATATCAACCACAGATACACATGTTCAATAGCATTTTAAAATAAGAGAAAATACAGAGATGTTCAGCAATAGAAAGCATACAATACACACTGTCCCATCAAAAAATACTAGACATGAAAGAGAAAGAAAATCTGACCATAAAGAGACCAGCCAAGAGACACAGACCCAGTAATGAGAGGGGTGCTGGTACTGTCTGAGAAAATAGGTAAACAGCTGATAGATAGATAGATAGATAGATAGATAGATAGATAGATAGATAGATGATAGATAGATAGATAGATAGATAGATAGATAGATAGATAGATGATAGACAGATAAAAAGATATATAATAGACAGATACATATATACATACATAGATATATAACAGATAGATAAATAGATATATAAGATAGACATACAGAGAGATTCATACACACATACATACATACATACATACATACATACATACATACATACATGCATACATACATATATAGACAGACAGACAGATAGATATAGATAGATATAAACATGCCTCTTGCTACTAATTTACATTGATTATTATGTTTATATTATTTGGGGATTACAGGAAGGCAAAATTTCTCAATGAGAAGAGAGATGGAAACTACAGTCACTTGGCATTGTACAAATGAAATATATAATGTATGAAGATTTAAAACTCACGTAATGAACACATCAGTGCATTGAATCAAGTGAATGATTAGTAAACTGGCAATAGAAGCAATTCGAACTGAAGATACTGGGGAGGGCAGACTAATAGAAATGAAAATCTTTGCAGTAATTGAACAGGATCAACCAGTACAAATTGAAAAACTGGACTCCCCCAAACTGCTAGGGTAACATTAGAACAAGAAAAAAAATGAGTTAGTAATGTCCAACTGTTTTAATGCATTAAGAACTATATACTCATATGCAGAAAACTCAATAAAACCAAGCAGAATGAACAAGCAAGCCACTATCACCAAACTGACAGGAAGCAGCAGCAAGAATATCTCCAAAACTCCCAGATAAGAAAAATGTTGAGTAAAGTGAGCAAGATAAGAATAATCTTTCTTTCTATAAGAAATTGAAGTGTATTAGAAGCCATAAATATGACATCTTTAAAATACTCAAAAAAAACCAAAACAAAACAAACAAACAAACAAACAAAAAAAACCCACCAATGTTGCATGAATGAAGGAAACTCAGGACCAGATTTCTGGGAAAGCTAGAGATATCAGAGAGTAAACACCACAGTCAGATCTCACCCAGCTGCCTTTCAGCTTTCTCAGCCTCACTCCTTCTGGCTTCTTCTGCCTGCTCTGTCTTTCTATATCTGCTTTAAATATGCTCTTTGCTCAGTTAAGGTGTGGCACCACCACTGCCTGCCTGGGAGCCTGGAACCCTTCTGTAAACTAAGATGACATGAACTCAGATTGGATTAAGGGCATAGGTGACCACTCTGGGATATTCCCTGTGCTGGGATTAAAGGTGTGAGTTACTACTGTCTGATCCTCCTAGACCGACTGTAGGTAGATCCCGCTGATATCTCAGACTGGTTTTTTATTATATTTGAAACATATCCCTACACACAAACAACCCAACCAGCAAAAATATACCTTAAACTTGTAATAAAATTAATTTTTGTCTGATTCACACTTTTGGCAAACAAAATTGGAGGATCAAACTTTTCCTCAGAAAACCCAGATGACAAAAAAAAAAAAAAAAACATACTAAAGAAAGCATATAAAGTCAAAATAAAACTGTATTGGATCTGACACAGAGCTTTAAAAAATAGAACATTATTTCTTATAACTACCATCCAATAAAAATTACCTTATGTTAAAATGAAAGAAAATGTGAGCACTTCTAAGTAGATAAATAAGTCAGTAAATCTAAAAAGGCATTCTGGTCTTTTAAAATGTGTGTTTCTGTAAAACAAAAATAATAATACATATGGGGCTTATAAATACAAGAAAGTAAGTGTAAGATAACCGTTGAAAAGAACAGGGGAGAAAATACGCTGGTATGTTATTCTAATATTCAAAAATATATGAAGTACAGACCTGGCAAAGACTTTTTTCCTTACAGTGAATATAATAAAGTCTAGATTAACCATTAAAAGATAAGTTATAAATAATAAGTTATAGGTAAGATAAACCACAACTTAGGTAGAAACAGACTTTAATTAAAAGAGAGGAAGGGACACATACAACAGCTTATGTCTGTCATCCCAGCATTTGTGGAACTGAGGCAATGGGGTTCACAGGCTTCAGGCTAAACTGGGATATGTAGCAAGACGAGTTTCAAAGAATTGAAAAACTTATATAACAGGTTAACAATATGGTTCAGTAAGAAGTTCTTGCTATGCAAGCCCAAAGACCTGAGTTCGATCCCTGGAACCCATGTAAAAAGCCAAGTATCAGGGTTGTGCATCTGAAATCCTGTATACTATCCAGTAAGTAGCAGATCCTAACTGCCATTCTTCGGCAAATGGGAGACAGAGACAGGACAACTACCTAGATGCAATAATGAGGTTTCTGACCTGCCTAGTCCCACAGTTCAGACCCACCCACCACTGATTATCTGGACCACCAATCCCAAAGTCACAAAGAAACACACAGACAATATATTAACTTCATGCTTTTTGGCCTGTGGATTGGGCACATTGCTACCTAGCTCCTTCATCTTAACCCATTTTCATTTATCTGTCCTGCTATGTGGCCTGTGGCTCCTCTGTGTTCCTTGTATGTTGTTTCTTTGTGCATCTGGTTTGAACTGTCCATCACTCCACCCTTCCCCAACCTTTCCTCTGATTTCCCAACCTACTTCTACAGTGTCTGCCATGGTCAAAACAGTCCTTTATTCACAGCATATAGAAAGACATTCTCACATCACTTCTTCTTTTCTGTCTAACCAAAAAGGAAGGTTTCAACTTCAACCTAGCAAAATTACATTTATCAGGCATCAAGCAAGAGTTACAGTTATAATATCTAGTCTATTTGTATTTAGCAAAATTAAAGAAAATATTTTATCATCTACCTTATTCTTATGAGTCTAAAGTTTTTTTTTATCTAATATACCTTTTATAATAACTAAAGAAAACTACTTATTACTATCTAATATTCAACTATGTCAAAGTCTACAGAAGGACATAATATTACCTGAATAAACAGGACATACAAAAAACTTCCAAAATCTAGAAATGACACAGATGATACCTGTCTGCCTAGACAATTACCCAAAGTTCCTTTATAAAGTTGAGGCATCCATCTTCAGCCTACAGGCCCAGAGACTCTGGCATACCTTTCAGTGAAGCAGGAAATCTGAAGGACTGCTCTGCCCATTCTGGTACAGTTCATCATTCGCTTCTCCTTGTGTCTTGAAAAATGTCTGTCAGTTTTCTCTGTAAAGCAGGAACCTGAATGACCATCTCGGCTTGTTCTGTCAAAGTTCAGAGGTCACTTTCCAAGGGAACCTGCATGTCCAGTTTAAACAGCATACTCTCAAGCAGTCAATACAAGAACAGGTTCTTGTCCAGTGGCTAATTGTTTCTACAAAGAAAGTAGATTCCATATGAAGTTTCTTCAATGCCCATTTTTCTCTTGAAGTAGATTGGTGCTGCCAGGGCAGACCTGTCTCGCTGTCCAGAAAAATTTAAGTTCTTTAAATATTTTAAAAGTCATATTCTATATGTCTTAGAAGTGTTTGAAGATTACCTATATAATTGAAATATATCTTTGTATACCTAAAAATCTAACTAATATGACTGTAAGTATGGTTATCATAGGTGACTATTAATCTACATTTCTTAATTATACATTGCAATTTTAAGTGAGTTACATAAACATCGTACCTTAAACAAGAGTAGAAAATACATACAACATAACACAATTGTCCTTAAATTTGTATCAATAAACCAAAATCCATACCAATGTAAAATATTTGAGATTAACAGGTAATTTTTGGATTAAAGTAAATTCAATAATGTAATTTTAAAAAAAATCACTCACATACCATATCCCCTTTTTCTTCCTAGAAAGAGATTAACTATGACCATTAACCATTCATAATGAAAACAAACATTATAAACATTTTGGGAATTTTGGCATAGCATTTCATTACTACTTCCTGCTGATTAAGGGGCATTGGCAATCTTACAAGTTCTTGAGACTGGATCATCTTAGTCTTGAAGCTGATGTGACCATATCTTCCTATCAAAGAATTTTCAGGGGGTCTTGGTTGATGAAACCATATTTGCCTGGAAGTCATCCACAGGTTCTCATCTTCTGTGGAAACAAAAACAAGAATCTCTCTTCCAATGAGACATATCCTTAGACACAAATTTCAAAGTTAAGATACTCTTAAAATATGCACATCTCTTTAACTTAGCAGCCTTTGTAATCACTTATGTTTCTGCAGTTAGATCATTAACAGTTAAAAAATTTAAAAAACACAATAATAACCATAATCCAGACTCTATGTGTATTTCCATCTTTACGTAACATATTTTATTATTGTATTTCTTTTTTAAAGGTATTTCTCTACCCTTTCTCTTTTCTCTCCCAGCTTACCTATTATTTTTTACACACTTTATAACACATTTATAGAGGCTTTTTCCATCTGACTCTGTTTTATTGTGTATCCTTAATCATTTTCTAACCAGAAGAGCTTTTAAAATGCTATCAACCTCTTAAAAAGCTTTTGCCAATAAAGCTGAGTCAGGAAGTTCTCTTAAAGGGGCTGCATCTCTGTTCACCATCAACAAACAACAGAACAGACCCAAGAAATATTGCCACCAAGAAGTCATTTTTGAGTCCGTTCCCCTTTTCTTCAATAAAAAAGGAAACCTTAAATCAATCACATGCTACTGAATCTTCTATGAGACTTCTGTGAGACCTGGTTGCAGCTTATATTGCCTACCACAAGTCTGATGCCACTTTATCCATGGCCCAGATGCCACACCATCTCTGTAACATGACCTGTTTCTGAGACACAATTTGGAAGCTGCTTTTGACTCCATTTCTATGCTCTAGAACCCCTTTTAAGCTTTCTCAGGCTTTCTGTGAGTATTTGGCCCCATGTTAGGACACCGTCTGTAACATTAGATTTCTAGCCCAGTCTAGCCCCATAGTTTGGATTCACCTGTCCTGCCACATGGCCCATGGCTCACTTGTGTTCCTTATATGTTTCTTCTTTGGGCATCTAGCCCGATCTGTCCATCATTACTCTGCCCTTCTTCTTCCATCTATGTTCTGATTTCCCCCAACTACTTCTATGGTGCCTGCCATAGTCAAAACAGACATTTATTCACAACATATAGAAAGACATTCCCACATCACGTAGAGACTCATGGACCAGCTAGCCTGTAGGACAGATAGTACATGGCAGAGCAAGAGAAATCCTGCCTCTTAAAAGTTGTCCTCTGCACCCACACACACAGGCTGTCACATGTACTAAACTCTAATATCTCATCCTTTCCCTTCCACACCACAACTTTCTCCCTCTCTTTGCTCTCTTCCCATCTCAGTAATAATAATAATATAATAATAAATTTTAAATATAAATAGATAAGAAAAAAGAAAGGAGAGATTGGAGAAAAAGATGAAGTGAAACATAAAATAGACATAAAGATTGGCAGGATTATATTCAAGCATCTCAATCAAAAAACAGGCTTAACAAACTAAATTTAAAAATGAGATGAGTGTAAAGCAGTGCTCAGATGGAAATCTGTAGTTTTACCTGCTTATGTTAGAGAGGAAGATGGTAAGGCTCTATGATCTGCTCACATTAAAAAGCCCGAAAAGGTGTATTGTCATCAGAGAGCCTTTATACAGTAACTGATGGAAGCAGATGCAGAGATCTACAGCCAAGTACTGGGCGGAGCTCCTGGAGTCCTGCTGAAAAAAGGGAGGAGGGATTTTATGAGCCAGTGGGTCAAGATCATGACAGGAAATGCAGAGAGACAGCTGACCTGAGCTCCTAGGAACTCATGGACTCTGGAAATATGGAGCCTGGGGACCAATCTAGGCCCTCTGCATGTGTGAGAGAATTGTGTAGCTTGGTGTGCCTTCGAGGTTGCTATCAATGAAATCATGACTTGTCCCTGGTGTGCTTAGCTGACTTTTGGAAACCTTTTCCCCATGCTAGATTACCTTACCCAGCACTGATGCAAGGAGAAACGATTGGTCCTGCCTCAAATTGATGAACTATGCTTCTTCCAAGCCCATGGGAGGCCTACCCTTTTCTGAATGGAGATGATGGAGAAGATGTAGATGGGGAAGGGGTATACAGGGGATGGCATGTTTAATTGGAGGTAGAGATATTCTGTCTGTACTTCCCAGTCCCAAATAAACAAACAAGAGCTTACATAATTATAAAATACTCATTTGGTAGCTCAGGCTTATTGCTAACTGGCTCTTACATTAAATTAATCTATTTCTACTAATCTGTGTATTTCTGCTTGGTCCATGGCTTTACTGGTCCTCTAGCTTCTTGATTCTTGGGCACCTGGCTTGCATCTCTCTGTTTCACCCTCCTTCATCCCAGTCATCAGTTTAATTGTCCTGCCCAAACTTATCCTGCCTTGCTATCGGACAACAGCTTTGTTATTAACCAATGAGAGTAATATACATTCACAGAATACAGAAGTATCATCCCACAACATCTTCTTTCTGACTAATCAAAATAGGTTTTAACATTAACATAATAAATTACTTATAACAAAACAGTTGTCAAGCAAAAATTATATTTACAATATCTAGTCTACTTGTATTTAACAAAAAAATCATAGTAAACATTTAATTATTATGTTATCTTGGTGAATCTAAAGTTACATGTCTAATTTACCTTTTATCAAAACTAAGGAAAACTGTAACTATCTAATCTTCAACTCCATCAAAGACCTAAGAAAGAAATAATATTACTTGAGTAAGCAGGAAGTGCAGGCAAGTGTCTTCCAAAAGATGTGAGAAGTGACAGAAACAGCTGGCTTCCTGGACAATAACCCAAGGTACCTCTGTAATGTTGGAACAGCCATTTGTGGCCTCTAGGACTTGCGTATCTGAAAAACTTTCCTGTGAAGCAGGGAATTTTGAAGTACTGTACTATCTTTTCTTGACAAAGATTAGCAATCACATGAGAGATAAAAGACTGGTCACCATCCAGGTTCAGCAAGAGGTTCTGGATCAACAGAGTAAAGGTAGGTGTGGTAGAGCAGGACACCCAACATTCTCCTAAGGCCTCCTCACATACATTCAGGGAAACACACTCAACCATATGTGTTCATCTACACCACATGTGCATACTACATACATGCATATATACAAAAGAAGAGGAAACTGATTCTAAAATCTATCTAAAGAATTTGTGGGTATTGATTAACAGAACAATTGTGAGAAGTAGTAAGTAAATGAAGAGGTTTGTCTGATTTTAAGAGTTCAGAACATACTACCCTACTATATTCTCAGCAGTGTTATATGCCATAGTGTCCTAAGAGTAGACACAGCAAAGAAATAGATAAGAACAGTGGTTCTCAACCTTCCTAATGCTCCAATCATTGAATACAGTTCCTCTTGTTGTGCTGACCCCCAACCCTAAAATTATTTTCATTGCTATTTCATAACTGTAATTTTGCTACTATTATGAATTGTAATGTAAATACCTGTATTTTCTAATGGTCTTAGTTAACTCCTCTAAAAGAGACACTTGACTCCATCCAAGGGATTATGACATGCAAATTGAGACCATTAAACTAGAATCAGAAATTTTCATTTAAATTTCTACAAAAGTTTGAGGCTATTTAATGGGTAGGTAGGGTACATTATTCCAAACTAATAGTGTTGAAACATCTATGCTTATGGGAAAATAAACTGAACTTTAGGCTCTTACTTCATATTATACGCACAAAAAAAAAATTAAGCTAGAGAAAAACCAAAGCAAAAAGTATGAAGCTGTAGCAATAGTAGAAAAATATATAAGGGCAGATCTTTTGGCCTGAGATTAGGTGAACATTTCTAAGACACACATTGCTAAAAGTACTAGTCATTAAAAACTGATAAATTGAATTTTTATCAAAATTAAAAGGTTTTGTTCAGTATAAGCTATCATTCAAAAAGAAAACCACAGATGAGAAAATGCACTTACTAAGAAAAGGCTTGTATCTTAAATAACTTGATTTTTAAAAACTCAACAAAAGTGGGCAAACTATTTTAAGAAATATGTCACAGTGAAGATACATGTATTCCCAATAGGTACACAGAAAGGTATTCTGTATACCCACAAATAATTTCAGCTATCTGAGTGGATTATCATTCTGATACTGAGCAACAAAGCTAAATATAAGACATCAATATGTTGTTTTGTTTTTTTTTTTTCCATTCATGTGGAATTCTGACAAAGACAGTTTTAATCAACAGTTAACAGAAGCACATCAGTGGTTTCCCTTAGCTGACTCAGGGAAGATTGGACTAAATTAGGGTATGGGGAAACCTTTTGGCAGTGAGTGCAGTAAATGTTCTTCACTGCAGTGGAAAGTACACCATTCTGTATGCTCATCCCAGTTTGTCAAAGACACTCTTTAATGAACTTGTAACTCTATGCTGAAGATCCCACATGCTTGAGTGATAGAACATAAAGCTGGTACTGACCTAGAAGATTTATCCTTATTGTGTAGTTGTCTTAGTTCTGAAGGTGTTCCTCATGCTACCAAAGGTCTAAACCCTATGAGCTGGTGTTACAGTGGCACAAGCACCATCAGAGTAATTGTAAGCATTATAGCTTGGATGGAAAGATACTTTAGCAGTCAGGAGCCAAGGAATACCATCGAGTTACACTACACAACAAACCTCACACAAGAGATTTATTGTCAGATATAAAGTCAGGGTGTTGGCTGTCTCTGCTTGGGTAAAAAAAACTGCAGGGAACTTGAACAGAAGGCATGAGTTATATAGAGTACTTCTCAGGGAGACATTTCCCAAGGTGAGGATTGGTGGTAGTTCAAGTTCAGAGCTTGGGCTTTTTACTCTGTAGGGAAGGGCCTGGGTCCAGCTGTAAGGGCAGTTGGAGTGTTCTGTGGGTGAAACCTGATAGTAAAAGGTCCCCAGGAGAAAGGGCATGGCCACTTTTGTGCCCCAAAAGGCTTACAATAATGAGCGATTTTCTCATTGTATTTAAGTCCTGCTACAGAATAAAAAGCCCATATCGGGTACTTTTATCAGGGCCAAGTGCCTGTGACTAAAAACTTATAGACCCTAGGGAAGAACCTTTTACTATTATTCTGCCAAATGGATACAGTATTAGACCAACTCATAATTACTTATTATTATACCATAGATTTAATACATCTCCAGCACTCATCAGAGAACCTTCTATTTCAGTAGACAATGGTTAACCCAGCCACAACTGGTCAAGGTACAAAGGATAAAAGACTTAGGAATGCTCAGCTTTAAAAGGAACAACTGAGTCACACTCCTTCCTCCTAATATCTAAATTAATAAACATAAAAAAGGGAAGTGGGCATGAAGTCCCAACTTCTATCTAAGAAATCACTGGAAATTAAGAAATGATCCAATCAGTTTTCTTTGAGACTCTAACTCTTGGTAACTCACCTACATTTCAGTGGAAGACAATACATTCAATGATACAGGTAGCACAAACTGTACTTGATTGGTGAAGGGAGGGAAGGACAAAAATGTTGAATGAAAAGGGAAGGGGGCAAATCTAGGAGGAGTTAGGGGATGAATGTTAACAAAGCATAATTTGTAAAATTCTCAAATAGCTAATTAAAAATTTTAATGAATAAATTTATGACATGTAAGTGGTGTATAAAGGCAGCAATCATTTAGTGGTTAGTAACGGAGGCAGCATAAGTACTTACTAGTGTCCTATTTCTCGAGGTTCTGTAGTAGAATGATTGCCTTTAGTTAGTTAGGGTTTTAGTTTGGATTGTCTTATCTACGTGGGCAGCTCTGTCTTCTTAGCTCTTATACAACCTTTTTGGGTCAAGTCCTAGTTTCCATATTTGAGCCTTCTGAAGTCTATCACAATCTTTTGTTTAAAAATTTTCCCCATGGCTCATTTTGTGAATGCTATGGATACTCAATAAATGCTATCCTGGAAATTCATTTGGTTAAACAACTGGGGAGAGGAATGAGTTTCCTGTCAATGGAGGTATTCAAGCAGGACTGAGGGAGTCTCTGCGGGTGTCAAGGTAGGCAGCCATGCACAAAGAAGTAAGGATGAAAACTAGGTTCAGACTGACTTCATCAAACTGGATCAAAACTTCTAGAGAGTTTGATGCCATGTGGCTAAATGTCAGCACATTTAAATGTAATAGAATTTTGGGAAAAGTTTTCAGACAACAATCATTCTTGTTCCACATTTCCAGGTAACAATCATCCCAATTCCATGTGCACAATAAAGTTTAAGGCACGACTACATAGAAATTCCTTTCAAAGGACCTAGAATCTAGTGTGGTCTCTGACAGAGATAGCATAGAGGCCAGCAAGCTGTAAAATACACATAACTTCTACCCCGAGGATATGGGATCTATTAACTGGGAGCTAAAGATAATAATCTAGGGAGGGAGAGTCTAGGATAAATACTCCACGATATTTGCATGAGGCCTGGTTTTATAGCAAAAGAAGAATGAAGTCTGCCAATACTGATAACAAAATATCACCAAGACATTAACAACTCTCACTCCCAGCATTCTGGGCAAAAAAACAGGCATCTCCTCCTTTCAGCCATTACCCTACATGTTCAACATTCCTGATATTCCTAGGACTCTGTGAGTACAAGGACCTTTGTGCCCCCAACATGATATGAATAACCTTACATTAGGGTCTTTATTAATTAATCTGATAAGAAGTATTCATTATGAAAGACTAAAAGCATAATTTCTTGTTTAATTTTAATGAAGTCGTTTGAATCTTAGATAGTTAATGAACCAGACAAGTTTGTGTGGAAAGAAAAATTCCAAATGGATGAGTCATATCTCCATGGGGAGATAGTCATAAAAATTAGGAAGGTTAGCAACCATTCTGGCATCCCACTGGCTATAGGCAGAGAAACCAGGAGGCTAAATCAGATTCCTATTGCAAGCAAGGAAACTATTCTGCTCTAATTCTGTTACTGTGATATTCACACACATTATATACATATACAGCAAACACACACACACACACACACACACACACACACACACACACACACACACACATCCTGACACAAAGAAACTCAGGTAGGGTATTTTAACTTGCCATTCCACACTATAGTCCATTGCTGCAGAGAAATCTTGAAAGGTCTGCTCACTTATATTCACAGTCAAGGGGAGAGAAAATAAAATAAACAAACAAACACACATGTGCTGCTTGCCTGCTACTCAGGTCAATTTCTCAATTCTCAGCCATGTAAAGTGAGAATCACTTTTCAGTAGTTCTTAGATTCTGCCTTGTCTCGTTTTACTCTCAACCACCCAGGTTCCAACGTCATAATCAGACATCTAACAGTGGATGGCAAAAGCAGGACCCCAGCCCAGGCATTTCCATAGTACCCAAAGCCCTGCCAAGTTACGAAACTTGTGAATGGGAATCAGGTCACAATAGTACCTGTGTATAACACCTTCCACTTGGATAATCCCTGTGTTCCTCGTTGCCAACTAAACAGGGGGTGGTTATAGAAACAGGAAGGGAAAAACAGGTACAAATGTTGCATTGGCTAAAAATTGCCTTCTAAAATGGAAGAGCTTTCTATCTTTATTTGTAACCACAAATCAAAAATCTGTCCATCTTAGCATAATTTCTCAAATCTGAAATAATTGTAAAGATTTAATTGTAAATGCTACCCTCATTAGAGTCTTCACAGGTCCAAATATTCACTGAGTGTTCTTCCTTGCAATGCACTCTCTCAGAAAAAGAAAAAAAAAAGCGCAAGAATGAAACAAGCTCTTTTAGCCATGTTTTCTTAGCAAGAATTACTTTCCAGGTGTGTGGAGAATGGCAGATCAGCATTTACACCTGAGCCACATCTGCTCTGTTAGTAAAAAGCTGCATTGACATTAGACCGTGAAGGAAAAGTGACCAGTAAATCTGCATGATACAAGCAGGAAAACAATAAATTAGAACTGATACATAAACATGAGTAAAAGTGGCATTCAAAGAAAGGGCAATAATACTTTGTGTCAGAAAACAGAGAGACAAAGTCAAAGATACAGGATTTTTGGTTTATAGTCACATTACCAAGACATACAGACCTATAAAACTATAAATCAAGAGAGAGAAAAATGAGTGGATAGCTATTGAGAAAGTGCCAACTTTTATATATTTAGAAGCACATATAAATACACATATATCTGCATATCCATGTGTCTTAGTCCATTTTCTGAATCCTTTGACCCATAGAACCAACTACTACATCCGTGCTACAAAACCTATGGAGGAAGAGTTGGTGTGAAAAGGATGATCAGTGGATCAATGAGTATAAGTGGTGATAATAATTATATAATATAATGATTTAATAATGTGTTATACAGTAAGGTGACTAGTGGTAGCAATTACATAGATCTTAAAATCCAGGAGAAAGGATATTAAAGGTTTCATCACAAAGAAATGAAAAAATGGCTGAGCTTGCAGATACTTAAATTAATCTGACTTAAATATTACACACAGACATATTGTTGAAACATCTCATTTCACTCCATTGTTATATATAATTTTTATTGTATAATTTTTAAAAGATGCTATTAAAATGATTCAAAGTAAAGGACATTATGAGTGACCAGAGGTGTTCTGGAGTGACATGGATACAGTGGGCATCCACTTCCTGACAAATGACCCCAGACTCTCTGAGCTTACTTTGTGAATGTATTTTACCTACATGATGAAATATACCCCCTTCTCAAATTTCTGCCCCCTTGTCATAAGGTCAAAATTGGTCTGGATGGGGGTAGGGCAGTGTGGGAATATGTTTCAAATTTAATAAAAACCAGTCTGAGATATCAGAGGGATCTACCCACAGTCAGTCTAGAAGGATCAGAGCGGTAACTCACACCCTTAATCCCACACAGGGAATATCTGGGAGTGGTGACCTATACCCTTAATCCCAGCAGATCTGAGTTTGAGGTCATCTTAGGTTACAGAAGGAGTTCCAGGCTCCCAGGCAGGCAGTGGTGGTGCACACTGTCAGTCCCAGCACTTGGGAAGCAGAGGCAAGAGAATCTCTGTGAGTTCAAAGCCAGCCTGGTCTTCAAAGCAAGTTCCAGGACAGTCAGGACTGTTACACAGAAAACTCTGTCTGGAAAAAACAAAGACTGGAAGAGGCAGATCTGTCCTCTGGTATCTCCAACTGTTTTTATTAAGTTTGAAACATTTGTAGTACAAGGTTTCTGGCCCGGACTTTCTGGCCTAACCTCAAGGTCTAGACCCGCAGACCCGCAGACCCGCAGACCCGCAGTCCCACAGAGACACACAGACACTTTCATTAGTTTTTGGCTGATCAGCCTCAGGCCCAGCCATATCACTTGTTAGCTCTCTACCCTTCATCTAACCCATGTCTCTTGTTCAGCCATGTGGCTTGGTACCTTTCTTTAAAGCTGTATGGTTGTCCTCTGCTTCCTGTGGCTTCTCTCTGGTGCTCTCTCTGGCATTCTCCTCTCAGAGATTTTTCCTAGTCTGGTAGCCCCGCCTATACTTCCTGCCTGCCTTTGGCCAATCAGCTCTTTTTATTAAACCAGTGGGTGGGACAATTATTTAAAATGAAACAACACAACCTCCCACAGGGCAGCAAGTGGACTGGGTCACACCAGTCAAATTCCCACAGAGGAAAGGGCTGATTGTTTGACACAAGGCAGTGAGAATAGGTACATGGTAAGAATTCTAAATCTAAACCCAAGTTTACATACTGACCACAGTTTTCCCTCACTTCTCTCCTCCATTCCCAGCTCCTACTTCCCTTTAAACATTCCCCCATACAGTCTTCCTCCCTTGGGAATCAGCAAAGCATGGCACATCGAACCAAGCTTCCCTTCCTACATCAAAGTTGGGTGAGGCTACCCAGAATGGGGATTAGCTTCCCCAAATCTAACCTAAGGATGTGGAGCAAGGGGAACACTCCTCCACTGCTAGTGGAGGTACAAACTAAATTTGTATAGCCACTCTGGAGATTGGTATGGCAGCTTCTCAGAAAATTGGGAATCAATCTACCTCAAAACCCAGATATACCAGTCTTCGGCATATACTCAAAAGGATGCTCAATGATAGCACCAGGACACTTGTTCACAGCAGCATTACTTGTAATAGCCAGAACCTGGAAACAAACAAATTCAACTCCTAATCTCTACTAGTTGATACTCTACAGATTTAGTATGATATCTATTATCATCTAGACTGTTATTGATAATCCATTGCTTGTGGTGTCATTGAGAGAATTAATGAAATAATTTCCAAAGTGCTCTGGGCACACAAGAGGCACTGGGCAATTGGTGACAGGAATCCTTGTCACTTCCCCATTGGATTTCTCCATAGCCCTCATCACATGGTGCTGGTTACTCTTACTAGCAGTCTTTACTCTAGTCCTACTGCTGACATCCAGATGTACAACTTTGTGGAAGATGGTTCAGTCCACACACCTCTGCAGCCCTGTGACCTGGAGGTCACCAGAAGTGTCCGTGATGACCTCAACAACATGCTCATAATTGTCCCACATTTGCCAAAGCCTGAATGTTTCATAGGACTCAGTAGTACACCTGGAAACTTTTAGTGTAAGCTTGGAAGTTTATAAACTCAAATGGTAATATTTTAATGGGGTTTGACTGGGGTTTTTTTTCTTTTCTACTCTAGCCTGTCTTTTGTTTTCTTTTACTTTTTTCTTCCCCTATGAGCTGTTTTCTCTTCTGAGAGGCTATGGGTTAGGAAGCTATTAATTAACTATTCCTAATTCTAATTTTCAGAAATATTTAATAAGGATTAAACTGCCTCCTTGAAAAGACAGATTAAATGCCTGTAAATTCTATGAATTGAGTTTCTAATTGTTTTGGCAATAATGTTTTTTCACATGATAATGTGTCTGGAAAAATAATAATTTTAATTAAATTTTAAATGTTTTTTAACATTTTATATATCGTAAGGAGACTGTTTCCTTATAGGAAATATATTAAGAGTATAACATTCTTTTCTAACCCCTTAATTACTATGATCAGGGGAAACCCTGTAATGAATTCCATTGCAATTAAATTGTGTGCCCCAGACTGTTTGAGATTTGTTTGCAAAGAAGAAATAGATTTTTAACAGCTGCTTGCTTGCCTGTGTGTGCAGCCATCACACAGCACCACAGCAGCATATATTCATTAAAAACACACCTGAATTTGAATTTCAGAGCTTAAATCTTTTTTCAAAAGTTCTCGTGGCATAAACTGCTTGATTTTTTTCATGAAAATCCTTTGATTACATATGTCTGAGAGATAATGCACGAGCAGGTACTATGTGAATTTTTGTATATTGCCCACCAATATCTTTAGGAATTAGCAAGAGTTCATTCTTGTTCTGACTGCTGGCACACTACACTGTGGTCATTACCATTCTGTCCCTGTGGAGAATGTAATACTTTGTGAACAGTATGAGGCAGAGTGGGTATTTCCAATGATAGTCACAGACTAGTCATCACCTAAGATCACAGCTGGAAAATACTTTTTGTGAGAAGAGTGTTTACAAAAAAAAGACTCAGAGGGTTGGAAAAGAAAGAAGAAGAGAAATCACTCAAATCAGGGTCAGGGCAATGTCACATAGAGCAGATTTCATGGTCTAACTATTGCCATCACTATGAATCATCATCAGAACTTTTATTAAATTAGGATTTTAAATCCTCCAAGTGGCATTTAATTGATCCTGATGCTGTGGGTATGGTCTAGCTTCTGTGCGTATGTAACAGCCATAATAAAGGCTTAATTGAGTGCCTGCTAATCCTCAACAGCATCTTGAAGGTTAGCTATCATTATCCTGATTTTATGATTGAAGACTCTAAGTTGAATGGCCTTCCAGGAGACTTGCAAAGTCACCAATTTATTAAACAAAAGAGTCTGAAATTGAGCTGAGGCCTGTCTTCCTCTTTGCTCTCAGTTATATATCCCTTCTCTTTGTCTGACATCCGTACATCCCAAATATCCCTTAAAAATACTTTCCAACAGTGAAAGGCTTCAGAATGTTGTAGCTTGTTTTCAGGGGAGAATACTTCTCCTTAAAGAAAAATCCTTGCAGCAACTTTCCATTTCTAAAAAGCATGTACTGATTCCCTGTTCAGAGCTCATACACCAGTCAAGAGATACCATACAATTACCCCTAGGAATAGCTAGTATTTGCCCACCTTTCTCTCAAATTGAAATGTAAGAGCTCCCTTGGTGCTGGTCCCTGGCATCAGTGGTTGTCACTGATAAAGTGTCTCCTTGGAATTACAGAGACAAACCTTCAGGGCTGTCAATGGGTCCTCACAGAGCTCCTGTGGATACCAGCATGCCTAGTGGTAATAGGCAAATTTCTTGGTTGTTCTTATTTTGCATAATGTCCACGGGAATTTAGGTGATATAGGAGAAAATGTCTTGCTTAAGTCATAGGCTCTGAACAGCCAAATATCACCCGGTCAGATTCCTTCAATCAGAGACAGAGGGACTTTTGAAAGCCTGAAAATAACATCACAATATGCCTTGCTTTTGTTTTTCCCAGTATGGAATTTGAATCCTTCTATATGCCAACTTGCAGTGTTCTTAAGAAGCCCTTTCTAGAATCAACGAGCCCCCAAGTGATAATGATCTGCTAAAACTAAATGTCCCTTACTCTTTCCTAATCCATCTTCTATCTGTTCTCAGTAACTTCCATTTCATGAACTTAACTCTCGTGTGTGTGTGTGTGTGTGTGTGTGTGTGTGTGTGTGTGTGTGTGTGTGTGTGTGTGTGTGTGTGAGAGAGAGAGAGAGAGAGAGAGAGAGAGAGAGAGAGAGAGAGTGATTTTGACATTCACTTGCTTTCTGGAATCTAGGGAGTGTGTGCTCTTCACCAACTCCAAATAATTATAAAATGAGTTCTATGAAGATACTTAAAGCTACTGCCAGGAAAAAAAAAATGTGGATTTGACTTTCCTGGGTGTGCCATGAGCTCATGCTATAAGGAAGCTACTGGTTTTAAATAGAATCTGTTTTTTTTTTTTCTTGTGAGTTTCAGAGACCAAGAAATTGCCATGTAGTCATGACCTCTTCCCCTCAACAGCACTCTAATGCTCTCCTCACCTTTGTAATCTCTGGAGTCACCCACTTGTTTTGAAATGAAGCTGCAGTTTCCCCACTGTCCTGGCCATTAGCTGCTTACATTTCTACCCTTATAGACTACACCAGTTCCTTGTCAGGACCTTCCATTGCTGGTTGGTCATTATTAACTCAATTTATCTCACATCACAAAACTCACTATATTCACATAATCTATGCACTTGGAAGCCCTGTTTCCACTGCTCTCTGTTGGCATCATAAAGACCTGTGCTGGATACTCCTTTGCATCCCTCCACATCCCTCCTTGTCTTTCTCTGACCTACAATGAGGCCTGGGTAAACTGCAGTGGGTTCTAATAATAAATCCCTCTGTCTTCTGATGGTCTGTTCAGCATGGCCTAGGGGACCCAGAAGAGTTTGGGAGGCATGAGCTAGAGACTGAGACCCAGGCTTCCAAACAACCCCAGTTCTCCTTTCCTTCCCATTCTGTCCCTCCCTCTGTCCTATATTAAACCTTGGCTTGGCAATGGCTCTTCACTGTGGCTAGGCTTGGCTTGTTTTACCACTTATCTATTTAACCTTTATAAATTCTCTAATGTCTTCTAAATTCTTCAAGTTGCCTTGTTGTAAGTCCCATATTTTTCTTCAAGGGCTGATACCTTACCTGTGGGATGAATTGGATTGTAAAATTAGCTTCCACTCATTCAATAAGTAAATATGTTTGATTCTTGTAGATGGTGCTTTATAGTAGGCACTGGCAGCAAAATGGGTATCAAAATAGAGGATCTGACTCTGGGGAGCTCATAATAGGTCATGAAAAGGTGCAAATATGGTTACAACAAAGGATGGCAGTGATGATGAGCACACAGCATAAGGACCCTGTCATCCAGTGACATCCTAGCTGCTGTGATAACTCAGGAGCACATCCTCTCCTACTGCAGAATACAGTTTTGGATGTTAGAAATTAAATTCCTTTACCTTTATGCTAGCCTTTATCCTTAGCCTACTGCCTATAATGTGATGGGGACTCAACAAACATTTTTCCAGTTCATTTGGACTGAGCCCTTAGAACATTTATGGACCTCAGCTCCAGCCTGCCCACTACATGTTTTATGTTTTCAGGCTGGAGGATGATGAGATCACACTGTCTTTGAGTCTTAGATGAATAGATAACAACATGCTTTTACTGGATGAGAAGGTCACTGTGCAGAAAAAAATTCATTTAAACATGGTGAAGAGTTTGGTAGCTACTGTCAGTTAACACACATTGTTTGATACTTGCCAGGAGGCATGGGAGCCATTCACTGTTAGGGTATGGATGACTTTTTTCTATGTTTCCCTTTCCTCACTAGCCTGCATTACATTTAGTAGAATAATGACTAAATTTGGCATGGGAAACTTTAACTTCACTTCAGAGCAAGAGGGTTAAGAAAATAAGTAAAATATGTGCTTGACTGAGGTTTTTAAAACAGATCATCATGAAAAAAAATAAGTCCTAGGCAATAGAGATCTCAGGGAGAGTTTTAATATCCAGCTTATGGGCAGGAAGCAGGAGGGTGCTGTCTGTGTGGTTATCATAAGTTCATAATCATTCCTTACTTCCACATAATTATTGGTGTAATCATCATTATCTGGAGGTAGTGTAAGGAAATTACAGTAGTAATAAATACAATGTGAGAATCACCAATGGTAAGATGGGACCCAGCGTCTACATGCTCATCTCTTAGGTCTTAGTTAGGCTCATGTGACCAATGTGAGACATTTAGGCTCCGTGTGCTGTGTGATGTTAGGTACTAGCTTTATAATCACTAAATAAAAATGTGAATGACTGGAAATAAGATAAGAGCAATCTGAAAGCAGATTGATTTCAGAATAGGGAGCAGTTGGAACAGAAGAAGGAATGAGAAGAGGAAAGAAAATTAACCCTGAAGAGGACAACAGAGAAGTAAAAGAAAGAAAACTAGAAAACACAGGAACAAGTAACTAGAATCCAGATAGTGTCAGCAAATCAAGTTGAAAAATAACCACAGTCTGCATACATGGATTATAACCTCCTGCCAAAACTCAAATATTTTAGGCTAGATTTTGAAAACTTTCATTCAAGAAAACACTAAAAATTAAGGAGAGAGGACATCAAATGATAGGGAAAGTCAGGCAGTGTAGTATTCTGAGTAAAGAATACTGGATTAAGTATGGGAGAAAAACAAATCCTAATTCAGTAACCATGAAACACATTGAATTATTACTTAACATTTCTATTATAAAGAAAAAAACAAGACATATGTATTTCTACACATAAAGACGACAACCACAAATCAATACAAGTTCAAGCTGCCAGGAACACAGAATTCTGATGAATTTATGTATTCCTCAGAGCATAACTTTAAAATATATAGAACATTTCAGGATCTATAGAATAACTATGAAATAGAAAATACATTAAAAATCATAAATGGACATTTTTGGTTATACTTCCCCAACTTATAAATCAGATGCATAACATGTCAATAAAGAGCTAAGTGTTTGAAAAACAGAATTAATACACCAGATCTGGAGATATGCCCAGCAGACTGGACACATAGTCTTTATAAGCAGTGTATGTGAAACATTTATAATAGTAGACATGATAGTAGGCCATGGAGCAAAGCACAGAAAAATTCAAAAACTTGTTTACCATATATCCCACACTATATGATGCCTATACTAGAAATTAATAGTAAAAATTAAACAAAAATCTCAGTTTGAGAAATTGTGAATAGTCATATAAATTCATATAAAATATAAGTTGATGGTAAGGATGACCTAAAAATTAATAAGCATTTAAAACTGAGCAGTCATAAATACTCTAATGAGAATTGGTTAGAAAACAGGAATTATAGTCTTGATGACTATGCCAGAAAGAAAGGAAAGTTGCAAAGCAATAGCCCAAGCATTTAACTCGAATAAGAAAACCAAAAGAAGACAAAAGATAAATTTAAGAGCAAAATCCACTGGAAGAAAAACTGCAAGGTAATAGAAAGTATCTCCAGTGCTCCAAGTGGAAAGTCAACAAAAATGACAAACTGCTACAAGACAGCAGACACTGATAAGCTACATCAGATATGAAGAAAGTGACAACATTGTAGACTGGATGACACTATCAAAAGTAAAAAGAGGTCGTTATTGACAACTAGGTGATTATTTTGAAGATTGGTCAAAGCCCAAATATACCTAGAAAATTAATTTCCAAAGATAATCATAAATAAATACAAATCCTAAGTAGCTAAGTATCCATGAAAGAAATTAAATCATTAGTTAACATTTTTGTCATAAGGAAAATATCAAACTTAGGTAGCCTTATAAAAAGTCCTATAAAATAACCAGAAAAGAATTTATAGCTATTATGGAACTACTCCAGAATAAAGACAAAAAAGAAACTCCATCTAATGACACAGGTATGGTTTCTATTTAAGCTGGATAGTCACAAACAGAAAAGGCAACTTTTGCTACAATAGAGCCTATTAAAGAAAAAAAAAAAACTACCAAAATATGGGAAAGACTGTATTTTGAATTTATTTTAATTTTTATTTCATGTGTATGGGTATTTATTCTGAACATATGTCTCTACACTATGTGAGTTCTATCAGAATTTGTGAGCCACCATGTGCTAGGAATCAAACTTGGGTCCTCTGGAAAAGCAGCCAGTGCAACTACCTGCTAGAAATCTCTCCAGCTTTTCTACTGTAAGAACTTGAAGGTGTTAGAAAAGACTCAAATAGAAATAAATCATCGTAACATTTCATGGACAAAAAAAAAATCACAATATCCTGACAAAGAGATGTAAATTGTTTTGCATATCATCTTCAAATTAATATGCAGAGTGATTTAATTCTGGAAAAAAATCCGAAAACAATATTATAAAATATTAAAGTAATTCTGAAGATGATTTTGAATGGGATATAGTTAAGAATAATTAAAATACATATTATAAGAGAAGGAAAGGGAGCAAAGAGAAGAGGAGGGGAGGAGGGCAGAAGGAGAATGGAGAGAGGGAAGCGTGGAGGAAAGCAGCCCTCCCAGATGTCAAGGAATAGGAAGCAATTGCAATTGAGACAGGGTTGTGTTAATATGGAGGTCAAAAAGAGATCAGAGACAGACTTATCCTCAAGCAAGCCCTTACATACAAGAAGATTTGACATATGGGAACACTGACACTCCAGAGTAATGGAGAAGAGCACACACTAATAAATTTTCTGGACAACTGAAAATAAAAACAGAAACCGACCTCATATATTGCAGAAAATCAATTCTAATTCTAGATATATGGAAACATTTACAATGAAAATAAAAACTTTAAATTGTCAGAATAGATGTAGGAATATTTTTTTTACAGTTTTAAAAGAGGTGAGCATTTCTTGAATGAAACGTGCATAAGCACCAGTCATAAGTGAGAAGTTTCACATGTCAAACTACATCAAAAGTAAGAACATGTATTCAAAGACAGAGCTGAGCCATAAGCTGGGAAATTATATAAGTGAACAATATCAAGAGAAGATCAGTATCAAAAGCCTACCCTCTGCCACATATCACTATATTCAATATCATTAATAACTTGAAAAATTAAAAAGAAAGTGATGTTTGACACTCACCATAATAGCAAAAGTGTTTTGACAATACCAAGTGTTGGAGAACATATGAATCAAAAGGAAGGCTCATTACTGACCATGGCCATGTAAATTAAAAAGAAAATATTTTGGAAATGAATGACAAAATTAACCACACATGTTCTGTAGTACAGCCATTCCACTCCAATATTTCAACCCTTTAGAATGTTAATAGTAGCATGTGCTTGCAGAAACCTGGGAAGGAAAACATAAATTAATGCAATAAGACAGGATACAGCAAATTAAAAAGGAACATTTTACAACAATGCACAGTAACAGTCAAACCTTGCATACATTTGAGTGAAAAGAAAAGATGCGTAATATATTCAGAAAATAGAGCTTTAGCAATAGTGTGTGTGTGTGTGTGTGTGTGTGTGTGTGTGTGTGTGTGTGTATGATAAAAACTACAGAAAAAAAAGAAGTGATCAGTACATGAGCACAACCCTCAAGGGGTAGGACTCAGAACTAGAGCCAGGAGAGTAAAAATATGTCTTCATCAAGTACCAGAAACTGCATTTTTGGGTTGAATGACAGAAATGACCTCTTCATAACATCACCTTAGTCTTGTACACATAGGTTCTCTGCAGTCTTCTCTGTGTGTCATGCATGGAACAATGAAACAATCCATCTGACTTCCAGGTGCTTTAGAGCTGCACCTAAACCTCCACAAGACCATCTAAGTGGGGGTCAAAAGATGAATCAGACAGAAAATTTCTCCAGGCTCTGATCTGAGACTGAAACCAGGTTTTTTTGTTCCTTGAAGCTCTAATTTCTCATCTATTCTTAATGTACTCTACCCTTTCTCACGTCTTCTGTCAGCAAAGTTAAGGAGTTCCTAGAACTCGCTACAATCTGACACATAGATCTTAGTGGTCAGAGTAATGTGATGTGGCTATTTCTTCCTTCAAGACAGCCTTGGGGAATGATTACTTTGCCAGTGGTCAGTAGCAGAAGTGGACTAAAAGGATGTGAGGGGGTAGCAATGGTTTCTGAACCTGCCAAAACACCACACTCAAATTCTCCCTCTTCTCCGCAGGAGCCAGTCTGCGTGAGGACTTGTACAAATATTTCTCCTTCCACCATTCCCACGGAGACACCATGACTGCCATGGATCCAAAGCAGATGAATGTTGCTGCTGCTGTTTGGACTGTTGTTGCTTATGTGGTTGCAGACATGGAAGAAATGCTGCCCAGGACCTGAGAACAAGAAGGAAGGCCCTTGCTCTCTTTACCTGAGGATCCTGGATTTGAGTCTTCAAAATACCCATCTTCACACAACAGTGTTATGCACTTCATCTATGAGTCACGGCTTTCTTCACACCCTCTGTTCATATCATCTTTTCTTGATTCTTTCTCACCTGCTTCTATAACAAGGCATGATCCCCACTGCTCCATAGAGTCAGCACACTGTAGGGAGTCACAATAAAGGATATTTCTTTAAACCACTTTGAAAACATACTATTTCCCACCTTTAAAATAAAAAATTCTTTGAAAAGCCTCTAATTTTGCATATTCATTTATAAATATTAAACTAAACATAATGAGACCAATTTTGTGCTTTATATTATGGAAAGAGTAAAAGATTATAGAATCTTAGTATTGGATACATGAAGAGATTTGTACATTTCATATTATACATTTTAATAAAATATCAGAATTTCAAATTGCTAAAAAAGAAAGAAATATGTCTCTCATTTAGAAAACCATCAACTCTACATAGTCTAGGACTTCTAAAGATGGATGCAGGAAGCTGTCACTAAGTAAATAGTATTGCTGTTTAATGTATATGTTTTGCATACTTCAGTTTCTCAGAAGACATGTTTCACTGTCTCTTTACTGAGGCTGAAATTCAAATAAATCAAATAATATTCACAAACCTCCCCAGAGGAAAAACTGAGTCTCAACCATTTTGTAGACAATGCTACTGTTCTTCATTATACAATGTACAGTATTTATGTATTCACTAAAGAATTACAAAACACAGCAGGGTATATTGGTACATTCTGATAATTCCAGCACACTACAGGCTGAGGTAGCAATATAAAGAGTTCAAGACCATCCTGAACTTCATCAAAATACCGTCTCAAAAGAAAAAATAAGGATAAACTAACAACAAAACAATAAACTCACACAAATAAAAACTTTCTATCAAACAATAAACAAAAGAGCTTAACATATAACCATAGATATGTTAATATGTTGAGAATGTAATGAAAATGTAGAACAACGAGAGAGAAAAGATGTGAATTTTTTCAGAAGATTAGAATAGAGAGGAAAATTTTAAAAATAAAAAATACAATGTCAGAGGTTTTGGCTTTTGTGGAGTTTTGTTGTTGTTATTACTTTGTTTTGTTTTGTTTTTCCAAGACAAGGTCATTGCTCAACAGCACATAGACTGAGCAAGGCCAGGGAAAATAATAATAGACTTAAATATAGATCAATAAAAATGATCTAGGCTGAAAAAGTAAGATAGTAAAGACAAGCAAATATCAGAATGGATCTCTAAGAACTATAACATAATCTCAAAAGGTCTAGTGTACTGTAAGGTAATGAATTGTCAGAGAACAATCTATTGCATACATCTTATTAGTGGTCATAAAGGCTGGACAGATTGAAGGACAGAGTAGGAGCTTTCCTTTCTGACAAGACAACGGACCACTACTCTGACTCATCTTTATCCTGAAGACTTTAAATGCTGTCTCCACAGAGGGAAATACAGTGTCTTCAACTTCACTGTGGGGTTTTCTCTTGCCTTAAGTGATCAAATCAGTTAGTGTTCCACATGTCATGGTCATACTGAAGCTTATACAGAGTCAGTGCCTCTGAGTTCTTTTCCTATGAGAAAAGAAAGCACAATCCATGGACAATGGGAGGCTGAGTTTAGAAAAGAGTTTGTTACAGATCCATGAGGTAGAGGCCCTAATCTGTTTCAGAGACCCTGAAGCTGAGGCAGCAATAAACTGCAAGTCAGACAGTGACTTATCACAGAAGTCAGGATGGCAAGAGGAAAGGTCACCCAACTACAAGGTTCAAAGGCCCAACCACTTCTCAGTTTCAACACGTCTTCATGTGCAGATTCCAGGCAAGATACTTCTTTAGGAAGAGAGATATAACAAGAAAGCAAACCTCACCTCTAGCATGCATGGCCTCCGGCCACAGCAGAATCAAATACATTTTAGTTTAAACACTCCTGGTATCTCTGGCCTGTGGACAGGGCCAGGGATAGTTCTGGGTTTTGGTCAACAAAAAATATTTACTTTCTGGGTCTTCTATTCTAAAACTCCTAGTGAATTTCTTTTTCTTATTCTTATCAATATAACATTTGACAAGGACACATTTTCCAAATAATTTCTTAAAAACATAAATGAGCTGACTAAAAGCTAAAAGAGAATAGGTACAGTGATGATATGCACACAAAGAAATACCAAGAATATCAAACCAGAGTTGTATAGAAATTCTGAAGAATGTAAACCTTTTAGATCCTATTTTTTTTTACAGTCATTCAATACTCAGTGGACTAGAAATATCCATAAGACTTGCCCATTATGGATATTAAGAAATCTCAGCACCACTAAGGCCCTGAAAATAACACCTTAACACAATGGTGAGTGAACGACTCTGGGCATTGTAAAGGAGAATGTCGTGATTGTGCACACGCTGAGGAGAAAAGCCTACCAGATAAAGATATAAAAATATGAACTCATAGGAACTATAATGTTCTAAGCAAGAACAATCCAGATGTCAGAGTTAACCCACAGCATCCTCTGATCGTTGAATATGCAGCCCATGGTGTTTAAAGAAGTGAGTCTGAAAATTAAAAGCAAAGGATTACATTTAAAATGTTATCAAAGAAAGGAAAAGACTTAGAACACCTGAGCTGGACACTCAGAATGTAAAAGATGGTTCTAGTGCCTTGCATATGTTTGGCCAGGGATTTACATAAAGGAAAACTGAACAAAAATAACAAATACTGAAATATACCAACATATAGAATCAATCAATAAAACAATAAGTTCCAGGGAAAAAAGTAAATAAAAACATGTAGAGAAATTACTGACCGCATAAGAAAAAGAGATCGTGGAAGAAAGATGAGGTATTGCAAAAGGAGGAATAGGTAGATGTGCAATTAGATTCTTAAAACCAACGATACGAGCCAGGTTACAATGGGACATTATCTTCAATGTTGTCCACTTAAAAATTCTGTGCTTTCAAAAAATATTTTTCAAAAAAAAAATAGGATGTTTTCAAAGTAAAATCTGAGCCAGTTTACCATTATCAAACTTCTTCTAAGAGCCTAAAGTGTGACCACTGTCTAGTATCCCGGAAATGAGGAAGCAGGTGCCAGGCAAAAGTCTCCATGCTCCTTCTGAATGATTGAGCACTGAAACTGCATGCAAGCCCATGGAGCAAAGAGTTCTTTGGGCAAAGTCCCCGCAGGACCCTGCAGAAAAGACCTCCTGCAGGGCCCCAGCAAAGACTTGATGGGGTTCCCAAAGAGATATGCAGACAAGGCTATAAGCCTCATGGGCTTGCTGTGCTTATTTGCTTAGCTCCCTTCTTAGCCCTGTACCTTCTTCTTTCTCATGAGTAAGCTTCTTATCCACTTTCAGTAACTTTTCCACTTCTAACTCTTTTTTTTTTTTTTTAAGTCAGTCTCTGACTAGAGGATTCTAGAAGAGATGGACTATATGGAAAATATGAATGAGTACAGATTGGGAAGAATGCCGGACATTGCCTATGTCAGTATCACTACCAATATTAGAGGTGTGAAGAAGAAAATGACAGTTTGGAGGAAAGAAAAAGATCTTCATGTCCCCTCACCCCTCGCCATAATTCTAAGATCTTTCAATGAGACAGCCTTGAAGTCTTGAATATACTGTTGAATAGCCATGGCAGTAGGAAACTTAGAATAAATTGCTTTTGTTTTATACAAATTGATACAGAGAGAGCTATTTGTGTGCTCAGAGATGACACATAATTTGAGTGGGGTAGCCTGTCCTGCACACTCAGCCACTTTCCAATGTGACTTTAAAGTCAACTGCTTTTTGGGTTCATTTGCATGAGTGGTGTTAAGGGCAAAGCTGAAAAGAGAAACCCAATTAAAAATTGTATGTGAAAAGGGTGAATGCTCTCACAGCCAACAAGGAGTGGGAGCCCAGGGAAAGCAGGTTGATTGCCAATATGCCCTTGACCTTGTTAAAATGGCTTTCTGCTGTGAGAGGGAAGCTGCATTCAGGAAATCTCAACAATATAGCTGGATAAACAAGACTCATGTAGTGATGCCTTTTTGGCAACATAGATGAGAGAAATCTCAAAAGACCCCACCCTGATAAGGAGCTGCAGATGACCAATAATTGATTATAGAGAAATGTCAGTCTTCTCCAGGAATGAGCCTCCTGGTAGTTTGATAATCTCAAATGGTCATCCGTAAACACGTATGATACAAGTAACACAAAATAGACTCAGTAGGTTATGTCATATATGCCTGTGGGACAACTGGAACTGAAGAGGAGGACATGGGTTTTAAAGAAAGGAACACGGAAGTTGGAGAGGAGGATAAAGGGGGTAGAAATTATGTAAATAAAGTATTTATGTATGAAATATTCAAAATAATTAAATTAATTGAAAAATAATATGCATATTAAGAGCATTTGTGTGTAGTGGGATTATATTCTGTTCCATTGTAAATAATTGTCCCATTTACTGGTTTAACAAAAACACTGATTAGGCTGAAGGCAGACAGGAAGTGTGGGTGGAGCTACCAGACTAAGAAAACTCTGGGAATAGGAAGAGCATGGAAGAGATGCCACAGACACACCAGAGAAGCCAGCTGATACAGAGGACAACCATGCTGCTCTGAGAAAAGGTACCAAGCTGCATGGCTGAACAGTTTAAGAATCATGAATTAGTTTAAGAGCAAGAGCTAGCTAGCAATATATCTGAGCCATAGACCAAACAGCATGAAATTAATATAAGTGTCTAAGTCATTGGGGGGGGGGGGGGCAAGCTCTAGGCAGGTCTGAACCATAGTGCTAGGCAGGCCAGAAACCTCCTGATACAGATGGTGCCCAGAGTGGGATGGACACACGCATAAAGCTTGAGAAAGATTAAAAAGGGTTCTAGAGCACAGAATCAGAGCCAAAAGCAGCATCTGAGTTGTGTTTTTGATGGAGTCATGGCACAGAGACTGCAGTGTTCAGGCTTGAATTACAACATGGCTGTTTAAGATGCACCAAGGCTGATTCCTGAAGTCTCACAGAAGATTCAGTGTAAGCAACATGTTGCATATGATGGATTTAAAGTTTCTGTTTATATTGGACAAAAAGGAAACAAAGTCAAAGACTGCTTCTAAGTACCAGTAGTGTTTTCTTGGATCAGCTCTGTTTGCTGGAGGCTAGCAGAGGCTTGGCTTTTTTAAAAGAAGCTTCCTGATTCAGCCTTAGAGGCAAAATACTTATGAGTCTTTTAAGAGGCCCTGCTGCCAAATACTTAAATGGAGTTCATGAGCAGCAGACGGCAGTGCTTCACTTGATGATTATATGGATTCTAAAATTCCTCGGAGTGGTAATTGTGGGTCCTACCAGTACCTCAGCTAAAAAGATAAATTCTATGAAGCTAGACTACGAGCTGGGTGGAGCTGGCCATCCATCCTAATCAAGACTTTACTCCTTAGCCATACTTTCGTAGATTAAAGTTTTGGTCAGAAACAGAAAGAAATAGAGGGAGCTAGGTGGAGTCAGCCACCCTAGCCAAGCAAAGATGTGGTCAGAAACAGAAAAAGATAAGAAATAACAGATATACAGTAAAGACAGAATCAAGAAAAACTCTAAATGGTGAGTGTATTATATAGGTGGAAGCTTGAGAGAGAAAAGAAAATGATAAAGTCATAAAAAAGAAATAGAGTAAAAAAATTAGTAATAAGCCATGTAAAGATAGAAATTACAAAGAGTGTCTGGATACTGTATGCTATTGTTTTGTCCTTAAGTTTTTTGACTAGAAATGAAGTAGTAAACGCTGCTAAAAGACATTTGATTATAAATGCTGCTGGATTAATCCAACCTATATATTTTGTATATGAGTTGACTTTAAAATTGAAATAAAAAGGTATGATATTTTGGAGAAGAGGTTATTTTTTTATTTCCATAGAAAATGAGAGGCTATGGATTTATTCCTGGTTAAAGAAAATGAAGTTTGATAGAGGAAGACCCCTGAGAAGTCTCCAATGAAAACAGATGGCCCAGATGATTCAGCATTTCAGAGCATCTCTGCTGCAGTTTCCTCTGAGCTCTGCATCCTAAACAACTTCAAGGAGACTGATGGAGATGACCCAGCCTTATAGACTATTTCATTAAGGACTTGTCCATGATCCCAAATATTTCTTTTGGTCCTCATGGAATGGCCAGAGCCCCCATTTAGCAGGAAGTAGCCTAGAGAATGATGCCAACATTCCCAAAAAAATGGATCATGGATGTTTGTCTTTGTTTACAATGTTGGTTACAAATTGTTATAGATAATAGTGAAGATAATTATACAAAGAAAATTATATTTGAGGGTTTTGATAGCTATTTTGTTATATATAATTTTACTATGTTAAAATTGAAACCTTCCTTTTTGATTAGAAAGAAGGGGGAGGTGATGTGGGAATATCTTTCTGTATGCTGTAAATATCAATCTTTAAATAAATGAGCTGTTTTGGCCCATGACAGGCACCATAGAAAAAGTAGGAGGAGAAATCAGAGCATAGGTAGGAAAATCAGGGCGGAGTCAGAGGGAGACTAAGCCAGAAGCCCCAAGGAGCAACATGTAAGGAATACAGGAGAGCCATGGGCTACATGGCAGACAGATTAATGAGAATGGGTTGAGTTAAGACATAAGAGCAAGCTAGCAATGTGCCTGAGCCATAGGCCAAACAACATGAACTTAATAAAAGCATCTAAGTCATTTCTGGGGGCCTGAGCAGTGGAAGGCAGCTAAGGGGTCTGGGGCTGCAGGTCTGTGGGTCTGGACCTCTGGCTGCCCAGGACCAAGAAACCTCACTGTAACACTACATGCATTATATTACTACACATCCTTGTTTGCTTGGGGTGCTCCTTTCATGATAATTTGAGATGCTTCCCATTTACCGTGAGTAAATATCAAGCATATCTTGTTATCTATCTTTTTGATGAAATATACATCATCTCTAACTGTGCACAAATGATTAATTTACAGCTATGTAATGAATAGCATAAAAAATCTCATCGCTGAAATTGAAGATGCTTCTAAGGGGCCAGAGACCAGCCTGCTCTTAGCCAGTGCAAACTGGTGATAACTAGTGCCTTAAAACTTGTGCTCCTCAGCACTTCCAAATAAGCCAACCCGTGGCCTTGAAGAGGGCAGAGTTCAGATAAAACATGGAGGCTGTGCCCTTGGTCTCTGTGCCACCTCTGCCCCCTCCACGAAGGGGAAATAGCACGACCCTAAGCATAGAGGCAACCCAACTCCTGACCACAAACAAGGCGGCACTCCCACATAAAGTGTTATCACTAATTGCCATTTGAAATGAAAGAATGTGTGTGGTATAGAAATTAATGGTGTGTGCTTACTTCTCAAGTCTCTGTTAAACTAGAAAAGCCAACATTGTTTTAGGAGCAGAAGGAAATGACCTTTGAAGTTGGTTTTTCTTTTTGCATCTCCCTGAGACACTCTTCAATTAACCAAAACAAGGCTAGAAGGCAATGGTTAATGAGGTTTCTGTATAAAATGAGACAGTAGAACTCTGTACTTATTAAATCAAGTTTTCCAATCAATCAATTACTTGCCTCCAGGCAAAACCATTTCCCCTGGATTTTAGAGTCTTTCATTGACCTTAAAACTTGACAGATGACTACTCATATGCTTTCCTCATATCCAAAGACTGTTGGAATTCTTGAGAAAAACCCAACATTCTTCAATGTTATTAATTATTAATATTGTAGTGATTATTCCAGACCTGTTCAAGTAGGTACAGGATTATCTACACATGTGATGTCCTTCATAAAGTCTTGTCTTACTTTCTAGATTTCAAAAACATTTAGTTGAGTTTTAGACCTTTAAGATAAAGTGAAACTTTGGTCTAATTGCTCTTCTTAATTCTAAGTAACAGCTAATATGTCTCAAAGATTTCTTGAGCTAACGTTATCTCTGACCCTCTCCCTTGCCATATAAATCATCACTTATATCTACCCTGAGTCAATTATTCAAAGTACCTTCTAGCATTTTCTCAGTCTTCTTTCAATGCAAGAAGGCAGGTCCAATTTTAATACCCATTTTAGAAATCGGATAGCCTAGTTATATACCTCATTATCAACTTCTTCATGGTTACAAAACTGGAAAAATATGACTGAAATCTAGAAAATTGTATCCAAATTGTATCTTCATACAAATAGGTTTTGTAGATGGTAGCCTTCATTTCCTAAATAAATTAATGCAATTTTACTGTGCCATTCCCACCACAAGGAGCAGAAACTGGTATTTGAATACTACCACACCCTTGCTGAATGTTGAGGAGCCCCCTCTGCTCCCTCAGACATATGAATTGCAGACACACACACACACACACACACACACACACACACACAGAGAGAGAGAGAGAGAGAGAGAGAGAGAGAGAGAGAGAGAGAGAGAGAGAGAGAGAGGGAGGGAGAAAGGGAGGGAGGGAGGGAGGCTTGCCTGGGAGCTTCCATCCCCACAAAAGCCAGCAAAGAAAATAAAAATGAAAAGATGACCCTAGCCAATGCCTTTGAGACAAGACTGTGGAATCACTGTGTATGTATTACACTGACAGCACTTTGGAACTGGAAGACCTATACTCAAGAGGAGAAGACAAGCCTTCCTTTCAGAGAGCACGGAAGCAATGGGTCCTTGTCTAATGACCTATTGTCTCCCAGTAGTATTGAGCATCTTCTAGTTTCTTTATGCTCTTCATATTCTTTTCTCTGCCTCTGGAGGTATTTGTGAATGAGAACAGTATTTGCAGCACCTGGGCAATATGGTTATTTGCCTAATTTAATATTCACAATATTAAATTATTTTTATTCATTATAAATTTGAGAATTAGTCTCTACATATAGTCTTGAAATGTAATTCTCACTACTGGTATTAGCAACTAGATGGCTGCCATGTCATACCAGAAATACATCTTTATTTTAGAAAATTAATTTTTTGACAAATGTTTTAAAATTTAAACTGAGTGTGTTTGTTTACTTAAGTCTTTCTATTTTAAACTTGATATGTATTATAATTGACCTTTACCCTTAATCCAAGTTAATTATAAATCACTTTGACTTAAATAAAAATAATTTAAATTATACATAAAATCTATCCTATCACCTTTGCCATTTTTAAGTGGTATTAAACTCACTCACATTATTGCTCATTCATCACCATCTTTAGTCTACAGAATCCCTTTCTGTCACTGCTCCCTACAACTTCTGGCAACCATTATTTCACTTTCCTTGTCTATGAAACTGAATTATAGGTTGAATTCCCAAGATTCATCCATTGCTTATGAGTTACATATGAGTTATATACAAATGGTCCCCCTAAAAGATTTATGTCTTTCTTGGTCCTCGGAGAGTAGAGATATTTTGTGAGGTGCTAAAAGCTTTAGCAGGTGGGGGCTAACGGGAGTTATGTAGTTAACTGGAGTGGATCCTTAAAAGTACTTTGTTCCTTGCCTTTTCTGATCTCTCTGCTTCCTAGTTACCACAAGGGGAAGGACTGATGTGGGAATGTCTTTCTACATGCTGTGAATAAAGGACTGTTTTGGTCATGGCTGGCACCATAGAAAAAGTAGGTGGGGAAATCAGATAGGTAGGAGATAAAGGGCAGAGATGAGAGAGATCCACCCAGCTGCCCAAGGAAGCAATGTGTAAAGGAACACAGGTAAGCTATGGGCCACGTGGAAGGACAGATTAATAGAAATGGGTTGAATTAAGATGAAATGGTTGAGCCATAGGCTGGACAGCATGAAATTAATATAAGCATCTGAGTCATTTTGGGGGGAAAGTGACTGCAGATGGGTCTGGACATGAGGCTAATTGGGCCGGAAACCTCTTGTTACAGATGGTATCCCAATGTGGACAGAACACCCACATAAAGCCTGAGAATGCTTAAAAAGGGTTCTAGAACACAGAAACAGTACCAAAAGTGGCTTCTAAGTTATGTCTCTGAAGTGAGTCATTGTACAGAGATGGCATGGCATCCAGGCCACAGGCAGCAGGCAGGCTAAGTTGTGAAAAAGCCAGGTTCCTGAAGTCTCACAGAAGACTCATATAAGCAACAAGTTGCATATGATCAATTTAAGGTTTCTGTTTATATTGAACAAAAAGGAAACCGAGTCAAAGACAGTTTTTAGTAGCAGCATTTTCTTGAGTCAGCTGTTTGCTGGCAGTGAGTAGATGTGGTCCCTTTAAGAGAAACTTCCTGACTCAGCTTTACCGGCAAAAACTGTGTGGCTCTAATGCTTAAGTGGAGTGAGCGGTGGTGTGCTACTTGATGATAGTGTGGACTCATAAAAAAAGTTTCACAATATTTAATACTGCTTCTCAGTAAGTGTGCCTCTGGCACCTCTGCCATGTTGAAGAGCTACCAAGTGGGGCAAAGTCAGCAGACAAAGTAGAACTATATAGTCTAGAATTTTAAAAGCTCTTCTGGTTGGAAAATGATTAAGGATACTCAATAAAACAGATTCAGATTAAAAAAACAAACCATAAATGGGTTACAATGTGTATAAAATGTACAGAGGCTTTGGAGAGAAAAGAAAGAGGGTAGAGGAAATCCCTAAAAGAGAGAAATAGAGTATAAAAATATATAAGCTACATAAAGATGGAAAATAGACACAGAGTCTGGATTATGGTTATTATTTTGCTTTTGTTTAATTTTTAAACTGTTAATGAGCTAATAACAGAAAGACAATTAATTGCAAAGACTGCTAAGTTAAACCAACATGTATATTTTAAAGGTATCTTGACATTGAAATTTGTGTCTAAGATATGTTGCTTTGGAAAAAAATGTTCTGCTTTTGTTTCCACAGAAGATGAGAACTTGTGGACTGATTCTAGGCAAATATGGTTTCATCAACCAAAACTATCTGAAAATTCTCTGATGGGAAGAGATGGTCACATCAGCTTCAAGAATACAGACTAAAATGATCCAGCCTCAGGACCCTTGTAAGACTGGTAGTTCTCCTTAATCAGAAGGAAGTAGTACTGGAAAACTACATCCAAGTTCCCACAATATTGCTTATAAATGTTTATTTTCATTATAAATGGCTAATTATCATAGTCAATCTCTTTCTAAGAAGAAAAAGGGGATATGGTATATAAATGATTTTAAGCAGATAGATTATTGAATTTACTTTAATCCCAAAATCAGCTGTTAATCTCAAAATATTTTACATTGGTATGGATTTTGGTTTGTTGATACAAATTTAAGGTCAATTTTGTTATGCTGTATATATTTTCTCTCTGAGGCAGACAAGTCTATTATCATGTAACCCAATTGTTTTTTCATTTCTTGTGCCTTTGGTATCATATCCAAGAAATCATTGTCAATTCCTACTTCATAAAGTTCAATCCCATTGTTGTCCTTCTAAGAGTTTTAGTTGTTCTGTTTAGGTCTCTGATCTAACAAATCAGTTCTCATACATAGTTAAAGTATCTCTCTAACCATATAAGGTCTGACTTTACTATTTCTCATGAAGATATACAATTCTCCAATACTCACCAGTGCTCCCCTCCTTCCTCTTCTCCCAGTCCTCCCTCAACCTCCCCTATCCATTTTGCAGGGAGGGCAAGGAATCCCAAGGTGAGTCAGTTCTGTCTGGCATATCCAGCTGTGGTAGGACTGAGTCCCGCCCCCCAGTATCAAGGCTGAGTTCATGCACTAGGAATAAACTCTGGTCTGACTATAAGAGGCTCCACAAACTGCCCACGCATGCCATTTGACTATCAACTACATGGGGGGAAGGGATACGTGGAGGGGTAGTTCTTCAGGTCATTTCAGATTCAGTGAGCTCCCAATAGCTCAGGTCAGCCATCTCTGTGGGTCTCCTTATCATGATCCTGATTCTTTTATTTTATGTATCTCTCCTCCCTCTCTTCAGCTGGATATGGTTCTTATCCAGAACTCTGCTTTTGCTTCCATCAGTTGCTAAATGAAAGTTCTCACTAAGGATGATATTTTAAAAGACTTTATTTTATTCAATTGGCAAGAATAAATGTGACCACATCATATATGCCTGGGTTTATTTGAGGGCACTTCATTTGTCAACATGTCTGTTTTTATTCCAGAAATCTATTATTTTTATTACTATAGCTTTAAAATAGGTTTTGGGGACTGTGAGTAAGTTTCAAAGTTAAGAGCACAGACTGCTCTTGAAGAGACCTAGGTTCAATTCTCAGTATCCACATGGTGGCTCACAACCATCTGTAACTCCAATTCCAAGGGATCCAACCCCTACTTCTGACCTCCTTAGGCACAAGGCATAAATGTTATATATAGACATATATACAGGCAAACACTCATACACGTATAGCAATAAAATAAATCTTTTAAAATTTAAATGGTAAGATTTGAAATAAGTAACTATGAAATATCTATCTTTGTTATTTGGGGTGATTTTTTGCCTGTTTGTAGTTTCTTGAATCTACAGAGTCAATGCATTGACATCTTAACATAATTAATTATTTAATTCATAAGTCACGGATGACTTTCTACTTTTTTCTTTTTTAATTTCTTTCAGAAATATTTAATGCTTTTCAGTATGTATAAGACTTTCACCTCTTTAAATTTATTCTTTCTTGAAACTATTATAATTTTCCCTTTAATTTTATTTTCAAATGTTTATTGTTAGTGTGTGGAAAGGCAAATGATTTATATGCTATTTTGCATTCTGAAAATATGTTGAATTGATTAGTTCTAACAAGTTTTTGATGGTTTTTGTGGTGTCATACATATGAAAATCATATTATGCATAGAGGTTATTTTAATTTACCCTTCCAAGTTTAAAATCTTTAACTTATGTATCTTGACTAATCTGGTCTTATGAAATAACTGAATATTTTTAAAGAAATATAACTTTTTTGAAAACTGGAAATGGTGGTCCATGGAGCATTCAAAAGGCTGAAGTAGGAGGATTGTCATAAATTCAAGCTATATAGTGAGTTTCAGACCAGTCTGGATAACAGTATGAGGCTCTCTAAAAATACAAATAAAATATTCAAACATATATAAAATATTTTATACCTGCTTTGCTGCATATTTTTATTAAATATATTCATAAATATATGCAGATATAGAGTATTTGAATATAAATCCTTTAGAGCATTATTGTCAATAGAATACAAATTGTGTGAAATATAATTCAGAACTCTTAAAATGAAAATAAGAAAAATAGGTCCTTTAGAAAATATAAATAATGAGCTGCAAATTGTATATATCTTTAGTATTAAATCAAATAGTGCTGGCCCATCAATAGGCTTGAAAAACAATTATTAAAATCAACTATTTTTTATACAGTGCTGGGAATTGAACTCAAGCCCTCATATGCACTTGGGAAATTACCAACTGAACTAAATGCCTATCCCTAAAAATCACTATTTTTAATATTTTCCTGACTTTCAGTAGTTCTAAATATAAATATTCATGCCCTAACTCTTGTTTTTCTCTTGATAACTTAAAATTGTTTAAGCATATTTTAGAGTTTCCCTCATGTAGAAAAGAAGATAAGGAAGAGTAAGCCAGGATTGGCCTAGAAATCATCTCTCCCTGCCCAGAGCCTCAAGACATTAGCAGAAGGCTTAGGTTTGAAAATACACATACAAAAGTTTGCCATGTCCAGGCAAGAAACAAAAAATGAAGGAAGGAACACATACAATAAACTTTCCATTCACAGAAGCAATCCTCTGCTAACTAGCTCTTTGGATTAGACCAAGATCTATGCACTGCAAACCTGTCAGGGTGTGGGGCCTATAAGGAGCTCCCTTGACATTGGTGATAGCGTTCACAGTACAGAAGGCCAGGCATGTTCCAACCCTAGCATCCTATCCCCTTTCAGTTCTGGCTGTTACATTCCTCGCTCAGACTACATTGTTTCATTGCTATTTGTTTCTTGGGTTTTATTCAGTATGTCCCCTCCTGAGGTTTGTAGTGGTCCCCAAATGTATGCAGTTCCTCACTGTGCTCCCCACTTTGACAAATTAGTTCCAGTTTGTACATGAAACCTCCCCCCAGGTGCATTTCTACAGGACATCCCATTTCAGTCTGCAGACTAGATGAATGGCAAAAATAATTACAGCCATGATCATTTGTGAATGCTAACATTTATTTAGTGTTTGCTATCCCAGTCAAAGAGGTAAGACGCCACACATACTAACTCCTTTAATTTTTCCTCAATCCTCTACTTTAGAATATTTTTTACTTATTTTGTGACTTTTATATATGTATACAATTTATTATGCTCATATGCACTCCCCACGACTCCCCCTTTTAAAAAAATAAATAATGAAGTAAAAACAGGGATAGAGTAAGTCACTTATACTTAAAAAGATCATATTTTTAGTTGGAAGTGAGTCCAAGACTGTGCACCTCAGAGACTTTCTGCTGAGTCACAATGCCATTCTCATCTCCTCCTTCAGTTTATTGACATACTATATATTCAGTAAGTCCTCACTGTGTGCTAGGCACTATGAAGCCAGAGGGTACAGCAAACAGAAGCAAAGCAGAAGAGAAAACAACACCCTAGGGTCTTTGTTCTGGTCATGGAAGGAGATTAAACAGATTCTGTTAGAAAGCATGGGTAGAGACGAATTACTATTGAGAGCATGAGCAGAGGTATCCACTAAAAACTGGGGGGGAAAAGGACATTTGAGCTGAGTGGGTGTTGGGCAGAAAGTGCTAGATATGTCGTTCACAATTCTATCCTTGGTTAACAGAAGCCTAACTTTTATCTAGAGTATATATTCTTCTACATAACTTTGTTAATTACCTTAAGGGTGTTCACTTTCCAGCTAGTAGGTAGTAACCAAAAGTAGTATGAGAAATGTATAGAAAGCCTCCTTGAGGGAAGTTGTCAGGTCAGGTGTTCCTCTCACGAAGTGCCAACAGCAAGCATGGGCTATGACCAGAACTTGAAAGATACACAGCAGAGCCTCAGACAAGAAGGGACAATGGTTCCTATTACTGGAGCTCCAGTTCTCAATGGAGGACCCCAGAAAGTACTGCATGAGTCTCATGAAGGGTGATGGCACTTCCTTGTCCTTATAATGATGCAATGCCACTGCTGGGGATGAATACTGAGCTTCAGGCAGAAGTTTTTTTAAACAGTAACAATTAACAAATATCTTGCAGAAGCCATCAATGATTCTCCAGGGCCATTGACTCCCATTTAGAGAAAGGTTGATTTTCTCTTCCTTCTAGAATCTCTTTAGAAGGGTACTGGGAGGTGTCCAGACACTGACTTGATCAGAGGTCACATAGCAAACTGACTGACAAAAGGTACCATGACTCAGTCCTCTAAGAAATGCTTCCTGGCACATTGGTGATGTCACAAATACACCCAAATGCTCAGATAAGCTTCTGATGTCCTTCACCTTTGCATGCCTGTGTGGTGATGTGTAGGAAGAATATTTATACCTTTTTAAAATCAATTTTGTTTTGTACATGTGCTGTATACTTATATGCATGTTCACATATGTATGCATATATATAAGACAGCATGAGGAGGCCAGAGATTCATTAGCGTCTTCCTCTACCAGACTTTACCTTATTTTTTTGAGATAAGGACTTTTATTGGACCTTGAGCTGTCAGATTTGTCTATACTGACTGACCAGCAAGCTCCAAGGATCCTCCTGTTTCTGCCTCCCTAATGTTGGAATTATCAGCTTACACCACTATGCCTGGATTCATATGTGTGAGTTAGGGATGTGAATTCAGATCTTTATGCTTATTCAGCAGCATCTTACCAATTGAACTACTTCCCCAGCCCCTTCAGCAACCTCTTAAGACAGTTTTACATATTGTAAGCTGGTCTCAAACACATTGTGTACCCAAGGCTGACTTTGAACTTCTGATCCTCCTGCCTTGAGTGCCCAAGTATTGACACTCTAGATGTCTACTTTCAAACCTGTTTTATGCTAGGGATCAAAGCCAGGGTTTTGTGTATTCCAGGAAATCACTATACCAACTGAGCTATATCCAAGCTTGTGTTTCAACTGAATAATCAGCACATGAAGGGGACTTTTAGAGAATTTCTGCAAATTACCACATAAGGAAAGGAGCATAGACCTAAGACTTTGGGGTCCTCTCTGTGATTTGAATTTCTTAATTGGGCTCCTGTAGGTAAGTGGCAGAAATGCATTTAAATAAACTTTAGGAAAATAAGGAATTGTAATGGAAAAATACCAAGCTATGGAGTAGACAGACTTGAGGCTTTAGTACAACAAAATTCTAAAAACTAAATCAGAGACTGATGCCTGCCCAACCAGACTTGCCTACCTTCTGCATCTCACCCACATTACATAAAACAATGATATTTCTATGGCCCATGGGGATAAAATAATGAGGCTTCTCTATGCAGCTGAAAGTAACTTACTTCCTGCATACTAATTAGCTATCCAGACAAAGCCATTTCTTTATTCTTTCAGTTTCTAAGTTCCCAGAGATGATCATGTCCAGTATTTATTGACCCATAAGAACTGTTTTTTAACAATCATATCAATTCATTCATCAAATGCTCACACAATCCTCTAAATCAGATATTATATTTTATAACTTAAAAAGGTAAGATAAGTCAGTTCCTTAGAGACTAAGCAACTCTTTCAATGCTACAGAGTTCAAGATGGATGCAGCAGCTGAAAATTCAATTTGCTTAATTTTACCTGGATCATCTTCAGAATCTAAGCTGTCATAAGCAGTAATGCTTTCTACAACAGGAAGAGTGTTAGTCTCTAAAGCCACTCCCTCCTCCTAGTTCTGACATCAAGTCCCCTTTGAGAAGAGTTTCCTCTCTCTCTGTCTCTCTGTCTCTCTGTCTCTCTGTCTCTCTCTCTCTCTCTCTCTCTCTCTCTCTCTCTCTCTTTCTCTCTCTCTCTCTCTGTCTCTCTCTCTCTCTCTCTCTCTCTCTCTCTCTCTCTGTGTGTGTGTGTGTGTGTGTCTCTCTCTGTCTCTCTCTCTCTCTGTCTCTCTCTCTGTCTCTCTCTGTCTCTCTCTCTCTTTCTCTCTCTCTCTCTCTCCCCCCTTCCTCTCCCCTCCCCTGTCTCTGCTATCATAACCTTCTCTGTTATCATAACCATACCCGTCTGACAATAAAGTTGTTTCTATGTATAGAAGCAGCTTCTAAGTGTCTCCTGCTATCCACAGCTGCTCTCTGCCTTGTTCCCCATGAGGCCTGCATCCATACAAATCTGCCACCAGATAACTGGATAATTCGTGCCATACCAAATCTAAACAAAATTCTAACAAAGTGAGCTGATGGTCTGAGTTTGAGGTCACCCTTGGACCAATGATTCATGAGAAGGAGATGGACGCTTCTGTGGGAAATAACTAGCTTTGCATACATCTCTGGAGTTGTGGGAAAGAACTAATCCGAGAACAGTTACTGAAAACCCTTATGTCTCTGTCCTCCATCCCCCTTGAACGTATTTTCTTCAGCTAATGTCTCTCTTGCTCTGTCTTCTACCTCTTCATCATTCCTGTTTTCTTTCTTATGCCAAAGGCAACCATTCTGATTAGCTTGATGAGAACCATTTGGTTTACAGTATCTGTGTGTGTCTGTGTGTGCACCCACATGTGTGCCCTGTGTGTACAGATGCCCATAGGAGCCAGAAGAGGATGCCAGCTGCCCTTGAGCTGAGTTATAAGTGTATTAAAGCCATTCACTGTAGTTCTGAGAACCAAACTCGAGTCCCCTACAAGAGCAGAATGTGTTCTTGATTAAGCACTGAGCTATCTCTCCAGGCCCGTGAAACATTTTTATTTTACATGTTCTTGTATAATGTAAATTCTTGACTTGTGTATGTGCATATTTTATTTTTTTAATGTGGAAATGGACTGTAGATGCAATTCTGGATCATCCTTACCACACAAACTCATAAGACCTATACATGTTGTCATACACATGCTGCAACATCACTTCTAAACATAGCATAGACTCCATGATTTACCTGAAACATATTTCACCTTCCCTTTTCATAACCCATGTCTTATCAAGTCATGAACAAGTATGTTTCCATTCCACTGTTCACAGTGTTGCATCCCAGAATGAAGTGGTTTCTATTCAGCCTCCTCATCTTGGGATTCCTTTAATCAGGAACAGTCCACTCCTGCCTGCTGCACCATACTTTGTGTTTGCCTCTGTCAGAGATCACAGAGCATCATGGGAAGAAGTGCAGTGCCTGAGCTGGACTGTTTGAACTCAGAATCTGACTCTGTCACAAGAAGTCACAAAACTTCTCGGTGCATTCCCTTCTTTGTCTGCAAGATATCATTGACACCTCTGCTCATGAGGCGGTGGCAAGAGTTCAGCGGAGAACTGTATTGTATCAATACAACTACCAACTGAATATGATTTGTATAGATTGGCAAGATATTTGCCCATGCATTGGAATTATTTGTTTATTATTCTGCAAGGCCATTACGCCATGAAGTTTATGAATCCATGGATATTGGATTCTCTTATACTGAGAGCATGGCAAAAGCCTGGGCCTGTTCACTGAGTGGGGCTCTGTCCTGCTTACCCTCAAGTTTGACATGGCTGCAGGATTTATATGTAGGAAATTCATAGAGGGAGGAGATGCTCAAATAGAAAGTTGAGAGATTTCCTAAAGTTATAATGCTGTACAATATAAATGTGTAACATAAGGTGCATATTGAGCTAACCTGGTCTGCAGGCCACACAAGACTGGGCTGGAGAGGTAACTGTGAAAAGGCAGCTGCTATGCTTGGCTAGGGGCAGCTAAGAGGCATCACATAGCTATGTGCTATGTGCCTTCACTTCAGTGCTGTGTTCAATCTCAGGACAGGTGTATGCTTTAGACAGTGTCTAGCATGTCCTTAATCAGCAGCAGATGCTAGTCAGCTGCTTCTTAGTGTGATCATCTCCTGCAACAGAGCTGGAAGACTCTGGAAGACTCTCTCGTGTCTGGATTTTGGGGAGTTTGGGGTTATTTTTCCTGTATATTTGTCTGTACTCTTACTAATGCCAAATTCTAATAAGGATTATTTGTTAGTAGTTTGCCTAATAAAGACTATTTGCCTGTTTAACAGGCTGAGCTGTTTCGTTTTCAATTCCAGGAAGTGTGTCTTTCCACTTTGCAGGTGGAAAACAAAGCTTCTTTTAAACAATATTTTTTTTTTTTTATTTTAGGCATTATAATTCTTGTGTCAAGTTCCCTGAACTTTGAGTCTCTAGCTACTCATAGGATATTCCTGGGCACGTGGGAGGATATGACTGAAGTCATAAACCCACTTACTGGGGATAAACTAAATGTTGTGGAAATACATGAATAAATAGGAAGAGGAAACTGGGAATCCAATCCCACCAGCTGTTTCCCAGTCTTGAAGGCCTTTTCCAATAAATTTCTAAGCAACTTTCCAAAAACTGAAATACTGCTGGAAGACTTTAAAATGCTTTGCTTTCACATGTGGAAAGCAGCCCTCGGGCGAATTACTGGGGGGGGGGGGGGAGGGGAGATGGAGCACAGATTCAGCTGTAAACACCATTAGCTATAAAGAGAGGGGTTAATTACAGAGAAAACTCAATGACCTACACTGAGGAGTTGCAGTGATTCCCAGTGAGGGGTTTTATCAGGAGACCATGTTGGCTGGCAGTAGCCTGCTCCCAGGTCAGGGCTTGATGGGAGAGTCTGAAACCATTTGCAGCATTTGGATTTCTGTGAGGACTGAAAGTGCTGTTGTGTGTGAGTTCATTAGCTTTGGGGATTATTGTCCACGGGGATTCATTAACCAGTGTCAGGAGAAGGAATCAGGGGTAAGATGAGCTGGCAGCATTCAGCAAAACCTCTTATTCTATAAAATTAGGAACCTGATGAAAATTCCACCTGCCAACTGGCTCTCTGAGCTCTCTGGGTTAGGAAGGAGGTGGACAGCATTATAGTGCATAGTGCATCTTACCCCCCCAGCCATCTTCAATACCAGATGATCCTGTGATCTGTGGCACTTTAAAACATGTCCACATAGGAAGCACTTGATTTCCAAAAAAAAAAAAAAAAAAAAAAAAAAAAAAAAAAAAAAACCAACCAAACAAACAAACAAAAAACATACGAGTTTCTCTTTTAGAAGTTCATGAAAAGTGTTTTGTGGGATTTTGTTTTGAGAAAAGCAGTTTTGTTTTGTTTTGGTTTTTGGTTTTTTTGGTTTTTTTTTTTTTTTTTAGTTTTAGTTTTTAACCCAGAAACTCAATTTCTAACCCGACCTCTAATCCTCAACATTTTGAGAACAAATAGAAATCCAGAATGGACAAATATATAGGAGTTGGTCTGGAAGAATTCACCTATACTGCAAGTCTCACCATCACAAAATGAATATGCTCTCCATCCCAGCATGGCAGAGTATGCTCTGTCCCTAACCCTGGGAACAGGTAGGACCCCTGGATCTACAGGTGTTAAACTTCAGGCTCCTGCATTCTCAAAGGCTATGCCTGGAGAATGAAACCAGCAACTGTTTTCAAACCCTTTGGCTGCCTGGTCACTTTCTACTCTTCCTTTCTGCCTCACTGCCTCAGCACAATGCTCCAAACTGTTATAGAAATTAGAACCCTGCACATGAGCATGGGAAGTTGTCCCAGCAGGTAAGGGAGTTCTTCTTACAGAGTATTGGAATTTCTTGGCTCACAACCACCTGTACCCCAGCTCCAGGGACTTGGACAGCCTTCCCTGGCTTCTAGTTTGCTGACTACACTCATGTACATAGCCACATGCAGCATACTCAAAACACAGTCAATAAACAAAGATACAGAGCTAGGAAGAAATGTTTAAATGTCCACCCTTGAGTGTTTCTGAGTGGGGTGCCTCCTGCATTCTCACCCAGCCCCTACACTTCTCACATTTGTTAAGGCTCCCACTTCATAGTGAGTGTGCCTGTTTTTTTTCTTTTTTTCATTTAAAAGTTCCTCTTCCCCTATCTACCACTGATCCCCCTCCTTTCCCTCCTCCTAGTCTACTCTCAGCCTCCCCCACCCCATCCCCCATCCATTCCCCAAGGAGGGCAAGGAATCCCAAGGTCACTTCTGTCTGGAATATCCAGTTGAGGTAGGACTGAGTCCCTCCCCAGGTATCAAGGCTGTGTTAGATGCTCCTCTGTAAGGAATGGCCTCCAAGATGTCAGTTCATGCACTAGTAATAAACTCTGGTCTTACTGCAAGAGGCTCCACAAACTGCCCACACCAGTTGACTGTCATCTATATTCAGAGGGTTTAGTTCCTTTCCGTGAAGGTTCCTCAACTTTAGTTTCTGAATCAGGGAGCTCCCAACAGCTCAGGTCAGCCATCTCTGTGGGTCTCCTCTTCATCCTGATCTTTTTGCTCATTCTCTCTCTCCTCTTTCTCTGTTCAGCTGGACCTGGAGCTTGACCTGGTGCTAATTGTCATTATAGAACCTTCATCCAGCAATGGATGGAGGCAGAAGCAGAGATTTATAGTGAGTGTGCACTTGTAACACTCATAAGGAAACTCTGACAAAGTTCTGTATTGATCCCTCATTTGTACATGTTTTCAAGATCTGTAAGTAACCTCACACTACATTCCAACTGAAACATCTCTGAGAGTATCAACTTTGCCATGTTAGTAATGAATATAACTCTATCTCCATGATTTCTGCTCTTTAAGCCCATGTACCAAATCCATGACATGATGCCAAATGAAGGTTATGTCATGGGCTAATAAAAATTAATGCATTTCTACCCTCAATCTTTAGTTTATTATCTGTATTCAGCTTAACTATTTTTGACTTTTAAATACTTTGTGTTTAACAGTATTTGTAATGCATTTCCATTTGAATTCAGTTAAAGCCTGTACAAATGACAGGCTAACACTCTGGAAGTTAGCAGAGGAAACTATCTAAGAGCACATTGGTCAGGAGTCAGCTTTCCTGGTTTAACTCTGATGCCTACCATCCCATACCTTTAGTATTGTTATGAGGCAAGTAGCAAACCTTGCCTTATCTTTTGTGCTATAAAAGTAAAATTAAAATTGTCCCTTTATCATTATATTCTTATAAAACATTAATTTATAAGACATTTAGAACAATATCAGAGCTTAGCAGACCCATTAAAAAATGGGTCTTATTCCAACAGAAACAATGAACCGAAAACAGGAAACCTAAAAAGTGGGAAGACAGTTATCATGACAAGGGAAAGATTCGTGGGCACTGGACCACACCATGATGACCTTCCAGTACTGCATTTCTTAAAGAACTAAAACACTAAAAAAAGTATTTTGTGTGTTTTGTGCTGCTGTGGTAAAATACTACAAAGTAAGTAATCTGTGAAGAACAAAAATTTGACATCAGTATATAAAGAGAAGCTGATCTGATTCCAGGATGATGCTTTGCTGTGGCATTCTAACATAGCAAAGGTAAAGGGACAAGACATGTGACCTCCTTTACAAAGCTCTTACACCCATTTACTAGGGCTCCTCCTCAACGCTTTAATCACCTCCTAAAATCCTGCTTCTTACTTCTAGCACATTGTTGATATGTTTCAATATATGGATTTTGGAAAGGCATAATGAATAAAAAGTAAACAAAGCCAACAGCACAGCGGTGACTTACTTCACCAAAAGAATGTTTGGTAATATTTAATTATGAATATGTTTGCAGTTAACCAAGTGTCTTAGTAAGTGTTCAATTTCCATGAAGAGACACCATGACCACAGAAACTCTTATAAAAGAAAACATTTAATGAGGGCTAGCTTATAGTTCAGAGTTTTAGTCCACGGTCATCATGGCAGGAAGCATGGTGGCACACAGGTAGACACGGTGCTGGAGAAGTAGCTCAGAGTCTACATCCTAACCCATAGGTTGTGTGATATTTTGATTTTATCCTGACAATAAAACTTGCTTTGAGTCAGAGCAGAAGCTAACCAATGTCTGACCAAAATTAACTATAGAGGTGTGAAGGACTGTGGACAGATAGGAAACAGGAAGTGTTGGGGGGCCTGAGAGAGGGTCTCAGCCCATTTGGATGCAGAAACAGTAGAGGTAGGAAGCCACTGGTGGCTGCTCTGATGTTTCTCTAATCTTTCAGGTTTTTATCCCAATATCTGACTCTCCATTTTTCTCTTGATAAAGAATAATTATATAAACACATTTATAGGCAGCAGGATGAGAGAACCATTGGACTTGGATTAGACTTTTGAAAATCAAAGCTCACCTCCAGGGACATAGTTCCTCTGATGAGGCCATGACTACTCCAACAGGGACAAATTCTAATCCTTCTCAAGTAGTACCACTTTATAATGACCAAGCATTCAACTGTGTGACTCTATGGGAGGCAATCATATTTAAACCACCAAACAAAGCATAAGAAGCCATTTTAAGATGCTATAAATGAGCCACCAGTAAGAAAACTATTTGACTGTCTTTGAAGTCTGAAACAGCAAGTAAAAAGTGAACAATAAAGACTAAAAGACAATAAAAGACAAAAAAGGGTGAAAAGATGAAAATATGTATGATGTACCCAAATACAAAATATTTGAAATGTACCAGGGAGATATAAGACTAAAGACCTATAGTCCACACTAAAGAGACACATGTGTCTCTTTGATTTCTTTATTTGGCTGCCTACCAAGGCAACTCATAAAAGAAAGCATTTAATTGGAGACTTGCTTACAGTTTATTGGGTTACGCCTTGATTGATCATCATGGTGGAAGCAGACAGGCATAGCACTTGAGCAGTAGCTGACAGCTTTACATTCTTATCAGGCAGCAAAGAGATAGACCGATGTGGGAATGTCTTTCTGTATGCTGTGAATATCAATTTTTAAATAAAGTAACTGTTTTGACCCTTGGCGAACACTGTAGCCAGAGACAGGAGCATAGGTATGAGGAGGGCAGAGTCAGAGACAGATACAATCAGACACCCAAAGAACTAACATGTAAGGAACACAGATGAGCCAAGAGTCACGTAGCAAGATAGTTTAATGAAAATGGATTGAGTTAAGATAAAGGAGCTAATTAGCAATGTGCCTAAGCCATAGGCCAAACAACATGAAGTTAATATAAATGTCTGTGTGTTTATTGGGACTTTGGAATGGGTGGTCCAGATAAGAGGTGGCAGGCAGGTCCAAACTGTGGGGCTAGTCTGGGTCAGAAACCCATTGTAACAAGAGACACTAGGCCTGGTATAGGCTTTTGAAACCTCAAAGCCCACACCTAGTGACACACTTCTTCCAACAAGGTCTCACCTATTTTCACACAGCTTCACTGAGTTGGAACCAAGTCTTCAAGAATATCTAGGGATCATCCTTATTCAAACCATTACATTTCACTCCCTGGATATCATAGGCTTGTAGCTGTAGCACCTATGTCAAGAGACCCCTAAAGACAACCAGGGAGCTGGATGTTAATACAAATAAAACAAGAGTCAGTTTATTTTTTTGGACAGGTTTGAACCAGGACTGAAACCCTATTATCCTACACAACAGAGGGAATTTGGCCCTGAACTCAGGAATGAGAGGGTTTTTAAAGAAAAAATATGTAAGTGGGTTATTACACATCTTGGCATTTCAGGATTGGGTAAAGGGGTGTGAGGTAGAGTAATTCTTAGAAACTATTGGTTAAACTTTTGGAGCAAACTAAGTTTTGAATCTATTGGCTGTCAGGCCCATTCCTGAGATTTTTCTTAGATTCTTTATAGACCTGAACCCTCTGCTCAGGCACTAAATGTTCTTTTTTTTTTTAAAAAAAAAAAAAAAAAAAAAAAAAAAAAAGTCTTTTCCTGAGATAAAGTTTTATAAAGGTAGATCTGTGCCTTCACAATAGCCACATCACAGTCCAACTTCAGAAATCCCCATAGTTTACCACAGGCTTTTTCTATACAGTCCAAAGTTGAAAGTCTCTTCTAAGACTCAGACAAAGTTTTAACTGTAACTACCACCCCCCAAAAAATCAAAAACATAAAAACAAAACAAAAAACCAAATGCTCTACTTCCAACATACATTAATATTCAAAAGAGAGGAAATTGGGCATAATGAGGGAAATATGGACCTCAAAACTGGAAGACTGAACTGGAAATTGTCCATCTCTGTGGCCGATGCCAAAGTGAGCTTAAGATCTTCCACTCCTTCCAGCTTTGTTGACTGCAACACCCTTCTCTCTCTTGGGCTGATTCCACACACAGTCTGCAGGGTTCCCAAGGCTCTGGCATCTCCAACATCATAGGGTCCCCAATGCAACAGGCTTTACCTTCTCATCTTTACACAATGGCCTCTCTAGGCCTCCTTGCAGGGAAACCCCTGACACATACCTGGCATCAGAAGATTTCACAATCCCTTTATCTCTCTAAGTTCTTCTGTTTTCTGAGGCTAGAATCTGCCCCTCCTTGAACTACATTCCCGTGAGCTTTCCACTGTTGATGGTTCCTTTTGCTATTTAAGCTTTCCTTCAATTCCTTTTAGCAAACAGGAAGCTGAATGGGATCTTGCCCCGAGATGACTACTCCTTTTATTCCAGTTTGAAAAAGGCCTTTCTTTAAGCCTCTATCTCCTTGAGCACAGGACTTGGCTCTAACATTACGTTTTCTGGTGGTCCTTTCTCTCCTAACTGTACATCTTGTTCTTCTCTTTGTTCAGCTTTTTTCATTGTTGAGCTGCAAAGAGTGATTAATTAATAATAGCCACATGACATAGTCAATACTAGGCTGCCTTGAAATCTCCCTCATTGAAGCCTTTAATCCAAAAGCCTAAAATTTAGCTTTTTGGCAAGTTTTCAGGACAAGGTCAAAAAGTAGTCACATCCTTTGCAAAAATATCATAAGAACAGTTGCTAGCAGTGCCCAGTAGTCCCCACTAAATTCTGTTCCCCCAAGATCTGCTTTGCCACCCAATCCCACCCACTCCATCATCCTCTCCATGGCCAGCCCTTCCCATTAACTTCAGCAGATTCCATAGGCACAGTTACAACCCATACCAGTTGGAAGAACAGATGAGTGGCTGGTTTACTAACTGAACAGTCCCAACCTCAAGACCCTAAGCCCCAGGGCATATCCCCTCTTACCTCAGAACCAGCAAGGAAGCTGGCACTACCCTCAACTCTGGTGGAAATCCACTACTCTGGTACAGTCATCAGCAGCTGGCCATCAGGTGAGAAACTTGCATGCTGACTGTACCACCATTGCTACCACTCACCGAGTTCTAGTCCTCTAACCTACTCCACAACCCAACCCCACTAACCTCATTATTCATCAACATCACCTGGAGAAACAGACCTGACAGGCACTTGTACAGCCCACACCAGTGTGGAGAACAGGAAAATACACTGGATTTAGGCACTCATACTCTCAGAACCTTCTTCTGAGACACCCTCATGGACCTGAAGACCTGGCACCAGAACCCTTGGCCATTCAGGCCAGAAGACAATATAAAAAAACTATTAAAAAAACAAAACAAAACAAAACAAAACAGCCATCCAACAAAGACAACACAAGATCTGTGATCGTCCTAAATCTAGGTGCATAAATGTCAGTGTAAATTATATTCAGCAACAGAAAGGGCAATATGACACCACCAGAATTCAGTGATAATGAATATTGCAATGCAGCTGAAGCACACACACACACACACACACACACACACACACACACACACACACACACAAGACCCTAAAAAATAACTTTATGAAGATGATAGAGGCCCTTAAAAATAAAAACTAAAAAACTTTTCTTAAAGAAATCAAGAAATGATAAACAAAAAAATTGGGAAAAAAATCAATGTCTCTTAAAGAAAGCCAAGAAACAACAATGAAATTGGTAAAGGAAATGGTTCAAGATATGAAAATTGAAATAGAATCAGTGATAAATAAATAAACAAATCAAGGAAATATAGAAATAGAAAATCTAGATAAGTGAACAGAAAACACAGAAGCAAGCATCACCAACAAAATACAAGCAATTCAAGAGAAAATTGAAGATATAATAGAGGAAGTAGATTTATCAATCAAAGAACATGTTAAATCCAGAATATTCTTAACATAACATAGCCAAGAAATCTGGGATACCATAAAAAGACCAAAGTATAAGAAGCTTACAAAACACCAAAGAGACTGGACCAAAACAAAAAGAAAAAGCCCCCTCACCACATAATGATCAAAACATACAGAATTTAAAAAGAATATTAAAATCTGCAAAGGAAAAGGGCCAAGTAAATAAAGGTAGACCTATCAGAATTATACCCAGTCTCTTAGTGGAGACTCTAAAAGCCAGAAGGTCCTAGACAGATATTTTTGCAGATATTTACATGAAACCGGGAATGAGAACATGGCAGGAACTAACTTCCCATATGCTTTTAACAGTGTGGGTTTGAGAACTCTGGTGTTGTTAGTTCTTCTTTTTTGTGATGTAATGAGTAGACTGTAGTTGTCATGGCAATTAAAACCCAGTAAACAAAGCTTCAAATCCATCTGGAGAGACTGGATACCTCAGCTGGCACAAGCCAGCAGAATTCTTGGGAAGTATGAGTTTGCTTGGCGGTGCAGATCTACTTTAACTTCCTAACTAGGGCCGTTCCTTTAGGGCAGTCCTTAGTGTTCAGCCGTGTCTGTGTTCACTTAAAGTTGGTTTTCAGAATGAGATTTGGCAGGACACATAGAGCTCCATGGGGAGAGCACATAGACCCCACAGAGAAGGACAGATAAAAAGACAGGAAGGAAGATTCCAGCAGCAGCTTCAGAGGTAGAACAAAAGAGCCACGAACACATCCACTGCTTTATACACAGCTTCTGTTCAGTCAGTTCTTAGCAATTGCCGCTCCCAGATCCTTATTTTATTTGCACCTTTTGGAGGAAAAGTAACCTGTATCTTTCTAATCTGCCTAGCTTCATTTTTCCCTTAATATTTACTGGAGCCGAAGGGAAAGCTCAGACAGTACACAAACACTCACACAAGCTTGATCTCCCGCATCAAATACAAAAGCTAGATATGGTGGCATACACCTGTAATCTCAGTGCTGGGCAGTAGAAATGGAAGGATCCCTATATCTCCCAAGATAGCCAATGTCACACTCAGTGATCCTAAGTCATACTGAGAAACTACGGCTCAAAAACCACAGTGGGGGGTCCTAAAGCTGAGATAAGACAATAATTTCCAAGGTTAGACTCTGGCCTACAAACACAAACCCATACACATTCATCTATGCATTCTCATATACATACACACACACACACACACACACGCACGCGCGCGCGCGCACACACACACACACACACGCACACACATACACACATGCACACGCACACACATACAGACACACTCACACACATACACACGCACACACACATGCACGCACACACTCACACACGCGCGCACATGCACATGAATGCACACACACATCCATACACACACATTTGCACACACATGCACACTCACATGCACACACATCAATACACATACACACACATCAATACACACACTCACACACACATGTGCACACACACATGCACACACACATGCACACACATACCACAGTGTTTATTAATACATGTTTTTGTGTTCAAATGGAACACACAGTACGTTTTCTAAGTGCTCATATGCGGTTCTTCTCTAATTTCTGTTTCCTGGTCGAATGTTGTTGTTGTTTGTGTGAATGGCAGAGATTTGCTGCAGGTGCTGGTAACAGGGCTGTACACAGAAAAAGTACATTGGGGTTCTTTCTCACCCCAAAATTTCTAAGGGTCATAAACATTTGAGCTCATGAACATATCAGGCTCAGAACATGGTGCTTTCTGACATATGATGCTTCTTCTGCCACATTCTGATGCTTGAATTTTAGAACCTAACATCTAGAGCACTCCTCTTGCAACAGGGATGATAATACCAAGATCAGCCAACTTAGAATAAAATGTAAAATATAGTCATAATATGTTGACTGACGTCTGAAGGAAGAGGAAACAATTTTCTCTGCAAACCCAGCCAAGCTTACACACAAGAAACAAGACCTTGTTTTCCAACACTATCTACACAGCACAGGAGCTGAATGCCTCCGGAAACCACAGCGTTAGCCTCCAGAAATCTAGAAATCCTAGAGGAAACAGCCGTCCAGCCATCTCCTGATTTTAACTCTAAAGTCAGCAAGACTTGGCTACTTGACCAGAGAAAAGGATGGCCCCAACATATCAGGCCTCCTTTCTCTGGCATATTCCTCCCAACTGGGACGAGTTACGAGACCTTCACAGCTGCACTAAGAACATTCTAAAAGAACAAGCAACGTTCCCAGTGTCCACGCGATCACTGAGTTACTCGGGTTTACCCTGGCCATACATTAGATAAATAGGAAAGTTAAATCAAACCAAAACATGAGTGCCCGGGCTCACTTAGATCAGTGAAAGCAGGTTTCCAACAACTGAGCTCTTAACATGCTCTCTGTATATGATTTTAATCGGTAGACCACGTCAGAACTGAAATAACTACCTTGACTATCATGGACCTCCTTCAGTGTTTTCAGACAGTTAGATCCCCAGAAAACATTGTTGGGGGTGGTTAGTGACTTAAGACACAAAGAGACATTTTGACCCTTGTCTGAAGTGATTCTGTAGGCCCATAAGAATGGGGTGTGAGGAAGACACTGGACGAGATGGATCTGAAAGTGTGCTGTGCTCTTAAAGGCAGCTTCACCCTTCCTGCACTGACCTGCTAGATTCTTTGCCCTTTACCAGCTCTTTTGGCTAGTGGAGATATTCTGCATGATTTTCTGCTTCATCCCATTTTATTGCCAACCCATCTCTACCTGTTCCAGTTTTGACTAGATAAAATTAACGGCAACAAGAGCTTTCCAGCCTCTAAAATTAATTCTCAAATCTTGTCTGGATGGCAGAGAGAAGAAATGTTTCCTCATAATCTGCCATGCAAACAGTCTGCAACATCCATAACTGGGTCTTTTCACATGCAAATCACAGGGCTAACTTGATGAATGATCTTAATTGGGCCTCTTTAGTAGAGAGTGGCACATATGAACTTGGCTTCCAGAACATCCCCCCTCATTCATTCACCTAGTACATTAGGCCAAATAATATGATTGAAATAACTGATACATAAAAATTGTGTATTTCATGGATCCAAACAGACATGCTGTAAGCGAAAGCTTGGCTACAGAGTTTTCCCTGATTCCCCAGATCATTTCAATTGGATTCAGCTTCTTACTGCAGCCTAAATACTGACAATTCACCTGGCAGTTAAAGGGAAGATGGTTTTCTACAGATATTAAAACAGCTATCCCACTTGCCCAGATTTGATAAATTTAAATGAAAACCTTAATTCTGGGTAGATAAAAGAGAGGCAGTATCTCAAAGGGGTGAGAGAAAGCTAGAAGACCTGGTAAGCCTTTGGAGCTATCTCAGATTTAAATTAGAAATGATGCATTTTACGAATTAATGCTTCATCTTTTCTTATTAATGCTTCTAAATTTGAAATTTAATTCTTTTTAGCATGTTCCTTAAAATGGGGGGTGGGGGCAAGATGAGAGGCAAGAAAGCCAGGCATCACCAGTAAGGACACTGGACAGTCAGAGACAGTAAGCTACCATCAATGCATCACAGAGGCCTAACTCTCTCCAGTGTCCTCATTAATCTTACAACAAATGAAGAGCTATTGAAAAATTCAAAGTATATGACTTCATAAATGACTTCATAGTGACCAAATGACACCAATTGTATCTTCATTGTGTAACTTAAAAGGCTTTAAGAACTGGACTGAATATCTCTTCTACACAATGAGCCATACAAAGTGACTTCTGGGGCATTCTACTGTGTCTTCTTGTAGTTCTGTATCTCCACTTCCATGTGTCCAGCTGAGTGATTTCTCTGAATAAAGCGGGAGAGGTCTAAGGTAAGGCTCCAGAGCTCCCCTCCCCAGTCATCTAGAAATGGTGTCCCATCAGACGTCTTCTCTACGTAGGATACTTAATGCAACCAGGGCCCTTCTGCATCTTTATCTGGAACTGTACAGTGCCCTTTCTTAGAGTATCTCCAACCTTCTCCTACCCATTGCAATAATCATTCTTCCGCTACACAGACATACACTAAGCACCTACATACTAGGCCCACATTTTGACCTCTGGGTTCCTGGCCAGATGGTTAGAAGGTTAAGAAGCAAAGGACACATCTTCCCTGTCGCAAGATGCAAATAGAAAGAGCTAGAAAAAGAACATCAGAAACTCATAGAAACAGCATCACGGAACTGGAATACGAAAAGCTTCAGGAATGTTACCTGGCAGGCCTCTAGAAACCACCAAAAAACACATTTTTTAAATAAGAATACTTCTTAGAGATAGGAAATTTAATAATAATAATTTGTAAAAGCTATTCTGAAGAGAAGGGCAGCAAGAAGCAGGGGTAACAGCTAATAGACTCAGTCTACCTTCATGAGTTAGTAGTGAGCCTTGAATGTGTAAACCCACAGTTAGAGCATGGTGTGATTAAATCCCTCACAGACTGTGTCTTTAAGAAATATTTGAACCAGAAAAAAAGAAGGGAAACATCTTTATTTGTGGGAAACAGCTAAGCTTTAGCTTGGGAGACACTTGGCCCTTGAAGCCTGAAAAGTGACTCTCTGAAAAATACAGCTCCCACTCTGGCCCTCTAGACAGGAAGACTACAATCCTGTCCACTATGAAGCTATCACAGCATGCTGCTTTATCTGCCCTCCTCCATAATCTCCTGAAGAAAAGACAGGCACTTGATGCTCAATGCTGATTCTCTAGAGTATGTTCTTCTTGCAAACAAGACCTATACCAATAAAAAGAAAATAATACTAATAATACTAGGCATGGTAGTTCACACATGTAGAAAATAAGACAGGAGCATTTGGGGTTCAATGACAACCTGGGTGATAGAGTGAGTTCCAAAGCATTATTAACTAAGCAATGAAAAAGAGAAAAAGAATCAACCTAAAAACGTCAGATTGTTGAGATGAACCAGTTTAAGAACTTATATTAGAATATAAACCTTGGAAAAAAGATATTATATCTTAGGAAATGAGAAGTATATGAAATCCTCTGTAAGTTTTAGTTTGTTAAAATCAAAGCCATGTCAGAAAGATATACTTTGACAGTTACCAGAGGATAAGATATATGTTATCTGAAATAGATGTGGAATAAAGCTTTATTGATGACCAAAGACTCACACGCCACAAACTTCCCTACCTAGTGAAATAGTCTTGAAGAAAACATGAACCCATTATCAACAGCTCAGAGTAACTCCAGTTTATTATCAAACAGTGTCTCTAATCATAGGCTCCCAAAAAAAGAAAGAATAAATGAATCTAATTCAATCATCACTAACCAAAAATATCTGCTAAAATGGGCCCAGTGCTTTATATATTCTTTTCCCCTCATTCCACTGAATATTCACAAACATTATGCCCAGCTCATTGAAGGAAGAAGCCAAAGCTAGGAAGGCTAAGCCACTTACTCATGTTTACCTAACCAGCAAGAGAGCCAGGCTCTGAGACTCAAAGGTGGCATCCATACCACTCAAGATCTATCACTGCTCTGATTGCATACGTCCCACTTTTTTTACTAGCACGGAGGTAAAATAATGACAGATTCTCTGCCCTAAGAAACAAAGGTCCCAAAGAAGACAAATGAGAAAGAGTGAGGAAACCTGCATTAACAAGCTGCTTGAACTTTGGAAAACCAGCCTCCCGCGGCCTCATTTTCACTTGGTATGAAACAACACGCTTACTCTAAATGCTCTCTAAAGATTCATCTTGCTCTAGCGTTTGATGATACCACGAGATGTATCATGTCTCCTGATAGGCAAGTCTGATAGAAATGAGAACTTTGCTCTTTTCAAAAAGAGAGAGTTTAGAATTATATAAAATCATCAGAATTTCCCCCATGGGACTTTCAAATGTTCATTGATGGGACTATGGTTGCTAGCGTATTGTTCTTCATTATATTATTTTTTTATTTAAAATGTCTTTTTATCGATTTATCCCCCTGCTCACCCTCCCTTCCCTCCTCCCAATCCCTCCCAGTCAGCCTTCAGCCTCTCCCCTCCCCATCCTCCCATCCCTCTCCCAAAAGGACAAGAAGTCCCAAGGAGGGTCAGCTCAGCATGACACATCCACTCCAGACAAGTCGGATTTCCTTATCCCAAAGTCAAGACTGGGTTAGGTGTTCCTCTGCAGGGAATGGGTTCCAAGGTGCCACCCCACATGCAGGAACACAGTCTGATCCCACACCTCGAGGATACACATACTGCTCATGCCAGTTGACACTTGTTTACCCTTGGAGGGCCCAGCTCCTTTGCCGATTGTTCCCCAGTGACTGTTCTTGATTCAGTGAGCATCCCAGAGCTCCAGCCAGTCATCACTGTGTGAGTTTTCCTCATAATCCCTATCCCCTTGTTCATAAAGACTCAGGGGCTCAGCCCAGTGCTCAGCCAAGGATCTCCACCTCCACCTCTATTTATTGTTGGATGTAGGTTCTGCAATGATACTTAGGGTGGTTATTCATTTGTTTATAGGAGAAGTCCTACTCAGGCACCCCTTCCATTATTGTTTTTGGAGACCTAGGCAGAAGCATCCTGTGAGTTCATGGAGGTTTCCCTAGCAACCAGTCTGTTTCCAACCCCACAGTGGCTTCCTCTATCAAGATACCCATCTCTTTTTTTCTTCTCCTTTGTTGCTCCTCTCACTCAACCATCTCCTTCTTTCATGATTTGTTCCCAACTCTTCTTGGTTGCATCCCATTATGCCCTCAATTTAGTAAGGTGATCTTCTCTATTTTCTCTTCCTAGGGGAATCTGTGGATGTCTCTTTAAAGTTCCTTCTAATCCCGAGCTGTTCAGGGATTGTGGTTTGCAGCTTGGGTGTTCTTTGCTTTTTTTTTTTTTTCTAAAATCCACTTATGAGTGAGTACATCCCATGTCTATCTTTCTGGGTTTGTGATACTTCACTCAGGAGGATATTCTCTGAATCTACCCATTTGCCCACAAATTTTAGAATGTCATTTTTTTCTGCTGAATAGTGCTCCATTGTGTAGATGTACCACAGTTTGTTAATTCATTCCTCAATTGAGGGGCATCTAGATTGTTTCCAGGTTCTTGTTTTACAAAAAAAAAAAAAAATGCTGCTATGAACATAGTTGAACTAATGCCTTTGGGGTACAAATGTGCATATTTTGGGTATATGCCCAATAGTGGTATTGTGTGATCCTTGGGGAGATTAAATCCCAGTTTTCCAGGGAAATGCCATACTGTACTCCAGAGTGACAGTACAAGTTTACACTCCCACCACAATGGAGGAGTGTTCCCCTTGTTCCTCATCCCCTCCAGCATAGGCTGTCATTTGTGGTTTTGATCTTAGTCATTTTGGCAGGTGTAAGTTTGTATCTTAAAAATGTTTTGATTCGCATTTCTCTGATGGCTAAAATGTTGAGCAATTTTTTAAGTGTCTTTCAGCCATTTGTAATTCAGTTGAGAATTCCCTTTTTGGCTCTGAACCCCATTTTTAACTGGGTTATTTGGGTTTTGGGGCTCTAGTTTCTTGAGTTCTCTCTATATTTTAGAGATCAGTCCTCTGTCAGATGTAGGGATGAAGATCTTTTCCTGTTGTGTAAGTTGCCATTTTGTCTTATTGACTGTGTCCTTTGCCTTACAGAAGCTTCTCAGTTTCAGGAGGTCCCTCATATTGATTGTTGTTCTTAGTGTCTGCGCTACTGGTGTTATATTTAGGAAGTGGTCTCCTGTGCTAATGCATTGGAGGGTGTTTCCCACTTTCCTTTCTATCAAGTTCAGTGTATCTGGGTTTATGTTGAGGTCTTTGATCCACTTGGATTGGAGTTTTGTGCAGAGTGATAGGTTTGGGTCTATTTGCATTCTTCTACAGACTACCATCCAGTTATGACAACACCATTTGTTCAAGATATTTTCTTCCATTGAGTATTTTAGGCCTCTTTGCCAAAAATCAGGTGTTCATGGGTATGTGGGTTAACGTCATAGTCTTTGATTTGATTCCACTAGTCCACAAGTCTGTTTTTATGCCAGAACCAGGCTGTTTTTATTACTGTAGCTCTATAGTATAGCTTGAAGTCAGGGATGCTGATGCCTCCAGAAGTACTTTTGTTCAACAGGATTGTTTTGGCAGTCCTGCGTTTTCATTTATTCCATATGAAGTTGATTATTCTTTCAAGGTTTGTAAAAAAAAAAATGTGTTGAAATTTTAATGGGAATTGCATGGAATCTGTATATTGCTTTTGGTAATATTGCCATTTTTCACTATATTGATCTTACCTATCTAAGACCCTGGGAGATCTTTCCATTTTCTAATATCCTCTTCAATTTCTTTCTTTAGTGACTTAATGGTTTCATCAGATGGGTCTGATACTTCTTTGGTTAGAGTTACTCCAAGATATTTAATGCTATTTGTAGCTATTATAAAGGGCGATGTTTTCTTTACTTCCTTTTGGCCCTTTTGCATCCTGCTACATAGCTGAAGGTGTTTATCAGTTGTAGGAGTTCCCTTATAAAGTTTTGGGGATCACTTATGTACACAATCATGTCACCTGCAAATAGAGATAGGTTGACTTCTGGGTTCCCAATTTGTATCCCTTTAGTCTCCTTGTGTTCTCTTATTGCTTTAGCAAAAAACTTTGAGAACTATATTGCATAGATAAGGGTAAAGAGTACAGCCTTGTCTTGTTCCTGATTTTAGTGAGACTACTTTGTGTTTCTCTCCATTTAGTTTAATGTTGGCTGTTGGCTTGTTGTATATTGCCTTTGTTACATTTATATATTTTCCCTGTATTTCTAATCTCTCCAATATTTTTATCATAAAAGTGAGTAGTATTTTCTCAAAGGCATTTTCAGCAACTGATGAGATGATCATGAGGGTGATTTTTCTTTCAGGTTGTTTACATGATGGATGACATTGACAGTTTTTTATATGTTGAACCATCCCTGCATCTCTGGGATGAAGCCTACTTGATTGTGGTGGATGACTTTTTTTTGATATGTTGTAGGATTCGGTTTGTCAGAATTTTATTGAGCATTTTTGTATCAATGTTCATCAGGGAGATTGTGCTGTAATTCTCTTTTTTTGTTCCATCTTAGAGTGGCTTGGGAATCAGGGTGATTGTGGCCTCATAAAAAGAGTTCGGCAATACTCCATCAGTTTCTAATTTATGGAACAGTTTGAGGAATATTGGCTTAGTTCTTCTTTGAATGTCTGATAGAATTCTGCACTGAAATAGTCTGGTCCTGGGCTTTTGTTACTTGGGAGACTTTTAATAACAGCTTCAATTTCTTTTGTGGTATCTGTCCAGAAAGCTGACCATTTTGCTTAGATTTTCCATTTTAGTAGAGTAGAAATTTTCAAAGTATGGCCTGATAATTCTCTGGATTTCCTTGGTGTCTGTTGTTATGTCCCCATTTTCATTTCTGATGCTGTTAATTTTAATACTTTCTCACACTGCTTTTTGATTAGTTTGGATAAGGGTTTATCTATTATGTTGACTTTCTCAAAGAACCAACTCTTTAATTCTTTGATTCTTTGTATTGTTATCTTTGTTTCTATTGCATTGATTTCAGTCCCAAATTTGATTATTTCCTGCCATCCACGCCTTCTAGGTGAGTTTGCTTCTAATTGTTCTAAAGCATTCAGCTGTGCTGTTAGGTCTCTTGTGTAAGATTTCTTTAGGTTTTTCATATAGGAATCTAGTGCTATTAGTTTTCCTCTTAACACTGCTTTCATTGTGCTCCATAAGTTTGGGTATGTTGTGAATTCATTTTAATAAATTCTAGGAAGTCTTTGATTTCTTTCTTAATTTCTTCCTTGACCCAGAGGTGGTTCAATTGAGAGATGTTCAGTTTTTATGAATTTGTAGGCTTCCTGTGATTTTTGTTGTTGTTGAACTCTAACTTTAGACCATGGTGGTCTGATAGGATACAAGGTGCTATTCCCATGTTTGTATCTATTGATACTTTATGGCCAAGTAAGTGGTCAATTTTAGAGAAAGTTCCATGGGGTTGCTGAGAGATATGTATATTCCTCTGTGTTTGGGTGGAAGGTTCTGTATATATCTAGTAAGTCCATTTGTGTCATAACATCTGTTAGATCCCTTATTTCTCTGTTGAGTTTCTGTCTGGTTGACCTATCCAAGGGTGAAAGTGAGGTATTTAAGTCTCCCACTATTAGTGTGTGGGGTCTGATGTGAGGGTTAAGCTTTAGTAGTGTTTCTTCTATATATGTAAGTGCTCTTTTGTTTAGGGCATAAATATTCAGGATTGAGACTTCTTCATCTTGGTAGATTTTTTTCCTGAAACGAGTAAGTAATGTCTCTCCTGGTGTCTTTTGATTGATTTTAGTTTGAAGTCTATTTTGTTAGATATTAGGTTGGCTACACCCAGCTTGTTTCTTGGACCATTTGATTGGAAAGTCTTTTCCTAACCCTTTACTCTGAGCCTATGTCTGTCTTTGAAGTTGAAGTGTGTTCTTGTATGCAGCAGAAGGATGGCTTCTGTTTTTGTATCCATTGTTTTAGGATCTGTCTTTTTATAGGTAAATCGAGTCCATTGATATTAAGATGTATTAATGACCAATGATTGTTATTCCCTGTTTTTTTGTTTGTTTGTTTGTTTTGGTTTGGTTTGGTTTGATTTTTTGGTAGTAGCTTCTGTGTATTTCCCTTCTTTGGATTTTTCTTCTGTGAGATTATTAATTGTTTGTGGTTTCAGTGGTGTATCTGGTTTCCTTGGGTTGGAGTTTTCCCTTTAGTGCTTTCTATAGAGCCAGACTTGTGGACAGATATTGTTTAAATATAGTTTTGTCGTGAACTATCTTGTTTACTCCATCTATGGTGATTGATAGTTTTGCTGGGTATAGTAGTCTGGTTGACAGCCATGCTCTTTTAGTGTCTGTATAACATCTGACTAGAACCTTCCTGCTTTCATTGTTTCCGTTGAATAGTTAGATATAATTTTGATGGTTCTGTCTCTATAGGTAATTTGGTCTTTTTACTTTGCAGCTCTTAGCATTTTTTTCTTTGTGATGTAGGTTCAGTGGCTTGATTATTATGTGGTGAGCAGATTTCTTTGGGGGGAATCTGGTCTATTTGGTGTTGTGTAAGCTTCTTGTGTCTTTATAGCCATTTCCTTCTTTAGGTTGGAAAAGTTTTCTTCTACGATTCTGTTGAATATATTTTCTGGCCTTTGAGCTGGTACTCTTCTTCTATTCCACTTATTCTCAGGTTTGGTCTTTTCATGATATCCCAGATTTCCTGGATGTTTTGTGTTATGACTTTTTAGATTTTAGTGTTTTCTTTAACTGACGTATCTATTTCCACTATTGAATCTTTCACTCCAGAGATTCTCTCTTCCATCTCTTGCATTCTGTTGGTTATGCTGCATCTGTGGTTCCAGTTCATTTCCTTAGGATTTCTATTTCCATCTTTGCCTCAATTTGTGCCTTCTCTATTGCTTTTATTTCAATTTTTAATTGCTAGAATGCTTCTTCCACCTGTTTGTTTTCTTTTTTCTTGGTTTTCTTTATTTTCTTGCAGGGATTTGTTCATCTCTTCCAATTTTATTTTCTCCTACTTCTTTAAGGGACTTTTTTATATCCTCTTTTAAAACTTCCATTATCTTCATAAAGTTGTATTTAAAGTCATTTCCTTCTGTTTCCTCTTCATTGTTATGCTCAGGTCTTGCTGTTGTAGAACCACCAGCTTCTTCTGGTGGTGTCTTATTGTTCTTTATATTGTTATATGTAGTCTTGCACTGGGGTCAGCCTGTTGCTTCCTTGGTTCACTCTTAGTCAGTTCTTGGTTGACTCTTCATCAGTTGTGAGCCTGGGGACTGAGTGTCTCCAGTAATTGTAGGGGTTGCTCTGATTCAGCTCTTAGTTGATTGTAGGCCAAAGAGCTGTGTGTCTCTAGTTGTCACAGGGGTCATTCTTAGTTGGCTCTTAGTTGGCTCTTAGTCAGCTGTGGGCCAGGAGGCTTCGGGCTCTCCAGTTTTTGGTATGTGATGGCACAGAATACAGTTTGGGTATGGTTTAGCCCATGGGATATCCCTGTGTTTTGCTGGGAAGGGAGGCTCTCCCAGCTTTCTTTGGTTTAGGGCAGAGCTGGGTTTGGTTTGGGTGCCAGGGGCAGTATCTCTGGGCCAGGGTTCAGAGATCACGTTCTCTGCTTAGCCTGAGGGTCTGGGTGCCACTCACCTCTTAATCAGCTGTGGACCAGGAGGAAGGCTTCTGGGTCTCCAGTTGGTTGTTCACATATTTTTTATACAGAAGTCTTAGAAGTCTAGAAGGCTAGAATGCTAAATAAAATGAAATAAATGAAGCTGTGGTCATGAGTGAGACCAAGCTGCAATCATTAACTTACTTAATTAATCATTAATCTTAATAAAGCCTCACACTATGAAGAGAGGTCCATTTACTCTGTTTCAGCCACTCCTCCAAGTCCACATTCTCTGAATGGTGGAGCTTCCTCTCTGGGGAGATAGTGGCTGCTCTCAGGATGTGATTCCCCATAGGGCTCCAGGACATGCATGTGGGCCTCACATAGGACAAGGTGTCCTAGCCATCTATTTCTCTCAGGCTGCCTGTGGAAAGAGATGAACTGGTGGGAGTGTGACCACCGTAACACACCCGTGGAAAGGAGCAAGTGTCCCCCTGCATTTTAGTTCCCTGATTTTTTCCTTCCCATTCTCAATAACTGTTGTGTGTGTTATTAGAATAGAAACAGTGTGACTTCAGTGCCACAACCTGCACAACTTAGGGATTTATATAACTGGGACCACAGAGAATGGAGAAACTATAGATAGATACATGTTCAGAAAAGCTGGGATCAGGTAGACCATGTGCTTTAATGAGGAGAACTCAGCAGTAGCCTAGAAACTCCGTGAATCTGTTATATGCAGCAAGAGAGGGGAGACAGGTGGAAGGTCTCTGTATGCAGCACCCTCGGGTTTCAGTCGTCCAGGAGGAAGCTAAGATTAGTAGTTTCTGTACACACTGTAAACATTCCTACTTGGACCAGGGAAAGCTTTGAGCCCAAACTGGGCTTTGCTATTCCCATAAGTCTGAAGCTCTAGGTTTCTTGACACGGCTGTGTTCATGTCAGTCATACATAATTCACTCAACATTTCACTTAAGGTTCTAGTTGGACCTCAGTTAACACAGCCCACCAAGTAGACATTAAGTGACTGATATAAGATGTATAATAATAAAAGAAGAAAGCAAGAGTGGCCTGTCCACATAAATAATTTTATAAATGGGTATGACTACAAGAAATTGTTACAAATGATAAGGTACTAATTATTAGTACAATTGTTGAGGTGCAATGGATGATAACGGCATCAAAAGAAACACAATGAACCTATGAAGTAAGCAGTGAAAGGTCATACTCATTCTTTAATATTTACATATCCATGGATCTTGGTAACCATAGTTACTTGTTTGCTATTACCTCATCTCTGCATAAATTCTAGTCATTGTCCTTCAAAGGCAACCCCCAATTCTAGCTATCCCTGCCATGTTTTCTTCCCTGTAGAAGTGTCAGTTGCAACAATGAGGGCTGTGGTCTTGGTGGTGTTCTTAGCAGAATCCATAGGTCTGAAATGCTGGTACTACAGCTGTATCAATACCACTGTTCAAGAGCACCCAGCTTCAGTATGCTGCTGTGTCCCACATACCCTATACCCCCAGTCTGAGGAGGAGTAGCAGCTCACTGGAGTTACTGATCTTTAATTTTCTGTGTCCTGCTTTCACTTTGAAGACTTAAAAATCAGTTCTGAAAACTGAATTCTTTTAGTTTAAAATCCCTGGAGTGTTTCGTTTTATCTGATATGACACTGTCTGGTGACAGGTGATACATTATCTAAGAGGTATCATTGCACTCCAGGTCTATAGAGGAATAGCCTTTAGCCCACAGACAAGACATTTGGGTTGTTTCCCCCTATCTGTGAACGCCAGGGTAAGAAATAAAAGCCTCACCATTACTTCCAGTATCCTAGCCCGGCTCACTGCTATTGGGATAGGAGCTTTCTTTCAGTAAATAAAGACCTGAAGAGTCTAAATGAGGTGACAAAGAAACATGACTGACCGGAGACAGCCAAAGACAAAACTCAGAAGGAGAAAGGAAATGTTAAATAAAAAAGAAAAAATAATTTCAGCAGACTAAGGCCCCATGAGTGTGATGGAGGAAGAGTGTGCCACAGCCTTCTAAAACCTGGGGGACTGCTATACAGCCAACTTCAGACTGATGGAGGAGACATACCACAAGCTATCTAAAGTTGGCGTGTAATTATATACATATATATAATTACAAACACACACATACATGGTATGTAAAATAACTATAAAATGAGTATAATCACCCATTCTTCATGACTTAAAATGACAGGATTTTTTCTTTCTTCTTCTCAAAGTTCTGAAGGTTAAAACTCCAGAGCTAAGGTGCCATCATGGATCCAGTCCTGCAGGAAGGTTTGGAGGTAGAGAGATGTCTTTCAGGCCTTACCCACTGCAGATGGCTATCAGAATCCCTTAGCTTGCAGCTGTTTAAACTTGGCTTCGATGTCACTTTTATACCTTTTCCTCTGTGGGTTTGATTTACCTCTGCTTTCCTCACGTAGGGTGTGTACAATGACATTTAGGGCCACCTTGATAAATCAGGATGACTTCATTTCAAGACTCATTAATGTGGACCAAAGCCTTTGGGTGGAAGGCATAGATATGGGTGTTTTACTATGTAGTTCAGGCTAGCTTTGAATTCACAATCCTCTTTGCCCCAGCCTCTCCTCCTAAGTACTGGGATTACAGGTAGGTTGCTTTGTTGTTGCTTGGGTGGTTATGTATGTATGTATGTATGTGTGTGTGTGTGTGTATGTGTGTATATATATATATAATATATATATATATATATATATATATATATATATATATATAATAAAGTTACATTTCCCAGTAACTGAGGAGCAATTTATTCAGCCTCCTGCAACATATTTCCTTGCTAAACCAGTTCTTTGAGTAGCAGTGACAATAAAAGTTCCATGATTGTTACAATGAGGTTTCTCTGGCCCCATCCAGCCAGAGGTCCAGACCCATAGACCTGCAGTCTCAGACCTCTTAGCCGCCCACCACTGCTTAGAACCCAAAATATGACTCAGACACTTATATTTTGATTAGACAGAAACAGTGAGGTGATGTAGGAATGTCTTTCTATACGTTGTGAATAAAGGACTGTTTTGGCCATAGCAGACACTGTAGAGGTAGGCAAAGAAATAAGAGCAAGGTATGAGAAAGAGGGTAGAGTCAGATCAGATTGAGCCAGCTGCTCAAGAAGAAACATGTAAGGAACACAGATGAGCCATGGGCTACGTGGCAGATTAATGAAAATGGGTTGAGTTAAGATGAAGGAGCTAGCTAGCAATGTGCCTGAGTCATAGGACAAACAGCATGAAGTTAATAACTGTCTGAGTCATTTTGGGGGCCTGAACAGCAGAGGGTGGCTAAGCAGTCTGGGACTGCAGGTCTGTGGGTCTGGACCTCTGGCTAGCTGGATCCGGAAACCTTATTATAACAATTGATGGTTACCATTGATAGCAAAAAGTGCCTATTTTAAGACCAAGTTGGAGTTGGATGCATTTGGTGAATGAACCACCTGGCTCTACTTAAGACAGACTCTCTGATGGGCCTGAAGATGTAACTCAGTTGGTAGAGAACTTGCCTAATATGCATGGAGCCCTGGCTTTGATCCTCGGCATCACAGAAACTGAGCACAGTGGCTCATGACTGAAGCCCTAGCATCTGGAAATAGGACCAGAAGCACCTCGGCCGTACAAACCTGAGACAAACAAGCAAAGCAAAACAAAGCAAAAGTCTTACTTCCTGTGCCCCTAAATCCTCAACACTCCACTACATTAAAGCAGGTCTTGGCTACTTCTTTAGGGAAATGGGTGGAAGCATAGAGAAAGCCAGAAGTTTACACTGGTCCAGGAATTTGAGAAGCCGCCTGACTACCGGACCACTTAAAAGGGAATCTCAGAGTTCTTTATGCTAATCTGTGGGACTTTAAGTGCCAACAAAAACGGCTTAATTTGTTTGACACTGTGAATTTTATCTCATACCCAACTTCACTCTAAAGAAGGAAAGCCCCCCATGCTTTCACATCTACCAGCCTCACACCCACATGGAAACAACGAAGCACGAATTACTGAGTCTGGCAGACCACAGACCGTTTTCATCATTTCAGGGAGTAATCAAAAACAGGAAATTCTAGCTTTCTTGATTTCCTCTTCTGTTCTTCACTCTGATACCACCAGCTGCTGGTAGAACTGTGATTCTGTAGCTACAGACACTCAGCATTTGCCGTCACCATGGGAATTAGCCCATAACCTCCCTGCCAACTGGGGGACAGGACTTTGACCATAGAGGGTCTTGTAGCTGCTAAGGTCCCCTCTGCCTGCTGTGCCCACTGGGTCTCACAGATATCCATCTGCTGTGGATCATCGTAAACAGATGAGGATCAAACTAAGTCAGGATGACTCCCAGGCCAGTGTTCTCCACCAGTTCTGTACACGAGTGGAAATAAGCTCATTCGAATCAGCAATGATATGCTCAATGATGTGATTTTAGTTGGCTGCCTTCCCATCTCAGGCTCATTCCGCACAGGGGCACCCCCACCAGTGTTGGATTTGGTATTTCTTTATGTTGTGGATTATTTATGGGAGAAATCCATGGTCAAATAACCTTGTGTCATTTGCTTGGAGGCCACCTATATGCCCTCATCCAGAAATTTTGTCATTTGATAAAACTAGGAGAATCCAAATATAGCCCAATGTGCCCCCTGCCAGCCTTTATCAGAGAGGAATGTTCTCTCTAAGCTTTTGAGTATCTCATTTTTATAGCTTCTCCTGGAGTAAACATAAATCCTTACTTTTGGTGGGTATATGACTTATAGTAAACCTCTTCTTTTTCTTGCTATTATGCTCATTTGCAATTTTAGACACCCTCTATCCTTTACCTCCTATTCTCCCATAATAAACACATACATGTTGACTTTACTTGCTATTCCAAGGTCAGTTTATAGTAAACCTCAAGTTTTTCCTGCTATCTCACTGGCATTTAAGGTTTTTATACCAAGCCCCTACGTCCTTTGAAAAGGTAGACTATGACCTTAAAAACAGCACAGGCCTATTATCATTTGACCGTATCACTCTACTCCCAATCCAGATGCACGCTTATGGCTCTCCTGGGAAACAGCTCTTTTTCTCTCACTTCAACACAATCAAATCAGAAACTTAGTCTCCTGAACCAGCCATTTGAAAACTACTATTATCTTTCTGGTTTCCAAATTTTCAAGACGTAATTGACATCATCTTAACTCAGACAGAATTAGACTGTATCTTGAGTGGCTCTGTTCAAGTGACTTGAAGCCTAAACCAGTGTCAAAATGTCAGCTTTGCCCCAAACTGAGAGCATGTGCCTCTACAATAATTGGTCCGTGATTGGACGGTGTTCACTGTGCCGTCTACTCTGGGCATAGAGAAATGATTGCTCATAGGACTGAAAAGTACAACTCAATCTAAGTAGCTTTATGATAACTTTTACTCACTGTTGCCTAACTGAGCCCACATCTCTGAGAAAACCCTGATCGTGATTTAGAAGAGTAATGTTAGAAGTAAACCTCACATAAACTTCCTGGTCTACTTTTTTTGCCTACTCAAGAAGATTCTTGATGATCTGTAGTATGAGGTTTCTGGGCCGGACTTTCCGGCCTAACCTCAAGGTCTAGGCCCACAGACCTGCAGTCCCGCAGACCCACAGAGACGCACAGATGCTTCCAATAGTTTTAGGCTGATCAGCCTTAGGCCCAGGCATATCGCTTGCTAACTCTCTACCCTTAAGCTATCCCATGTCTCTTGTTCAGCCATGCGGCTCGGTACCTTTCTTTAAAGCTGCATGGTTGTCCTCTGCATCCTGCAGCTTCTCTCTGATGCTCTGTCTGGCATTCTGTTCTCAGAGTTTTTCTTAGTCTGATAGTCCCGCCCACACTTCCTGCCTGCCTTTGGTCAATCAGCTCTTTTTATTAAACCAGTGGGTGGGACAATTATTTACCATGAAACAATACAATAGCCCTACAATGATCTGAGATGAATAGGTTCAAAGAAGTAAAGGCCAATGCAAAGTCCCTGGTATTAAAACCTGGTGATAAAGCCAGCTTACAACCTGGTCCTGCCACTTTCTCAGCATGTGACTCTGGACAAGTAACTTGAACTCATCTTATTCAACCATAAAATAAGAGGACTACACAGAAACATCTGAGAAATTAATAAAGCAAGATGTTGGCATACAGACATATCCACTACTCATAATTGGAATCCTGCTACAGGTGGACCTGGCACAGCTGCGCCTGGGATGACCCAGAATAGCAAGAGAAAAGGCATGAAGCAAAAAAAGAAATCTTTTTATTTAAAAAAAAAAAAATAGTTTCAACATTGTATCTTGAACATATTACCCCCTCTCACCTCTTAAAGATTCTCACCACCTTCCCCTGCAACTTCATGTTCTCCATGTTCTCTCTCTCTCTCTCTCTCTCTCTCTCTCTCTCTCTCTCTCTCTCTCTCTCAATGGGAATGGCCCTTATAGAGCCATATAATTAAATGTTGGTCATCAGTGAGTGGCAACACTTGAGAAGGATTAGGAGACAGTGGCCCAACAACGTCTGCATGGGTAGAGACGGGAAGCTGGAGGACCAAGAGACTTGGACAGAACCAAACAGGACACAGGATTGACAAAAAATTAATGAAATTATTCTTAAAGTTGTTTTTCTATACTCATAGATCAGGATCTAACCCAATCATCACCAGACAGACTTCCTCTGACAGCTGATGGGAGCAGATGAACAGACCCACAGCCAAACATTAGGGGTGCTTGGTGCACCCTGCAGAGGAGAGATAGGAAAGATAATAGGAGCCAGAGAAACCAGGGACACCAGGAGAACATGGCCAACAGAATCAACTAAGCAGGGTTCGTAGGGGCTCACAGAGACTGAAGCACAAGCACTGAGTCTACAAGGATCCAGAGCAGATTTTCTACATATATTTTGTGGTTCTTTAGTTTGAGGATTTTGTGGGTAGTAGGGTTGTCTCTGACTCTTGTGCTTGCTCTTGAGGCCCTTGTTTCTCCTTCTTGGTTGCCTCATCCACCCTTGATGTGAGGGTTTGTACCTAGTCTTCTTGCATCTTATTATGCCATGTTTGGTTGATATTCCTGGGATGCCTGTTTATTTCTGAAGGGAAACAGAAGAGCAGTAGATATGGGGGAAAGAGAAGTGGATGAAAGAACTGGGTAGAGGGGAGAGGTTGCAGTCAGGTTGTGTTATATGAGAGAAAAATACACACACACACATACACACACACATACACACACATAAACACACATATACACACATACACACACATACACATGTACACACACATACACACACACATAAACACACATACACACACATACACACACATACACTCACATATACACACATACACACAAATAAACACACATATACACACACATACACACACAAACACACACATACACACATACACACACACATACACACATACACATGTACACACACATACACACACATAAACACACATACACACATACACGCACAGATGCACACAAACACACATACACACACATACACTCACATATACACACATACACACACATACACTCACATATACACACATACACACACATACACTCACATATATACACATACACACATACACACACAAACACACACACATACACACACAAACACACACACATACTTACACACATATATACACACACACACATACGCACATACACATGCACATACACACATATACCCACACACACATACACACACATTTTAAATAGAAGGTGTGCCCTTGCTTTAGTTGGGCCTTATTGGAGGAAATGTGTGACTAAGGGTGGACTTTGGAGTTTCAAAAGCTCAAACCAGGCCCAGTCTCTCTCTTCTCGCTGCCTTCAGATCTGAATGCAAAATTCTCAGCTATTTCTTCAGTGCCATGTCTGTCTATGTATCACCGTGTTCTCTTCTAAACCTCTGGAACTGTCAGCAAGTCCTAATTAAATGCTTTCTTTTTATAAGAATTACCTTAGTTACGGGTGTGTTGTCAATAGAACACTGACAAACATACATTCTCTCCCTCCTTCCCTCAAAAAAAAAAAAAAACTTTAAAAAATAAACAAAATTGGAAATCAAAACCAACAAACAAAAACTCAATAAGACAAAAAATACCAAAATAAAATAAGAAGTACTCTGTGTGTGTGTGTGTGCATGTGTGTGTGTGTGTTTGTGTGTGTGTGTGTGTGTGTGTGTGTGTGTGTGTGTGTGAGAGAGAGAGAGAGAGAGAGAGAGAGAGAGAGAGAGAGAGAGAGAGAGAGAGAGAGAGAGAGCCCATTTTCTGTTGAGCACTACCTGGGGTGTGGTTTGCTCCACACTCCAATGACACTCAGAGATAAAACTGATGTTTCCTTTCCCAGCAGGTATCAGTTGCAAATACCTTCTTGATGAGGGTGAGACTTTGTATCCACCTCCCTTTCTCAGTGCTGGCATTTGTCTGGTTTGAACCTGTACAGGTCTTAAGCGATACTGTTCCATTCCGTGTCTTCATATATGTATCAACTTCATAATGTTTGAAGACAGTTTCCTTGGAGTCATCCACTACCTTTAGACTTAGAAGCTCTCCATCTCTTCCACCTAGGCTTCTGAGCCTCCAGGAAAGATCTTAATAAAGTCATTCCGTTTAGGACTGAGTGCTCCAAAGGCTGTCCCTCTGTGCACATTATCTAGCTGTGGGTCTCCATGTTAATTACCATCTACTGTAAGAAGAAGCATCTCTGATGGGGTTTGAGTGAGGCACTGATCTATTAGTATAGCAATATGTCATTAGAAGTCATCTTTCAGATATATTCCCTTAGCAAAATAATAGTAGTAGGTTTTACCCTGGTGCCAATAAACCATCTAGCCTCAAGTTCTTGGCCGCTTTAGCAATGTCATGTATGAGTTCTATCTCATGGAGTTTACCTTAAGTCCAGTCAAAATGTGGCTGGTTTGTGCTACTATAACATTTGTGCTACCATTTCACTTTTTCAAGCTGGTCACTGTTGTTTCAGGGTGTCATTTGGGTGATATTTATGATTCCTTTTCTCCTCTGGTAGCAAAGGAACTGACAGCACCTTTAAACCCTGGGCAACAGAAATGACGCTTTGAATTGGGCACAAACTTAATTTCCCTATGTTTGATTACATAAGTAGACTGTTTTCAAGAGTAAGACTTTACTATTAGATTGTAGAGAGTAACCAACAGCCTTAGTAATAGCCTGGGATATTTGGCATGTAACAGTGACTCAGCAAAATGTAACCCATTTCTGGCACAGGAGGTTTTACTTGGTGGCTACTTGTAAATTCCTTTTACAAATGTACACATTTTAGGAAGCTTCTATAGTAGGTTTTCATATGGCCTATACTCTCTTTGATCCCACCTTCTCAGGAATTCTCCTATGGATCGTCTTCCTTCTGGCTCCCTAACCTCTGTGGTTATTCTACAGGAAATAAACATATCTAAAACATAAAAGCCAACATTCACACATGAGAGAAAATAGGCAGTGTTTGTCTATGTGGATTTGGGATGATTGTTTACAGTTCTAACAGTTCCCCTGCAAAATCACAATTTTATTTTTCTTAAAAGTTTAAAGATATTACATTGTGTAGATGCACCATATTTTCATTATCCATTTATCAGTTGATGGATATCTAGGCGTTTTCCAGCTTCTGACTGTTAGAACAGCACTGAACATAGATGAGCAAGTATCTCTGCCATATGATACAGAGTCCTTTGAGTATATGCCTGAAAGTGGTGTATCTGGATCTTGTGAAAGGTCAATTTTCATCTTTTTGAGCTTCCTCCATACTTATCTCCACAGTGGCCATACATTTTGCACTCCCACCAGTAATATATAAGTGTTCTTCTTTCTTCACATCCTCACCAGTATATTCTGTCATTTGTTCTATGAATCTTATCCATTCTGACTGGGGTAAAATGAAGTCTGGAAGCCGTTTTAATTTGTATTTCTCCGGTTGCAAAGGATGTTGAACTTAAAAAAAAATGTTTCTCAGTAATTTGTGTTTCATTTTTTCGAAAATTCTCTGTTTAGCTTCACGCCAAATTTTTAGTTGAGTTGTTCTCTTGATTATTTAGTTTGATAGATAGATGATAGATAGATAGGTAGATAAGTAGGTAGGTAGATAGACAGACAGACAGACAGACAGACAGACAGATAGATAGATAGATAGATAGATAGATAGATAGATAGAAAGATAGATAGAGATAGATAGATGACAGACAGACAGACAGACAGACAGACAGACAGACAGATAGATAGATAGATAGATGATAGACATACAGGCAGATAGATGGATGGATGGATGGATGGATGGATGGATGGATGGATGGATGGGTGGGTGGGCAGATGGACGGACAGAGAGAGAGAGAGAGAGAGAGAGAGAGAGAGAGAGAGAGAGAGAGAGAGAGAGAGATTTAACCCTCAGGTGTATAATCAGTAAAGATCTTTACCCATTCGTTTTATGGGCTGCCACTTTGCCCAAATCATAGTTCTCTTTGATGTAAAGAAGCATTTAAGCTTCATGATGTCTCATTACTAATTGTTAACTGTGGTGCCTGTGTTATTGATATTTTGTTCAGAAAGTTCTTCCCTGTGCCAATAGATTCAAGCCAGTTCCCTAGTAAAGAGACAAAATATTGAGAGAGATAAAGTATATTTCAAAATCCTGCTGAATTCTTATTTTTTTTTTACTTCCCTGCCTAATTAAAGATACTATGTAAGTTCTTACAAACCTACATGTGATGCTTTCTTGTGTCTTTCTTTATAAATTGATATGTTTGTCTTTATTTGGGGGAGCAGTGAATAATACAATTCCAAGAGAGGTTATGCAATAAGCCCAAAGTCATTCACCCTAAAAGTGTGATGTTTAAGTTTTAAACTAGATATTTTTCTAAGTCTAAAAGTTAACCTTACCCAATGCACACTATAACTTAATATACAAATTTAATTCTAAGAGAGTATAAGTGTACCTACATATTTTAGGACAGAGGCTTGGCTCTTATTCTTAGTGAATGAAGCAAGATACAGTGACACCAGCATAGAACATCAGGCATACTTGGGTAATCACACCCAAGTGAACTGCTTGAATGACACTTGATTTCCCCAGATGTGCAGAAGCTGGCTTTACACATATTTGGGATTTGGAAACCTGGACCTGAATGGGAATGGCTCAGTGACTCTTCATATTGGACTGTGATGAGATTTTCCTTGGAGATGCAGCCACTATAGCAAAAGCGTCACTGAGACACAATCTTAACAAAGGAAGTTCTGACTGGATGAAAAGGCACATCAAAGAATCTGTCCCACCCTGACTGAGCTGGAGGAGAAGAGTAGTGGTGCACAGATGTCCATTTGGAACCAACCCCTGCAGCGTCCTCCTGAGAACCTGGGAACTCAGCAGTGCACACCATGTGTTCACAGGGGAAGGTAAGAGTTTCCCCAACTTCCTCAAATGAACTAAAGTGATGCACCAAGTCTGTAAAGGAAGTGATTATAGTGCATGGCAACTGAAACCTGTATACTGAGTACTTAGGACACTCCAAAGACTGTAGCTAATACTCATTTCTTAACACAGATGTTCTACTAAGTATTTTTTTAATTTACATGTAAAGACGAGTAGAATAATATATGGCATAAAACTCATCATACATAAAAATAAAGTGTATAATCCAATTTTAAGACATATTTTGTCTATTTTAAAAGGTGTAGCATAGAATACATGTCAAATGCAAATACCAAAATGTAAAATATTCTTCCCTCCCCCAAAACTATACATTGGATTCAGTGGGTGATTATATGTTTAAAGCACAGAAAGTTGGAAAGGAGATGTATCAGGATGGCCCTAGAGAAAGTTAGATGGAGGGAGGAAGTGGGGGTGATATGACCAGGATACATGGTTCACATGTATGAAACTTTCCAAAAAAAATTTAAAGTAACTAAAATGAAGGGTTTCATAATGATGGTATAATCATAGACCCAGTTGGGAACAAGAGGTTGACGTCAGTGCAGTTATTTTGATCACTAAGGAAAACAGATCAGGCTGACAAAACTCAGAGGGACTTCACAGAGAGGGGCAGGAAGTTCTGAGCAGTAGATAATGAAAATATATGACTGTGGGTTTATTCACAGATACCGAAACGTCTGTCAACAGCACAGTTACCTTCCTCTACACTATTCCATTTTCCTCCTCGTGTAGACTATGTCCTAGGGACTCGGGCTAACAGTCAGTTCCTATGACCCACTATTTGCCAGTGACATTGTATCCTATCCAGTTCACAGGATTCTGGATATAATGATGACACAAAATATTTCCACAGGAATAAAAGATCAGTTGTGGAAGAAACTGAGAGTTCAGTTAATTTTCTTGATTGCACATAGAAGGTCTAGATTCAGACTGAAACTGGGCAGTCAGGATATGGCTGTCAGTTCTTGAAAAGGCAGGGGTGGGAGACATCACAACTTGCTCATTCTGGGAGACCTCATGAAGAAACTTCACCTATGCGTATGAGGGAAAAATCCAGGGTGATCCAATATTCCAATACATTGTAATGGATGGTGGTCTTCCAATGCCTGGATAGACTAGTTAGCCATTCTTACTCATCTCCTGATACTCACTGCCCATCTCTAATCACTTGCCATGTCCCAGTGTGTGCTTCATGCTGTATGCAGATAGGAACGGTATGCAATCTCAGAAAAATGTTGAATGAATGAGTTAATGAGTGAATCCATGAATAAATGCAATCTTTTTCATCAAGGTTTCCTATCTCCTAGAGAGCAAATACAATTGTGGAAAAATCATGTGCTACACAAACTGCAAAACAGGAGCAACCACACAGAAGCAAAGGAAAAACTGGTTACTGCTATTTACACAGCTCAAGAATCAGTGGGTCTAAGTTGAAAGACTAGTTTCCCACTTATAACCCAGTGAAGAAAAATATGCAAAAGTACAAATGTATAAAACAGAACATGCACATGGGAAGCTGGAGAAAGGAGTTAGATGAGTGGAGTGGGCAGGGGGGATGGCGTCTGGACTAGTGACAGGACATTAGATCACTGAAGAACCCCATTTTCTCCTAGCTGTATGAATCACTAGAATGAAGAACTGGATACAAGCAGAACCGCTAATCAAATTTGGGTAGGCGCCCATCCAAAGACCCCTGTTCTTCAGACCAGAAGAACATAGGCAATGACATATGGTGACTAAGTTGCTTATCCCCCTGGGGGCTCACAAGTGGGAGTACCTTCAATGCTAGTTCTCTCTGCACAGGTCTCTACAGTGGTGGCTCACACTCAGAAGTGCCACGCTGTTTCTCCAGGCTGGCTCCATATTTTCCCTTACATTCAGTCTTGCTTCATGACAAGAAATTGCCAGACAGAAAAAAACAGATGTCCTTGGCCCTTTTCCAACAGAAATCATATTTAACCTCCAAAAGCAGCAGGCTTCAAAATGATGTGATCATCTCTGTTAAAAATGGCCATCCAGAAGGAGGTGGATATGGAAAGCCATCCAGGGATAAGGAATATGTCCCTTTTGATAAACGTCTATTATGTGCTACACAGGGTCTTGTTCTCCAATACTCAAGAACTCATCCAAATTAAAACAGATGGGTACGTGACATTGTTCACACTGAAGCAACCATAATAAAGGCTTTTCTGTGTGTCCTGGGCTAAGTGCCAAGGATGGCTAGAAAAAGTGTTGTCCCACTTCAAAATCATGTTCACAACAGAGAGCATTTACTGTGTCACAATATTAAGGCCCTTTAGACACTTACAAAAGTGTGGTGGAAATGAAAAATGTGCTCTCTAAAGTACTTTGCAAAAAAACAAAATAAATGATTATACCATTTTTCAAAAACGGTCTTAAAATAACCATAGATACTGAAGGTTTGGGAAATATGTCATCTCACACAATGTCAGTAAAAATATGAACTCGTGAGATGAGAAGAAAACTCAGTTGATTGGTTGGTTGTTGGGTAAGCATGGGCTACTGAGTTTAGTCCCCAACATCTATATAAAAAGCTGGTTGTAGCAGTAAGTACTTGGAGTCCCAGAACTTGGCTGATAGAAACAGCAAGCCAGCTAGCCCAATTGATATCCTGACTCTAAAGAATAGCGCTCAAAAGTCCAAGATTGCCTTCTGACTATACACACACCCACAAACACACACATACATTCACCTGTACACACATGGATAGGTATATATCATATGTACAAACACACATACAAAAATCAAAACTGGCTTATTGAGCATTTTTGGAAAAAAAGCAAACAAACATTCGAACTATGGAGTGAGGGGTGGGTTGGACACTTCCAGACACTAAGGGAATGGTAGAAGGGGAAAGTTAGCTCACTGAAGTAGAGGAAGTAACAAAATTGATAGAACTAACAAGTCTTCGAATTGATTAGATTCACAGCTCTGCAGCTCTGGAATGAGCAGGGCTGAGACCATCACAGATGGTGAGCGACACCACAGCAGATACCATCTCACCCTCTCTCAGTTGCAAAATGGTGACAATGAAGACCTCTGTCAAAGCACTACCTGGCTATCAGCATCATCACCATCAGTTTCCCTAATCCTTTAACATCTGACTCTTCCAAATATCCTACCAGGACCTTTATCACTGAATGCTTCTACCTAGTGTTAATGCCCCTGGCCCTACCAAACAACATTTGTTGATGGCTTGGAGTGTGCTTACAATTTTCCAGTACTGTTTTTAATCAGCCTTACAAAACAATGCATATTTTGCGAGATTCAAATTTTCTCTTTGCAGTAAACTTGAAATAACCAGACTCACAATGAAGGTAGAGCTATGCACAGAGGTTCTGGCTGTTAATGCTCGAGCTGATTTCCTCAGAAGACAATGACCTTTGCTTAAACACATACCCATCCTTTTCCCAGTCAGTTGCCTGCTAGATGTGCCCCTGCCCTTCCCTCAAAGCCTGAGGACCCTGCATGTGCTTTCTGACCTGTATCCTAGAGCCTGTGTGAAGGGAACTGTTTAGGGGAAAATCTTGTTCCTGAGGAAATGATAGACTACCTTTATAGGCTTGCCTTCTCTTCAGACAAAATGATAACTATCTTCAGTAATTTGGTCACTAGAGGACAGTCTGAGTACTTACCTGAATACTGAAGGGCCAACACAGGAAAGCGGAGGCCTCTGCTGTCCAGATTAGCACTTTGATTGAGAGAGAGAAGCCGCCTAAGGAGCGATGGAAAGATGGAGAGACAGAATTTTCTGTAACTAGAGTCCTGGCATATCCATTCTAGAAAGTTATGTTCTTCAAATCAGGTCCTTGCACTCAGAAGCATCCTGGCCTTATAAAATTGTCAAGAGGGGCTGAAGACCAAGTGAAAGAATCATATTGGCACATAAGTGTCATTTCAGTCATTGTAGGCTCTGGGGATGTAGAGCTGATTTATTCAGCAGGCAGTGTGATGAAATAGAGTGGGTTTTGTTGGCCTATCATTTGCTTCCATGCCAACTCCAATCGAGCCTTGGGCTTTTTCAAAGCTGTATAATATTCTTCCCAAAGCAAAAGTTGGCATTCCCAGTTTGCCTGTCCAGTCCCCTGTCTGTGCCATATCTCTTGGCATACTCTAATTACCAAGTGCCATGAACAGTTGTGCCTTTTATGCTGAACACACTTTGATCACACTCAGTTCCTTTCTAGTAGCCTTAAACACAGCCATGCTTAATCCCAAGCTTGCCAACTGGGCCCAGGAATGGTGAGGTGTCCCTCACAGGCAAACAGCCAGGCAGAGCAGTCCAACACAAATTGTTTTACGACCACTACCTTGAAGGCAATATCTGCCCCTTTCCAAAGTATACATCATTGGCAGCTTTTAAGTGGAATTCTTAAGGAAGCATTTGGCAGATTACAGGCTGACATGTTTATCTTGTTAGCTGTCAAGATGAGTAAGTATACATGTTGAATGCCATCATTCAGCCGGAACCCAGAAAAGCTACTGCTCAAGAATTCTGACAGAATAAATAATTTCCAACATAATTTGTCAGATTTATATTAATCTGGTTCTAGAGCTTGTCATAATTGACTTTAAATAGACCTTTAATGACCCAGGTAACTAAAAATCATCATACAATGAAGAGCTGTCAGTCCATCCCTGCGGTGAGGTGTGGCAGTGTAGTAAGCAGCATAGGGCCTACATTCAGACTTTTCCCTTGTCTTTCGGTATATAATTAACTTTAAAGAGCATTCAATAGCCAGCAATCAGGCCTTAGTACAGATGCATACCAAAAAATAAATAAATAAATTAATAAATAAATAAATAAATAAATAATAAATAAATAAATAAATAATAAATAAATAAATAAATAAATAAATGAATGAATAAATAAATAAAAACCCATAAGGGACAAAAGAAGTTCTTTTCATGTTTCTGGAGATGTCTGCCTTTCCAGATAGTGAGAAAAAACAACCTTAAAGTAACTTCAAATAATGTCCATGAAATCTGTGGCCCAGATACTTGAGCAACAGCAGATCATCTCCAGTGTGTCTGTCTTCTCCATCAGCCCCTCAGCCATTGGTATGTCAGCTCCGATGGGACCACCCTATCAAAGCCAACCTTTTTCTTCTTGGCACTCCAGATTCAATTCAACTCCCATCCCCATATATTTATTGACAGCTTGCTCATGCCTGAAAGAACTGGGAAAGAGCATCATAGCTGAAGCAGATGCCCACAGTCCTCTCTTGCTCATATGAAGCCTAGGAAACTCAGGTTGCAGTGGTGAGAATTGTGCTGTGCTTCTAAGAATAATTTTGTGAAATAAGATGTTGTTTGGTGATCAGAAGAATACCCATCTAAACCAAGCATCACTCTGATCAATTTCAGCAATTAGAGCTGGTGCTGCCCTTTTACTTATGACTTTGGCTTGCTAAGCAGGGTTCCTGCTCATTCTTTTTTATTGTCACAGACCTGTCTGACATGAAATGCTTTCTTCCATCTAACATTGATTTCTTAAAGACTGAATATAATGCACTGCTGTTGAATATCATGAATAAAAGAGAAGCAGAAAAAAAGACAGTCTTTTTTTCTATCAAAACTATGCCATCTCTGGTTCACTGGAATCCAGAGAGAGATCATTCACTGTACTGAACTCCTGGCCATATCCTGTTACTGGTCAAAATCTGAGCCAATGTTACAAATTATTTTATTCATTTTCTCATATACCTAAGTTTACTACAACCTGCATCTCAGAGAAAATATTCCAGATATGTAGTTTATCACCATCTCTAGTCAGTGTCTCAACAGTTATTAAATAATCTACCCAGAAAATTAAATTTTAAACTAAAATCTACCCACCAAATCTTCTCTGAACTCCTCTAATTTGAACAAGAGACGACATCCAATTCATTAGCTCCATTCATTCACTAATTCATTCATTGTCACTTCTGGGCTGGACACAGCTCACATACTCTATAAGGCACGCACATGTGCAAACCCACAATTGCAGAACCATGTGACTATGGCCAGAACACCGGCCAGCACCTGTGTCCTTGTGCCAGTGCTTTGCATGTATCCCTCTCTGAAATAATGACAACTAATATTTACATAGCACTTAATGTGCTACAAACAATGCACCCTTTGACTTTCTTGAGACTGAATAGGGCAGCTACTGAGCTTCTTTTATGAGTTTTTTCCTGTCCAAGATTTTTGGAGAATCTCAACTCTCTATCTATAAACCAACAACAACTCAGTGTTTGCAACAACTACTATTACACTCCAACACTGCTAGCCATTAGATGGATCAGAATTTGGTGCTTTCTATTTCAAATCTGAAAGCTCCCATTATGTTCAGAGTTATCCCATTGGCGGTCCAAAGCAGGCTGAATTTATAGCTCCAGTACTCTGGAGCCAGGAATTGACCAGGATTTGTGCTGTCTTCATCACCCTCTCTGTGTGTCTCTGCCAGATATGTTCTGGTGTTGGGTTGGGAGGATAAGAGGGAGCATCTTCTGACATGAGTGTTTGTGGCAAAAGGCTTCCCTCACTGCACCCTAACTCCCTGTTTTCAACCTTAGTAATAACAGTGAGGGCATCTCATCTCTAAGCACTCTGTTAAGCACTGATGGTTTATTTTCAAGAAAATTTTATCAGTATAAGATTTATATAAGGGTGAATTTGGAAGTGATAGATTAATTAATTTTGTTAGAGAAATGTCAAGGCAACTCAGCATTCAGACTGTGGCACTGTTATTGCTAGATGAAAGTCACTTAAATAACCAAGAATTTATATTCAGAAAATTAAAACATATATATACATATATATATGTATATATATATATATATATATATATATATATATATATATATATATATATGTCATTACACCTAACACATTTTCAGGAGTTGGCTGGTTTCACCTATCACAGTTTCAAAAGGATGAGATTTTAACTCTTTCTAGAGTGTTTTGAGAGACAGGGTTCCCTGTTCACAAGGGGCCACTTAGGAAAAAGTTTTCCAGAATTCAGATACTCAAGCACACAGAGGTCACTGCTACTGTTCAAGTGGGTAGCAGACTTTAACATCCTTCTCATGATAATCTTTTAGACATCCAAAAAGTAAGAGTTTTAGAGTCATGAAACCTTCCACCCAGATTTCAAATGAAATTGAATAGCAAAATATATTTGCTGTCTTGTTTGCTACAATGAAGATATAATGTTGCAAAAGATTTACTGCCGAGAGTCCTTGAGAAGCCAGTATATAAATTGTGGGAGTAAAGCCGAAGACTGGCGTTTCCAGGAATGTGAAACATCTGCCAGAGAAAGTCGTGGGCAACCAGAGATGCCAGACCAAAAGAAGGTGGGCTGAAAGCAGGTCACAAAGGCAGAGTTGTTGAAGCCTTTGGGAGTTCACATCATAACCCAGATCCAGAACTTAATGTTTTTACTGTCTGGGTTTAGTCTTGCTTAAGTCCTAGGACTCATTTTCAGGCTCTGTTTCTCTCTTTGAGATAGTAATGTTTATGCTGTAGTGTTGTATGTTAAAAGCATATAAATTTTTGATTCTGTTTTAGATGAAGTGCTAATAGCAACTCATTTGTCCTGTATCTCAAAGGAGATTGGAACCGGACTTTTGAACTATACTGAAGTTCTTAAGACTTGTGAACCCTTGAAAATAGATGAAATGCATTTGCATCATGAGACACGGGCATTTGGAGATCAGGGTGGAACGTTGTAGTTTAAAGAAGAATATTTTAAAATCAGGTTGACAGGGAATGGAATTATGAATACTAATTTTGATTGTCAACTTGATAAGTGCCTGGGAGGATAGCAAAGTCCCTTTTGGTAAATCTGTAAAGATGCTCTCAGAGTGGATTAACTAAGAAGAAATCCCCATTCTGAATGTGGTCAGCATCATCTGGTTGGCTAACAACCTGGGGAAAGAAAGGGAACAAAGAATAAATGCTTGCAGGGCCAGCATTTCCTCTTTCAGCTTCAGTGCTGCCATAAGTGAAGAACCTCTTCTTCCTCATGCTCCCATTGCACTGAAGCTACCCAAGTCCACAGAGACAAGTGACAATACACCAAAACCCTTCTGTTTCTCTTTTACAAGAACAGAAAGCTAACACATTACCCCATATGTCCCCACAAGTAACTAGTGTCTTCTTCTGATATGTCCTAAGCACGTAGCTCTTGTGCCAATGCTGCCTATCCTCTAGCAAAGACCTGTGCTCAGGATACCTGCCCTCTTCTAGATAACTATCTCTACAAATTACTCCTGTCACCATGCCTGTCTTCTGCTCTTTCTTAATGTGACTGTTGTTGCCTGAGTGTCTGTCATGAATGGGTAACCACTGTCCCCATTTCTCTATCCTCTTCTGGGGTCGTGGTTCTCCTTCACTAACCTAACTCTATTCTCTAATATCTCTTTTCATGAGATAATCCTGAACCTACACTGGATTAGAACAGGACAAATCGCAAAGTGTTAGCTCATCCTACAGAAAAGAGCGTATGCCTTAGACAAAGTGAAAGCAACTAAGAATTCTGAAAATTTGCATGATTGGATTTATATTTTTATTACTCTTCTCTAAGCACAGTAGAGATGGACAGGACAGTATAAATCCAGCAACAAAGAGACTAATAAAGAGCTGAATGTCATACTTTTCAACTTACATACTGTCTAAAAACTTGGCCAATCTTGATAAGTTCTTTTGGATGATAACATAACCTAGAAGTTGATTCAACATGCCCTGGGAAAGTTGAAGCCTTCTTCCTATGAGAAATGGTAACAGGCTGAACTATCTCCTCTCGAAGATAAGCAGACCCTGTAATTCCTGATATATGTCAATGAGACCTTATTTTAAAATAGAGTCTGCATTTGAGAAAGATGGCTCCATCAGTATATGTATAATGTACAGACCTTAGGACCTGAGCCTGGTCTTCAGCATCACACAGAAGCAAGGCACAGTGGTGAATATTTGTAATCCCAGAACTCAGGAGGTGGAGCCAGGAGAATCTCTGGTGCTGGTCGGCCAGGTCATTTACTGAGAAAGATCCTGTCTCAAAAGATAATAAAGTAGATCGACGACAGCATTATACTAGACAGAAGGCTGACCTCCTCACATACACACACACACACACACACACACACACACACACACACACACACACCACCACGACCACCACCACCACCACCAGAGTTTTTACAATGTAATGAACTGTAGGTCATGATTTATTAGGTAGGCTCTACATTTAATGGCTGGTGTTCCCAGGATTTGCAAACACTGAGAATGTCATGGGAAGAAGAAAATAGAGATGGAAAATATATGCTATAAGCCAAATAATTCCAAAGGAATGTCAGTAACCAGCAGGGGGTGAGAAAGATAATTATGCCCAAAGCCTCCAAACCAGCAATGGACTTGGTGATACCCTGTGTTCCAGAACTATGAAAGACAAGTATCTGTCATTCTAGGCCACCAAGTGTGGTGACAACCAAGATGCTGGCATAAAAGCCCAACAATACCAGAACATTAGTGCTACCTAGATCTGTCAGGTGAGAAAGGCAAAGCCCAGAGATATGTGGTGGTTTACAAAAGTCCACCAAGAGTCCATGACTACCCTCTTAGACTTAAGCTGATGGGCATCAGAATAAGGCAGGATTTATCCATGCAGTTTCTGAATTGTGTTTCCATCTGATTCAGGTCTTCCACTCATGTCTGAGGAGATACTTTCTCCCATTCACCTTGCCAAACCTCCTCAAACCATCTTTTTCTCTGCTTATCCAGTCTACACACTACCTAGCTGGACACTAATCTAAGGATCTGACACCTGCCAAGCATGACTCACCCTGGAACTGGGGGATTATGTTACACTTCCCTGCTACATCCTTTGAGGAAAGAGATGACTACACTTTACAAATGTATTTTTTAATACCAAGCCCAGTACCTGATTCACAGATATTACATGATCTTATTAATTGAGTCCTTTCTTTATATGATGACAAAAATATTCCAGTCTTATGCAGAAAACTAGAGAGGCCCAGGGTAAGCTCAAAGTTCACACTGTCCTATGGAAAACCATATGTGCAAAAAGATAATATAATGTTAACAGCAGATCACAGGCAAAACATTAAAAAAAAAAAAAAAAAACACTGAATGTCAGGCAAGTTTGAGGATTGCTTTTTTGTCTTTGCGCAGAACTGCAAGGGTATCTCTATGCTCATAAACATCCATCCACCCCAAGTCTCTGGAGCAACCTCAGCCTTCACACACAGGCCTGACTTAAACCAGGTGCCCCTGTTTTTGATTGTTAGACCATTTCCTTTCTATTCTTCAGCCGAAAACATCATCTTGTGAGCTGTAAGTCTGTGCCAACTTGGTTTAGAGCCACTGACATCACTGTAACTGCCACTGCATGTATATCAAAATCCCTTTCTTCCATTTCTGCGATACCTCTGGGGTTTTTACCAGAGCCCTTTACCAATAAGACAGGCAAAGGAAATAGATTACTGTGGTGTTATGGGGGGCAGTCACCTAGGAAAGCAGCTGTGCCTGACTCTGAGCACAGTCCATCAAAATGAAGGCTCTGCTGCCCACAGAGTGGTTAGGTTGCTTTGGAAACATTGAGGATTATAAAGAAGGAAGTCCTTTGAGGCTCCTCTTGGCTCCCTTTCCTTTAGAAAGGAGGAAAGTTGGGCCCAGAAGGATGCCTTCCCCATTGTCACAGAACCAAAGCTTTCTCCTTAGAATAATCACCACCAGCATTAACCACCAGATAAGCTGCCTCTATAGAGCAACACACATGCCTCACTCTATAAATTCCCAAGCGCTTCAGGATCACAAAGGACAGACACAGAAGTATGTTCAGTGGAAATGCTGCCCTCACTCTGAGTCTTAGTGGATGTTTCAAGAGCCACAGACAAAAGCAATCAGATTTCCCTATTCTCCATCTGGACCTATAGCAGTTAACCTTGCTAACCTACTCTTACTCAGCCCAGCCCCCCAGGAACAGCTGGCCCTTGCTGCCTCCTCACTTAGGTTCCCAATGTCCTCTTGTATCCTATGAGCACCTAGCCCACTGCTTGACAAGCTTCTATTTCCTCTCTAACCAGTCACATTCTGTCATCGGTCATCAAGAAAGCCTGCATGATATTGCACAGGCAAACCTCACCAGGTGTGGCAAATGTATACACTATCACCATGTGCCACCAAAGAAGGAAACAGAGAAAAAGGAGAAAGTCCAGATAACAGGGGTCCAGGAAGCCTGATAAAATAGGGGACATTTGAAGACTATGAATGATCGTTCACAAAAGCCAGAGAATGAGCTAATGGAGCAAATGTGAGCACAAAAATGGCTAGGGCACAAGGTCATAGCTCTCAGGAGTCTAGAAAGAGCAAAGAATGTCCCCAGTGCCTTCTCTCCTTTTGTCAGTCATAGCTAGTTTCTCTACTGAGAATCTCCACAGAACTGAGGTCCCATACTTCAAATGTACAAAAAACCACCTCTTCTTTCTACCTCTGGCACAGGACAGTGGGAAGAAGTTGAGCTTCTGAAATGGCAGCATCAACGCCAGGCCTAGCTGTGCATTTGGAAGCTTCATATCCTTCTATACAAAACTCTCCCTCCCAAACTGGAATCCAAACTCATGGTCCTCTGGGCCATGGCATCTCTAGGTTCTAGTTCCTTCCTCCACCTCACTTCAGCTTCCTGAAGAAAATTTTCTCTCCGTGTTTTCTGTTCTCTATATGCCAGCAAGAAACATTAGCCTACATTTCATTTTTATAGTTTCCTGGGGCTACACTTACAAGTCTCTGGATTAGTATAGCTATATGAGCAAAACAACAAATCCAAGTAAATTAATTATAACAAAACCCCAGCCAGAAAAATAAATAATGTTTGAATGCGTATTACTGTCCTCCAACCCAAATCTGGAGGCTCTTTGAAACTCCTGTTGTGCTGCTCCCAGTGACAGAGACAAGAGTGAGATAAGAGGGATTCTTTCTGTTGTTGGTTCCTTCACCAAAGCTCTGAACTAAGGTCTAGGAGGAAGGGCATCATCCCGCTGGGAGGGATCTTGGAGAAACACAGAGATGGGATTGTGATAAGACCCCTTTTCAGTAGAAGCTCTGCATGTCATTAAACACTAGCCACAGATTGCTTTGGAAGGGTCCCCAGGTGAGGACAACTAAGCTTTTGAATCTTTCCCCCGCTGAACATAGAAACAGCTCTAGCCATTTGGTAGGTTGTGTTTGAGATTTGGCAGTGAGATGGTCTGTTATAAAAAGGAAAAGAAATACATATTTGAGGTGCTTCAGCTCAGCCCACCCTCCACAGGAAACAAAAGTGTCTGAAAGAGATGTCCCTCGTTAAGTATAAATAGTGTTGACTTGTTTGTATCTAACCTTTGATGTATAATGAACACGGGATGCCATTCAGGGGACCACACTGGTGTAAGTGAAGGTGAAGGCTAGAAAGCTGCTATGGCTTTAAGGAAAACAGTGTTCCTAATGAACGTGCTTTGGTTAACTTGGGCTATTCCTATAGAGACAGCAGGATTTTTCACTGAGATTTTTCCCTTTCTCTGCTTTAAATCATGGCTCTTGGGAAATATAAAATAATGCTTAATGTTCACAAACGTCACAGCGGGGTCCTCGAACTGAAAGGAGAAGCTGACACATTCCCCATTCCTAACCCAGAGGAAATTTCCAAATGATAGTCACTCACAAATAAAAACTTAGTGTTTTTCCCCAAGGGAGACTCATTGGGGAAACAAACTATTTTAAGGGTGGGCCACAAGCCCAGCAGGAGATAGCCAACAGGTTCCTTGTCTAATAATACTGTGTTGGGCCATATTATCTGAGGAAAAGCATGTATTTTTCAATAAAAAGAACAAAACAGGGACAATTATGTGATTACTTGAGACTGCATGATGTGGTAAGAATGGGATCGTCATGTGTCTGCTGCTCTGTCACTGCTGTTTGTGGAGCCCAGAACAGCTTGACCACACAGCTGCCATAACAGGCTTAATAAAAACCAGCCCGTCTGTAGTCCTGAGAGTCTCTTACTGGCAGCACCTGCCAGTTCCAGAAAAAGGCCCCTAACAGACACCATCTGATATATCATACATTACAAAACTTAAATATTTCTTGAACTCAGCATATACCTATTCCCCTTGATCTCAGTAAGATACCCCTAGACAAATGTCAGCCAATCAGTGTCCTAAGCCCTGGAAATCCCCTCACCCCAACCTCTACTATAATTAAAAAAGTAAAACTACCCTGCCCAGACTTGGCACTCTCTGCACTAACTGCTGCTTTGGACAGAGACCACGCCTATGCTTCAATAAAGGCTCTTTGCTTTCTTTTACATACGGGATTAGGTCTCTGTGGTGGTCTTTTGTGGGTCCCCTCAGTCTGAGCATAACACTGTGATAACATGCCCATCTAAACTAACATAGAGAGAGAGCTTTATGTCAGCTAACAGGTTAAATACATAGTCCACTGTGGTGGTAAGGGGTGACAGCAAAAGCCAGCTTTAGCTATGGTAAACAGAGCACAGGGAGCCGAGAGAAGAATGTTGGTACTTACCTTGTTTGCTCTTCCCATCCCCCCTTTCCCCATTAACAGTTTTAACCAGTCTAGCTTCTCATGGGTTAGCAAAGCCACACTCAAAACAGACTCCCTAGGACGCCCCTAAATCCATGTGATTTAAGATTAACCATTGCAGGCCAGTTTTTTGATTTGATTGTCAACTCCAGGACTTCCAGGATATTGATCTCAGGAAAACCATTTTCCCTTTCAAAGCCTGTTAGTACAAGTGTAGAGCAGGGTGTTGATGCACATCTCATTGCTTAGGTTTTATATAATATATTTATATATAATATACATATAGCCAATCTAATGTAAAATATTTAAAGCTAGTAAACCCTTTTAAAAGAAGATTCAATAATCTATCCTTATATCCTATATATCTGTATCCTCTTTTTCTTTCTATTTTTTTAACACAAATCGTGAATCTAATTGTTCTTGTTTAACTTTTTTCTAACCATAACCATTAATAATTTTTAACCTAAACAATGACAATCATCCATAACCCATTGACGGACCAAAAACCACCTACCCCACCTCTTGGGAATGTGGGCGCCATGTTCTTAAATTACTTTCTGCTGCCTGGGGGTGATGGTATCTTTAGGGGATCCTGTAAAGAAAAGTTTTGTTAAGTGTCAAGTCCTGAAATAAGTAGCTGTGTCATTTGTTGTCCAGTCTCTGCATAACAGGAAAGTGCACGGCTTGTCTCAAATCCTGGCTATAGTAGTCTGTGAAGCTGGTTCATCTCAGTGAGCTGCCTCGAAATTGTCCTGAGCAGTTTGTAGTCCAAATCTAATCTTTGGTTGGTGTTTGTCAGCCTAGCGGCTTTGTCAGAGTCCATGTGAAATCATCATTGTGGGGCCCCATCTTCCTTTTGGATACTTCAAGTTCACAATTAAGCATTGTCCTGGATCACTGCAGAAAACTGATAAGAAACTAAAACCCAACACAATGTACAGGAAGCTAAATATATTACTATTTATTGAGCATAGGATTAATAAAAATAGAATAGTCCCTTATTTTTTGTTATTCTTCTGTCCTGTATCAGGTGGCTCTTCTGATATGATATTGTATTTTGTATTTTCTTTTAACTAGTATGCTAGAGTTTAGCGAAGGATAGAGCCACATTCCAACTCTAAAGCCAGCTTTAAATTATAATTAAACTGGGACTTTAACTAATAAAAAAAATTGTAGAGGTTAAGCAATGAGATTTTACCCTATGAATTATACTGGTACCAATAGTTACAATATTCTTTTGCTTGTAAGTTTTCCTGGATAGCCTCCCTTTTGCTTTAGACATCTACATGCCCAAGGTCTTTTAACTTCTTGAAGATGGGTATTCCCAGTTTCCTGTAAAGACAAAAACAAAATCCTGCCCCCAGCCTTTCATTTTTTGGTTTTGCTTTTTTTGTTTTTTACAACTTAAAGAATTGTAATATGAGTGAATGAGCTATCAATTTTATTTTCCTGAAGTTTCTCTGGTTCAAATCGAGTCTTTATTAATTTTGATGGTATCCATAATTTTTCTTCACCTGCGGAAACAAAAGCAAAACCCCTTCCCCAACGGAGCACATATCCTAGCTTCCACTCAGAGGTTAGTACATCTTTGAAGTAAACAGGCTGATTTAGTTCAGCTGTTTTTTCTATAGTCCAATGCCTTTCAGCAGCTGTTGTTCCTTTCTCATTAGCATTGAGAAAATTCAAAGTTAATAAAGCATTATGTAGTCTATCTCTGAGGGTCTTTGTTATTCCTTTCTGTTTATTTAACATATCCTTTAAAGTTCAATTTGATCTCTCTATGACTGCTTGCCCTGTAGGATTTTTTGGTATTCCTGTAATATGCTTTATATTATAATAAGCCAAAAAAAATGTTTCATTTTACTAGAGACATATGCTGGAGCATTGTCAGTCTTAGTTTGTACAGGTATTCCCATGATTGCCATAACTTCTAGCAAATGTGTGATTACAGAATCAGCCTTTTCTGAACTCAAAGCAGTTGCCTATTGGAATCCTGAAAACGCATCTAATGTATGATGGACATAGCTTAATTTCCCAAATTCTGTAAAAGGAAATACATTCATCTGCCATATGTCATTTCTATGTATACTTTTAGGATTACTTCCTGCTGGCAATGGAGTTTGGTTATAGAAAGAATAGGTGGGACACCTTGTTACAATTTCTTTGGCTTGTTGCCAAGTGATAGAGAAATCTTTTCTTAATCCTTTGCTATTGATGTGATACTTTTTATGAAATTCTAAGGCCTCTAGTGTAGTAGGAGGTTTCTGGCCTGGACTTTCAGGCCTAGCCTCAAGGTGCAGACCCGCAGACCCACAGAGCAGTAGAGACACACAGATGCATACGATAGTTTTAGGCTGATCAGCCTCAGGCCCAGGCATATATTTTTCTATCTCTTTATCCTTCATCTAACCCATGACTCTTCCTGTTCAGCCATGAGGCTCGGTACCTTTCTTTAGAGCAGCATAGTTGTCCTCTGCTTCTTTCGGCTTCTCTCTCATGTTCTCTATGTGCTTCCTGTTTTCAGAGTTCTATTAGTCTGGTAGCCCTGCCCATACTTCCTGCCTGCCTTTGGCTAATCAGTGCTTTTTATTATGTGGGACATAATCTCCCACACTCTAGTACATTTCCTATTATTAATTTATCAATTTCATCATTACCTTGTGATAAAGGACATGGCAGACCCGTATGGGATTGAAAGCACGTTATATAGAAGGGATGATTCCTAGTCTTGATTATTTCTTGTAACTGAATAAATAATGAAGTTAATTCTGATTCATCATTAATAAAATTAGCTGTTTCAGTGTGTAGAACAATTTTTTCTACATACTGAGAGTCAGTGACTATGTTAAGAGGTTCAATAAAATCTATTAACACCATCGCGATAGCATATAGTTCTGACTTTTGAACAGAATTATAAGGGCTTTGAGACACTTTACTTATATGTTCTGATTAGTAACCAGCCTTTCCTGATTTGTTTGCATCAATATAAAATGTAGGAGCCCCAGAAATTGGTTTATCTCATACAATACGAGGAAGAACCAATTAGTTTTCTTTAGAAATTCAGTTCTTTTGCTTTGAGGCTATTTGTTGTTAATAATATGAAATAATGAAGATGCTTTGAGAAGTAGGAAGCATTTCACAAATTCAAGAGAGAAAGTAATGCCAGTGTTTACTATAACCCTGTGTGTAAACGAGGCAATGTCATCCTCAGGTCTAAACTCTTCAGTTGTTTTCTGCTGCAGCTGCAACGCTGTCCAGATTCTTTGCCATAGCCTAAGGGTTCTGCCAATTCTTCTTTCTCCTCCAGATGTAGCACCCCATTCTGACCTACAAAGTCTGGTTCTTTGTGCATGCTCAGTGTCTCTTTGTAGTGGAATTATGTAACATTGTAAATAATGGCCCTCACCCAGTGGTTTAATAAAACTGCTGATTGGCCAAAGGCAGACAGAAGTGTGGGAAGGGCTACCAGACTAAGAAAACTCTGGAAGAACTGAGCAGAAATGCCACAGAGAAGCCAGAAGATGCAGAGGACAACTATGCTGCTTTGAGAAAGGTATCAGGCTACTTGGCTGAACAGGATAAGAGTCATGGGTTAGATTAAGAGCAAGAGCTAGCAAGTTATATGCCTGGGCCCCAGGGCAATTAGCTTACAATTAATGTAAGCTTTTGTGTTCTCTGTGAGACTATGGGTCTGCGGGTCTGCGGGTCTGCGGGTCTGCGGGTCTGTGGATCCAAGCCTTGAGGATAGGCCCAAAAGTCTGAGCAAGAAACCTAATACAACATCTCTCCATATCACCACCTCCATATATGTACAACATTCTCTCTTCCTAGGGTGTTCTTCCTTTGTTAGCATGCCCAGTTCTCTTCTCTTTCCAATTCACTTCTTTCCTTCAGCCTTACTGACGAGATGGTTGTGCAGTATGTGTCCCCAGAGGGTGCCAGTGACATTCACTCCAGACTTCAGGACTGTCTTCAGCTTCACTGCCCTGAGGCTCTCCACTCTTCCTAAATTTCTGCTTTACATATCTGCACAGTTACAACCATTTATTTCTTAGATGGAGACCAGTACTCACAGAGTCCTTAGCACCTAAAATACCTGAACACAGTAGGTTCTCAGTGAATGTGTTATGGATTGTCTTGCTGAAAAGAACACAGAACTCATAACATCCTTTCCTGATCTGATATCAATGAATAAATATATGCCGAGCTAGAACCTCAAGTGCATTCCATCATTCACCTCTGGTCTCAGTGCCAATGTTGATCTGGAAGTTGTAATACATCAATGGTCCATGAGTCAGGTGTAAAGAATTCCAGAAGAAGGGAACTGAGCCTGCTCTTCAACTGCTGAGACATATCCCTGCTTACTCTTCTCTCTAGAAACAAAATAGCCTAAGAAAATGTGATGAGACTGGAATCTAAAGTCCTAAAGATTTGAATTTTACTTTTCTTCTATGGTGGGCAGTGATGACAGGTGAATAATTATAAAATGTGCTGGCTTTCCTCCTTTTTAAATTAAGCAAGGCATTTTATAAGAATTTTCTTGAGCTCTAAAAAAATGTCTGTAATAATGTGATGTAACATTACTGCTGTTACAACTGATTAATAAACGTCTCCAAGTAGGCAGAGGTCATTACTTCTCTATCACCTGGTCATTAGGTTGTGGGTAGAGATCCTTGAGAATGAAAGAAAAGCCAGGAAAATAGAAGAAAGAGAGGTGTAGACCAAGCAAATTAGATTTGGCCAAGGCACTTTAGAAACAGAATTTTCATCTTTTTCTCATGTTTTAGTGTAATTCCCCCCATTCTCCCAATCTGTTAGTAAAGTGACCTACACATAAAAATCCTAAGAGGTTTGTTTAGGGATAGTAATGATTCTGTTTTATATTCATGCTGAACAATCCAAGCAGGATGGAGCTGGAGTCTTAGGGTGTCTAGTGCTGTGATGAAGTACCATGACCAAAACCCAAGTTCATGAGGAGTGGATTTATTAGAGTTACACTTGCACACTGTAGTTCACCATTGGAGGAGGACAGGACAGGAGGCAACAGTGGTGAAGGGTGCTTATCTTGCTCCCCTGGCTTACTCTGCATGCTTTCTTATGGAACCAAGGGCCATTTGCTCAGGGATGGCCTCATTCATGATAGGTCAATCATCCCACACCAATGTGTAATTAATAAAATGCCCTATAGTCTTTCCTACAGCCGAATCTTATGGAGGCATTATCTCAACTGATGCTCCTTTTTTAAAAGTCACTACTAGCTTATAGCAAGTTGACATAAAAGTAGCCGATACAAGAGGTAATGCTTAAACTAATTAAGTAAAAATAGATCTCACAACCTATAAGTTCCCAGAGATTCCTTTGAAATGAAAGAGAATCATTAACTACTCTATAGATGTATATGTGTGTGTGGTATTCATGTATGTGTATACATAATCATGTACTAGTGCACATGCCTATGTGGAGGCCAGAAGACAACCTCATGTATTCTTCAGTGGTTGTCCACTGTCATCATCATCATTATTATTATTATTATTATTATTATTTATTATTATTATTATTATTAATTATTGCAACAATTCTCTCTGGCCTGGAACTCACCCAAAAGGTCAAGCAAGCAACCCATTAAGCCTGTCTTAATCTTTCCAGATCTAGGATTACAGTTGGTTCTGGGGATTAATTCAAATTGTAAAGCTTGCAAGCCAATTACTTAACCTCAGTGTTGAGAATATGGTCTTTAGACCTTGGGATACTGAGATCTCTTCTTAGCCCATAGTCCATGGTTTAAAAGCTCTGTAGTTTAAATGTCTTGCTCCCTCTAAAGCTCAAATTTAAACTTACTCCTGAGTGTAGTCATCTTGGTAGGTGAAGAGGTTATGAGGTGATGGGAGGTACTGAAGTGGGATCCCTCTAATCCCTCACTTTCTTATAAAGACTATTATAAAAGATTTGCAGGGGGAGTTCTCTCCCTCCCTCTCTCTTTTTCTCTTTTTTTCTCTCCCCAGCTCTTCGCTGTGAGAAGCGGCGATCCTTCTCTCTTGGGAACACAGCATACAGATCCTTCTCTCTTGGGAGCACAGCATACAGATCCTTCTCTCTTGGGAACACAGCACATGGATCCTTCTCTCTTGGGAACACAGCATACAGATCCTTCTCTCTTGGGAACACAGCACATGGATCCTTCTCTCTTGGGAACACAGCATACAGATCCTTCTCTCTTGGGAACACAGCATACAGATCCTTCTCTCTTGGGAGCACAGCATACAGATCCTTCTCTCTTGGGAACACAGCACATGGATCCTTCTCTCTTGGGATCACAGCATACAGATCCTTCTCTCTTGGGAACACAGCACATGGATCTTTCTCTCTTGGGAACACAGCATACAGATCCTTCTCTCTTGGGAATACAGCATATGAATCCTTCTCTCTTGGGAACACAGCACATGGATCCTTCTCTCTTGGGAACACAGCATACAGATCCTTCTCTCTTGGGAACACAGCACATGGATCCTTCTCTCTTGGGAACACAGCATACAGATCCTTCTCTCTTGGGAACACAGCATACAGATCCTTCTCTCTTGGGAGCACAGCATACAGATCCTTCTCTCTTGGGAACACAGCATACAGATCCTTCTCTCTTGGGAACACAGCATACAGATCCTTCTCTCTTGGGAGCACAGCGTACAGATCCTTCTCTCTTGGGAACACAGCACATGGATCCTTCTCTCTTGGAAGCACAGCACATGGATCCTTCTCTCTTGAGAACACAGCATACAGATCCTTCTCTCTTGGGAGCACAGCACATGGATCCTTCTCTCTTGGAAGCACAGCATACAGATCCTTCTCTCTTGGGAACACAGCACATGGATCCTTCTCTCTTGGGAACACAGCATACAGATCCTTCTCTCTTGGGAGCACAGCATATGGATCCTTCTCTCTTGGGAGCACAGCATACAGATCCTTCTCTCTTGGGAACACAGCATGCAGATCCTTCTCTCTTGGGAATACAGCACATGGATACTATTTTGGAAGCTGTGTTTCAGGTTTTAGCAGACACCAGACCTGCTGGTGGCTAGAGCTTAGATGTTCTGGACTTATGACTGTGAAAATCAAATTTCTTTTCATTCCCTTCTTCTCTTCCTTTTTAAAATTGAGAATATAATATGATTACAACATTTTTCCTTTCCTCCCTCAAAGCCTCCCATACACCCCTCTTCACTCTTATTCAGATTTATGGCCTCTCCTTTTATTGTTATTGTATGATATATTATATACATTCCTAAATATAACTTTGTTTTCTTTATAATTTACCCAGCCTTATGTTACAGCATCAGGAAAAATAATTAAGTAGTTTCAAAAAATCTCATCTAGACTTTCTTGGCAGGATACCCCAATTACCCTCTAAATTTTATATTTACATGATGTCAGCTAATCATCATCATGCAATAAATAAAAGTAATTATTCTCACCTGGAAAAGGCCCAGATAATCTGTCATTTCTCCAAGTGCCAAAGTCCAAACCCCCAAAAGACCACCAAGAGACCAGTCTGATGTAACAGCACAGTCTCCTTATTGACAAGCTAGTTTGGATCATTTCTGTCCTATGCATCAGTGAAGTAGGAGTACAAGGTGACCCTGTGCAGCACAAGGCAAGGATTTTTACTAGGGGGAAGGGAGTCTAGGTGCTTCGGAGCTGAGGGTTACAGTCCTGGGATTGGTCCAAACTCAGGTATCTGTTATGAATTCACTGGCTGTTTTGAATTCTAGGGATGTTTCAACATTTAACTGTGGTCAAGATCAGCAGGTGTGTACCAAGAGACTATCTGTCCTAGTGTTAATGTTCCTTCCCCAGGAAGGGATTGTTTAGATGTCGTGTATTTCCGGGGCTTCTCTCTGGATGGTGTCTGCTCCTGGATCCTTCCTGGCACCACTGGGTACTGCCAGTAAGCACCCAATGTCCATCTGTCTTTCATTAACTCTGACATGGCAGTTGTGTGGCCAAACTGCTCTGGGCCACACACCATACCTAATAAACAACAAATTCAAATTTTAAATTTAAGTCTTTCACTAAAGACCACAAGTGTTAAAGCAATTTTTGTGTTTAGGAAGAACTGCAGGAATCATATGACGTAGTCCAGGAGCCCCTCCCTGGGCCCAAGCCTCAAGTATTCTTTGCTACACACTGTTGTTCCTGCCATCCACTCAGTGTCAGAATGAAGAACTGAATGGGAGAAACTAGTGTTTGAGCCAAGAAGCCTTTATGGATTCTGTGTTAACGTAAGTGAGAACAGATCACAAACAATACCAGTAACCCACACTAGAGTTTATTAAACAGAACAAGGCAAGTGGTGACTCGGCCTGTGGGAAATGTGTAGGAAGAAAGGTGCAGGGTTTGAAGCCTAAAGGCATGTGTGGCGAGTGGAGTTTACGTGGTCACATCTGGTCATGCATTTGGATGAAAGGGGCGTGCCCCCATATGCATTCCTGCTTCAGGAATCCCAACAGATTTAAGATCACCAGGTATCAGATCTCTAGCTGGGAACAATAAAGCAAGCAGATGAAGGATCTGACCTACAAGAAATTCCAGTGCTTGCAACAAAGACTCTGGGTCCTGGCTGTGTATTCAAATCCTGCTGTGCCTTCACAGGCTCTTCTATTCTGTTGTGATGGTGTGAACCTCAGGAGGCTTCAACCTCCGGTTTTCTGAAGCTATTCCAGATCTCTAATATGTGGTCAGTGCTGGACAGAGCAGCCCTAAAGCTATACCACAGCTAACAGAGTTCCCAAGGGAACCCACCCTTTGATCAGACCCTAATATCAAGAGCCGCCATCCTTCCTAGGACGCCACAGAGACCAAAGAGCGGCTAACCCGGCAGGCACATTACTCTGTGGATTGACTGCAAGCTTTGAGCTATGCTTCTCTTTCTAAACAAGTCAGTTGTCTCCAGACATCATTATTCCTCTGGCATTGCCTTTGTTTCAGACACCTCTGAAAGATGTGTCCACTTATCTCCAGAGCACTTTCCCATAAAGTTCAGTCATGCTGGGTGAGGTCACAGGTACACAATTTGCATCCATCACACCTTTTATGAATAGGAAGAAATTGGCTTGTTTTATTTTCTAGCACCAAGGAAACAGATTTCTTTCTAAGCTTCCCACAATAAATCTTATTAAATCTTTTCAGTGGTGTTTCCATGGTTATATGAAAGGAAAATCATACAGTAATTGTTTTAAATAATACAGCACGGCAGGCTAGAGAGTACACCTGAATTTTTGTCAGCTGTGTGCTGTGTCTGTTTACACAGAAGTGTTCCTTGAGCAGGGGAAAGGTTTCTGCAGTCACCAGGAGATGCACTGCAAAGTCAAATCCAGACTGGGAGAAACAAACCACTGAATCCCTGAGTTCCTTGCTCTGCTCCACCAGAGCCCCAGACCTGATTTGCTTATTTTAAGTGGAAATTACAGTGCTGCATGAGCTCCATCACATTAAAAAAAAAAAAAAAAAAAAAAAAAAAATCCTGCCTCCCAGACACCCTGGTAATGTATGAGTGTCTTTCTGTATCCTGTGAATACCATTCTCTAAATAAAGGAGCTCTTTTTGTCCTTGGCGAACGCCGTGGCTATAGGTAGGAGCATGGGTAAGAGAAGGAGGGTGGAGTCAGACAGAGATTGATCAAATGCTCAAAGAAGCAACATGGAACACAGCAGGGCCATGTGGCAGGATAGACTAGTGTAAATGGGTTGAGTTAAGATGAAGGAGATAGCTAGCAATGTGCCTGAGCCATAGGCCAAACAGTATGAAATTGATATAAAGGTCTGGGTCATTTGGGGGAGGGGGAGAACAGACATGGGCAGATCCAGACTGTAGGGCTAGTCCAGGCCAGAAACCCTACTGTTACACTCTGGTCCTCAATAGGAAAGAAAATTGAATGGATCTTTGCTTAGATCAAGATAAAACCTGAAAGGGACCAAGCATATAAATTGTCCCATAGTCTCAGGAGAAATCCAGACACTGCATAGCCTTAGCCCAAATAGTCATAGCAAAATGCCATGGATGAGAGTCCCTGTCTATATAAGTTCAGCTGATGAGGCTGTTCCAAGTTGCCTCACCTCTGGGAAACTCCTGATCTTCATTTATAAAGCAATTAAAATGTATGTACACAGTCAGATTCTGAATCTCAAATCAAGGAAAGGTTATGAAGTACATAATCTTCAAACTTGTCAAAACCATGATCAATACATTGCAGTAATTTTATGAAATAATTTCAACACTACTGTAAACAACCCCCTACCCTAGTAAGGTAAATATGAAGATTGTTGCGTGCTTGTGTGTGTATGATGTTCAGATAAATTCAGCAAACACTTCCTGTTTAGGAGTCACAGAGGTTACTAGAAGATGTGGGAGAAGGCCTGCTGCCTGCCCTGAAGGTGCTCTCAGATCAGAACTGAGCATCAGCTGCTGCTCATAGCCCATAGCTGAACCTCATTGTGTGGCGACTCCAGGACAAGTGGACTTGTGAATCAGGCTAGACCGTGGGTGGGAGAGAAAGAGAGCGTTATACTATCACTGATGCAAATGTAGCAAATATTCAACTTAATAAGGATACAAGTCCCTCAGATTAGCCCCAAAGAGAGTTCAAGAGAAATTTCACCTGACTGCCTTTTTCTCCAACCGCAGCTGATGCTGATGAGAATCTCAAGTGGCTGGAAAGTTGGATAAATAGAAAGACGGAGGAAAAACTTCTCCAGGAATGCATGAAATTCATTTGACCAACAGGCAAAGGAAAATGGCTCCAAACATTGTTGACCATTTTGAAATCTATGATAGTTTATTTTAAATTCTCTTTAAAAAAAATGCTTTAGAGCATGGATAAGAAAAAGTAATAGAAGACTGAGTGAAAAGTATTACCTCATTCAGAAGTCATCTTTGGAGACAAAATCAAGACATAGTTGAGATGATTTGCATTATTCCAAGAGCAGGCAAGGATCTTCAGGCCCCAGCAGGAGACATGGAGCAGACCCACCAGATTCCAGGACTTGGGCCACAGCATGAGCCAGCTATGCCCCATAGGAATGCCAGTCAGCTCAGCCTCTGCCTACAACTCACTCATCAATCTTGAACCTGTCATTTTTCCAAAAACAGTTCATGTGCTATTCCCGGCCATCTCCAGAACTTAGTCACAAGTTGAGATGCAGATTGGGCTTCTATCTTCATATCACTCCCTATAATAATAACACAATGTCACAGACTAGGTTGGCTTTTCAACAATGGAAATTTATTTTTTGTGATTATGGAGGCTGGAAGTCTAAAGTTAGCTTTCCCACTCAGACAGGCTGAGGTCTCCTGTCATCCAGGTTTCTGGTGTCACCATCTTCAATTCTCACATAGCAGCAAGAGGTACTCATAAGGGTACTGATCCCATGAGTGATGGCTCCATTCTCATGACTTAATTACCCCCTAAAGCCCCACTTTCAAATACTGTAACACTGGGATTTGAATTGGTAGGGACACATATAGCAGCTTCCTCTCCTCCAAGCATATACCAACACACCTGCCATTTTCCTGCCATGAAGATTTCCTTGCATTTAGCTCACTTTCTGGGCCTGAGAAACTCAGAAGTGGCTTTCTGAAGCCCAAGTCAGGACTATGTAGCTGAAAAGAGTACAGGTTTTATTAACCTTTAGGACAAACCTGTCTTATCTATTAGGCATTGTCCTAGTGTCTTAAGTAAGTATGTGCATACTCGTGAGCTTAAATTAGCCTGCAAAGTTTCCTTACTTTCCTGCCAATCACCCTCTGGTTTGCTTTATTATATGGAGAAAGGGGAGAGACAGTCAGCATCTCCTGAATGCCCAATTTATGCCATGTATGCAATGCCATGTATCCCCTAACATGTTTATGGCAGAAATGGCTATCTGTTCCCAGCTTTGCCTTTTCCTCCTGTCAGTGATAGAACTGTTGGTTTCACACGTGAGATCAGACACATACTCTATCAGATGCCACACTAGAGTTTATCAGGAGAGTTGCCAAGCGAGTATGAGGGAGAGACGCAGAAGAGAAAGAGATGGACTTTCACATGGCAGCTCTTTTAAAGAGAGTGGGTGGGCACAGATTTACATAGCCATACCTAGGGGCGTGCCCTCCACACCTAGGGACATGCCCTTCACACCTGCCCTCCCTACGCAGTGTGCTCTGCTGATGCCATGTTGGGTTTACCACGCGGTTGCCATGTGCTGGGAATTCATATATTTCCCATGGTGCCATTTTGGGATTTACCACATAGCTGTTACGTGCCAGGAATCCTTACAATGACTCTTGGCTTCTTAATGAAATACAGAATACAGATGAAATACAGAATAGTCATTTAAATCTGTGTATCAGATGAAAAATGAGAACAATACTTCTCAGATATACTTGCACTAGCTTGTTTTAAGTCACTGATCTCACATTCTTGCCCTTTTTTCTATTTATTATCTGGAACAGAGTTGCCCTAAGGTCTCTTCTGAAATTGCCCTGTGATGACATTCTGGCCAAAGGGAATGTAAACAGCAGTATTTTTCAAAGGTAGTTCCTGACCTGTTAGAATGCAAAGCCAATGATGGGACAAGTCATCTGGGACCTGTTACATTATTTTGGGAATGGAAGCCAAGCATGGTCTGGAACATGAAGAAAAACTAAATCTGTACAATCTGTACTTTGACAATGCCGTTGGGGTTTCCTGCTGCCTGCAGGTGAAAGGTGAACCGAAGGAAACTAGTCACTGTGACATCTACTCTCACTGGACCTTGAAATAAAGTCGTGTGATTCACATCCTGGCAGTGTTTTGAAACTAGTCTTTCTCAACAGTGTGTTAGTACACTATTTCCTTATATGCTTACTCTGAGGGTGAGAACTCTTATCAAGTCCCCTGTTTTATAACATAATACTAAACCTGTTGCAGTATGTCTGAGATCTAAAGCTTTCAGTTTTTAGTTTTCTGCTTCACCAAAACCCACAGAATGTGGACATACCTGTTATTTCTTGGTGTCATGGTTTCTAGTACTCTGTCTCCATACCTTCATATTTGAGAGAGATATGCTTATGTTTATTTGCTTCCTTTTGGGTCTCTAAAGAAATTTATCCACTCTAGATTATGATGGTTCCCTGTGAAAAATGTCTTACCTGAGCAATGATTCAATACAAATTCTTCAGCTTTTGTAAAGAATTGGTAACAACAGCTCTATTTGTATTTTTGAAACATATTTTATTGTTTGGCACTCCCTGAAAAATTCAATTTTCATGTAATAAATTTCACATAGAATTTAGAGCTAAATAGTGCTATACTATTTGTAAAGAACTATTCCCTGTTTATCTCTCTGTTTTGAACAAGTATTTACAGAAAACGAGAACCTGACAATTACACTTTTGCTATGGTTTCAACAACTCTTAGAACTGAGCATGTTTGCTTGAGGTCAGTCACCTTATTCACTAAAATATTTACTTTTCCCCAGGGTTTATTTTTTCCTTCTTGGCTCTGATTCTTTCACATAAGAATGCATCTGTGTTAGTGTTGTCCACTTCCCACCCACTTCCCATCCACTTCCCATCCACTTCCCATCCACTTCCCACCCACTTCCCATCCACTTCCCACCCACTTCCCACCCACTTCCCATCCACTTCCCACCCACTTCCCACCCACTTCCCACCCACTTCCCATCCACTTCCCATCCACTTCCCTTCCTTAACAAACATTTGTTCACCGTTCCCCTTCTATACAATCCTATGCTTTACACTTATGACTTCTTAGCTTTTTTTTTGGTGTTTTTGTTTTGTTACTTTTGAGACAGGCCTCCTAGCCCTTGCTAGCCTAGGCCTGCATTATATAGGTCTTGAACTCACAAAGATACAGCCCTCTCTGTCACACTCAGCTGCCTTAGCTGTCCCTCAAAAGGAACGAACAAGTGCCAATGAGTAGCCTATCCCACAATTTATATGAGGGTCAGTAATAAACTCAATATTTTGCAAAACTCACATTCTTTTTTCCTGTTTAGAGAATGAAAATACGAGTCCCACCCTTTAATGTTTTCACACATTCACAGACCAATCCTGGACACCACTGTGAGGGAGCAGGATTTTGTCAGGCACCTTTCGAAATTTCCCCTTTTGCCATAGGTCTTTCTTGCTCCCAAACACTGAGTAATTGTGGATAGGTCTTGTCACCACCCACATGTGGCTACCAATCTCCTTCTCTAAGGACATCACAGGCACTCATTCTGTCTTGGTGTGAACGTCAGTGAGTTTGCTGCTGACAGGCTTCCTGCCTAGCGTCACAGGAGCCATAGTAGTTTGTAAACCGGCTGCACTGACTGCTCAATAGATTTTAAGCTCTGCATGACTTCTGAGAAATTTTAGCAACTTGCAGGATTGGGATCAAAAGGCCACAGCACAAACTCTCAGAGCTCTTTTGCTACTATTGACTGGGAGCTGCCTAGGGACAGGCCATTCCATTACCACATCTACAGCTACAGTACTTTTCACCTTTTAATCAATTTCCAACTTTCATGTGACTGTGTCACTAGGCTGTGAGTTTTTCCTGGTCTTATTCAACTCTGACTAGCCTACACCTAACAGAATAAAGAATAAATGTAGGGTATGATTCACACTGCTGTGACACCAAAATCACAAGAATACTCTCTCTGTACACACATATGAGTGTGTGTACACATGTGTATATAAAATATTTTTCTTGGCTAAGTCAATGGCAGTGCACCACTGTTACTGTCCTTGTATAAACAAATGGGCTTCAAATGTTGTTGGACATTTCAGGAGTAAGATTTAGGACCCTGAAATAACATCTGCTTCACCAAGTCCACATCAGAAAAATCAAACAAACCAGAAGATGATTATTTTTCTGTTTTTGTCTTAAGAATCCAGAACTGTGGTCAATGGAAACAGCACAGTTTGAAATAAAAATATTCAGGGCAAGCCAAGTGACACATCTGGTGAGAGGGAAGGAAAAGGCCAGTTCTTTCATTGCAGTGGCACAGGCACAGACATCTGGGCATGTCAGCCCTGGGAATGTTTGGGAAGCACCAGTCCAGTAATCCTGTGAGAGCTGGATGATGAATATTATAGCTGAAATCTGGAAGGTGGTCCAGGATAAAGTTTGAACAATGGTATAAAATTATTGTGCTGATAGGCTCTCAATCAATCCACTGCTCTGAAACTAAAGGAACTGATTTCTTTTCTTTCTTTCTCTCTTTCTTTCCTTCTTCTTTGTTATCTTCTTCTTCTTCCTCTTCCTCCTCCTCCTTCCTCTATTTTTTTTTCCCTTGGAGCAAAAGACTCTTAACCTTTCTTGGATAATATAAGACATTTTCTCAGCAGGTCAAGCTGGTACATATCTATATCCTAGCACTAAAGAAGCTGAGGCAGGAGGATTGATGAGAGTTCAAAGCCAGTCTGACTTCATGAAAGGACCTTGTCTCAAACACCCAAAGACAAACAAATAAATAAAAATGTCATTTTCTCAAGTACGTAGCTAGTCTAGCTACAGTTTTCAAAGGTCTGTGTTTACCCTTATTCACTGACTCAGTCACCTAGGCATTGGTTAAAACTGAACATCCTCTGAGCCCTTCTCTCAAACTTCTACCCACTGGGTTTGAGGCATGGCATTGGGATTTTTATTTTAACACATTCAACATGGGGTACTTGTAGAAACCCTTTAAAAAGCAATGCAAAATACACTGTAGCCCCAAAAACCCTCAGAGCAAAGTCGTGCTCAAATCATGACAGTTTCATCAAAGATATAGGTGGATGTAGCCATTAGGAGTTATGGTTGTGCATCAATGAGAATTTTCTTTGTTACCAAGACACCTAAAATGTTATCATTAAGAAAAGACATTATTATACTATATGAAACATATCAAGATTCCTCATGATAACAGTTATAATCAACATCTATTTTCTGAGAAAAAAAATGTATTTTATCAAGAAGCTATTGTTGGGTCAGTCTCTTAGGAGGATTTACAGTAGCAGCAGAAGTCACCGTCATGATTTTTAATGTTTCAGAAGGCTTCTTGGGAAACATTGAGAGGTACAAGCTGAAGCAAGAAAACGTCAAGGTCCAGCCGTGTGCTGCTTCGTTTCTGTTTCTCTGTCTGGAACACTCTTCTTCCCACAGTCTCTACTTGCTGTGCTAAAATCTAGGGTAGGATGACACTATCCACAGTGTCCAGTTGTCTGTCACCTCCAAGCCAGTTACCTGCACCAAAAGCTTGTCTTTGAAAGTCCATTCCAATTTCCTAAAATGAAAAGTTCAATTGACTGAGCTTATACAAAGCAGATCCAATCACTTGTGAGCTGTGGCTTAGCACCTGCCTAAGGACATGTTTATAAGACACAAACCTGATCTCAGTTTTCCCAGAAAGCAATCTGTAAAATCTGAGGAGATATCCACATGGTTTATACAACTGCTATGAATTCCATGGTTCATAAATAAAAATTTTATTTTATTTTTACTCAGAAGGCTTTGGAAACACTTCAAAAACTGGAAGTTCTAGGTGCACTCCTGGATTCCTAGCCTACTGTAAAAATTCCTCTGCTCTTCTGGGGCAGACACATTCTACACATTGGAGCCAACATCTTAGAGAAAGCAGAAAAGTCAGATGATTCTTAGGAGTCCTTGGTCTCTCTGGTCAAAGAAAATAAAAGAGAACACTTCACCAGATGGAAGTAATTAGATCCAGAAAAACATCCTTCTTTTCTTAAACTCCACTAAGGACTTTCCAAGCACCACCTCTTCCCTCCCTCCACTGCCTCAAAGCAGCCATGGACACTGTGGCTGGTAGCCATGTCTCAGCCTCCACTGACAGTCAACTCCCATTTCCTGGTAGTTCTAAACTACGGGAACCTAACAAAGCAAGCTCTAAAGAATGGATGGTTCTGGAGTAATATTCAGCTCATGGGCTGTTTTTCATTGATGATAATTTGAGTTGGGTAGACCAGAGAGATTTATCCATACAACTAGGAGATCAAATCCTGATGAATGAAGTATTATTTTGTTGCTTAAGGAACGGTGAATAATTAAGAGGGCTGTTGGTCCTAATGAAGTTACGTTGCCAAGGTGAACTGAACAACATTTCTAAACCAGAGTGCTTCCTGCCTGTAGCAGATACTGCTACAAGTGAAGGAGAATCTCTGATCATGAGAAACCTAAGGAATTATATTGGTTGAGGTTTCTACTGCTGTGAAGAGGCACCCTGACCACAGCAGCTCTTTCAAAGGAAACATTTAGCTGGGGCTGGAGTACAGTTTCAGAGGTTTAGTTTATTATCTTCATGGTGGTATGCAGGCAGATATGATGCTGGAGAAGAAGCTGATAGTTCTACATCTTGTCCACAGGCAGCAGAAGCAACTCAACCCCACACTAGGCATAGCTTGAGTTAGAGACCTTAGTGCCCACCTCCACAGCGACACACTTTCCCAACAAGGCCACATCTACTCCAAGAAAGCCACATCTCCTAATTGTGCCATTCCCTATAGGGGGTCATTTTCTTTCAAATCACCACAGGAATAAACTTTGCTGTTGGGAGGTTTGAGCTGGACCTAAGAAACACCAAGTATCAGATCTGGCTTCAGAAATCTACCTGCTAAGAGGAAGAAACAAACTGTATTAGGGCAGGGCTCTGTCTACTTTGGGTTTCCACCTTGGTCTGCAGTTCTTCTGCTGGACACACAAGTGAGTAAGGCCAGAGGTTTCCAAAAGGAAAGTCCAAAAAGCCCTCAAAATGTACAACATGTAATTTAAAATGCAGCAGAAAATTTTAATTTTAAATTTTAGTTTTAAAAGAATCTTAAGGTATTTTTTTCTACTCTGAGGACATTAGTGAATCTTGTGGAAGTGCCATATTGCTTCTAATATGCTTATTTGGGGGTCTCCATGGGTAAAATACCACCGTACCAGTCATAGAAAATGAGAGGAACCCTACTAACAAAATTGGGCTCCAACCCCAGCCTTGTGTCCCAAGGGGGTAGGGAAAAGTTACTTTATCTCTTTTGGCTTTCAAAAGTCACCAAGAAAAGAATGATTCCTCACTCAGTGGCAATAAGGCTCAAATGAAATCTCCAAGTGCTTCACAAACGGGACATGATATGCTAACAGGAAGTTCCTCTGTGTTGAAATATTCACTAGGTTAAGTATGGACATGTGGGGTAGTATAAGACAGCAAAAGATTCTTCTGCCCTGTTGACAGCACTTGTGACACTGATCCTGCTCCAAACCACTTTACCATGAAGGAAGTTCCCTTTCCTGCCTAATGGGCTCATATTCACAGTATCCCAACGTAACACGAACGTAATGCAAAGGCATGTTGAATAAATACATTGGCTATAAAGGACAGATTTCATGTGGTCCCAAAAATGAAGTTGAAAGTTGCTCAGTTTAGACAGCCTCACCTCTGTGATGGCTAAAGAAACATCCATCTTGGTACCTCAAAGCTCTTTGTCTCTGACTCAAGCTCGTGGAAGATAAGTTTCCAACAACCTTGACCTCCACCCTCAAAGGTAGAGACATGACAAAGTGCTTGGGATATGATAAACTGCTTATTTTTGCTTTTGTAACCTGCTTATACAGACATTCAAGGACTCCTTCTTGTAGTCTTAGCCTAAGTGAATCTGGGATGGTAGCTGGGAGGAGAGAAAACTGCAGTCAGGATATAGTATACAAGAGAAGAAAAATTAATTTATTATTTTCTTAATTAATTAAGAAAAAGCTTTCCTGCATCTGCATCTAGACTACAAATCACCAATTTGACTTAGAGAATTCAGTCCTGTTAGCAGTTCTATTAAATTCACCTAATTATAATCTAAGTTGAGTCTGGAGGTCTTTCCCCAGGAGTTTTGAATCCCATAACACTACAGACCAGGAAGTCAGAGACATTGGCAGCTTTCAAAGGAAAAGGAAAAGAAAGAGTAAGGTTAATAAGATTCACTGGAGAAAATTATTCAGATATCACAACTTTAAACAAAACTTTGGGGGTAAAAATCAAATGTGAGAAATTTGTAAACAGTATTTTGCTTTGAACCATGTTGCAAAATTAAAGTATAAAGAATTGAATGTTGAACATTCAAATAATTTTGTTTAAAATTTTTATTTTCATATGCAGCTAATTTTATGGCTATGTTGATATAAATCTTTAGTCCAAGTGCTCAGAGGCTGAGACAGGAGATTGAGAGAAGCTCCAAGCCAGCGAGGTACAGAGAGGCTGTGCCTCAACATCAGATGAGTAAGAATTAGCTCCTAGAGAACCCTCCAGACTTCCACACTTTCTCACTATCTTCTTTTCCCCTACTGTAGCCCCAGGGCAGCTCCCACCTACCTGCTGTGTCCCAGGCCTCTGCCCACCTATCCCATCCCAGTTACATAGAGTGGGAGAAGTCCAGGTAGGCTGCCTCCTCACCTAAGTCCCCCACTCTTTCAGTATCTTGGCACTCCTTTTCACCTTCTCACCAGTCCTTTGTCTTCCTAGTTGCCTTACCCGAAACTTCAAGAAGAATGGAGACTCCCCACTCTACCAGAAACCAAACAGACCAGAAGACCAGAGAGGAAACAGAAACCAAGGAGCAAAATGCCCCTTTGACAAAGACAAACTAAGAAATTCGTACCTAGACCTTAAAGTACTTCAAACCCAGTTGTCAGAAGGTCAGTATAAGGACACAAGAAATAACAGCCAGGGCAATATATCACCACCTACTACAACAACCCCTGACTACCATACTCATCAAAACTTTCAATCACTATAGATGGAGTTAACAAGTTATTCTATGAAAGTTAAACACTATCTACAAATCCAACCCTACAGAAAGTTCTAGACTAAAACTCCAACCTAAGGAGGTAAACTACACCCATGAAAACACAGGAAATAAATAAGCTCACACCAGCAAAGTCAAAAAAAGTGAAACATACACACTACCATCAACAACAAAATAACACGGATTAGCAATCATTGGTCATTAATATTTTTCAATATAAATGGATTTAATTTCCCAATAAAAAGGCACAGGCTAACATAATGGATGAAAAAACAGGATCCATCCTCTTCTGCATACAAGAAACACAGCTCAACATCAAAGACATACATTAAGTCAGAGTAAAAGGTTGGAAAAAGGTTTTTGGGTCCAAGAAAACGGATCCACGATTCAAATATCTAGCAAAGTAGACTTCCAACCAAAATTAATCACAAGAGATGGAGAAGGACACTTCGTACTTATCAAAAGAAAAATTCACCAGGATGATGTCTCGATTCTGAACACTTATGCCCCAAATACAATGTCACCCACATTTGTAAAACAAATATTACTAAAGCTTAAAGGACACATTGAACCTCATACTGTAATAGTGGGAGATTTCAACACTCCACTCTTATCAATGAATAGGTCATTCAGACAGAAACTAAACAAAGAAATAATGTAGCCAACAAACATTATGACTCAAATGAATCTAACAGCTATTACAGAACATTTCACCTAAATACAATAGAATATACCTTATTCTCAGCACCTCCCAGAACCTTCTTCAAAACTGACCACATGTTTGGTCACAAGCAAATATCAACAGATACAAGAAATAGTCCCCTTTATCTTCTCAGACCACCACTTAAAGCTGGATTTCAACAAAAATAAACAAAACAGAAAGCTGCATACTCATGGAAACTGAATAACTCTCTACTGAATGACCACTGTTAAATAACATAAAAAATTAAAAAAATTCCTTAGAATTTAGTGAAAATAAATGCACAGCATATCTAAACTTATGGTACATGATATACTTGGTACTAAGAGGAAAGTTCATAGCACCAAGTTCCTTTATAAAGAAATTAGAGAGATCCCATACTTAACAGTACACCTGAAGCCTCTTAAAAAAAAAAAAGAGACAAACACACCCAAGAGAATTAATATGATTAATATGGCAGGAAAAATCAAACTCATGACTAAAATCAAAAATAGAAACAAAGAGAATAATACAAAGAATCAATTAAATAAAGAGTTGGTTCTTTAAGAAAGTCAACAAGATAGACAAACTCTTATAAAAGGAAGAGAGGGAATATCCAAATTAACAAAATCATAAATAAAGGGGGCATATAACAACAGACACCAAGAAAATATAAAGAATCATTTGGTCATACTTCAAAAATCTGTACTTCACAAAACTGGAAAATCTAAAAGAAATGAACAAATTTCTTGATAAATAGTACTTATCCAAGTTAAGCTAAATCAAGATCAGATAAACAATTTTAAAAGACTTATAACTCTTTAAATATAAGCAGTCTTTAGAAGTCTCCCAACACCCCCACAAAATCTACCAAACTCCGAAAGAAGACCTCAAATTATTTCACAAAATAGAAACAGAAGAAACACTGCCAAATTCTTTTTATGATAGCACAATTACCTTGATATCTAAACCACACAAAGACTCAACAAATAAAGAAGAGAACTACAGACCAATAGTCCTCATGAGCATTGATGCAAAAATATTCAATACTCACAAGCTGAATTCAAGAACACAGTAAAAAGATGACCCACCATGATCTTCGGTTTTATTCCAGAGATGTGGAAATGGTTCAATGTACAAACTGAAATAAATAAATAAATAAATCATCTCTTTAGATGCTTTAAAAAGACTTTGGCAAAGTCCAACAGCCCTTCATGATAAAATCCTTAGAGAGGCCAGGGGTACAAGAGACATACCTAAACATAATAAAAGCAATAGACATCAAGTTCATAGGCAACGTCAAATTAAATGGAGAGAAACTTAATGCAATTCCACTAAAATCAGGAAAAGATAAGGCTAGCAACTCTCTCCACATCTGGTCACTATAGCATTTAAAGTTCTAGTTTGAACAACAAGACAGCAAAAGGAGATCAAGGGGACACACATTGGAAAGGAAGAAGTCAAGGTATCATTGTTTGCCCATGATATAATAGTATACACAAGCAACTCCAAAACTTTTACTGGGAACTCCTACAGCTGATAAACACCTTTAGTCAGGTGGTCAAATACAAGAATAACTCAAAAAAAGCCAGTAGCTCTTTCAGATACAAAGGATAAGCAAGCTGAAAAAGAAATCAGGAAACAGCACCTGTCACAATAGCCACAAAATAATATGAAATATCTTTGTGTAATCCTAGTCAAACAAGTGAAATATCTGTATGACAAGAACTTCCTATCTTTGAAGAAAGAAATTGAAGAAGATAATCAGAAGATGGAAAGGTATCCCATGCTCATGGATTGGTAGGGTTAACAATAAAAATGGCCATTTCACCAAAATCCATCTATAGATTCAGTACATTCCCCCATTAAAATCCAAATACAATTCTTTACACATTTTGAAAGAACAAAACTCGATTTTATATGGAAAAAACAAGAAACACATATTATCCAAAACAATCTCTACAATAAAATAACTCTGGAAATATCACTGTTTCTGAGTTCAAGCTCTACTATAGTGCTATAGTATTAAAAGCCACATTGAATTGGCATAAAAACAGACAGGTGCATCAATGAAATAAAGTCCAAGACCTAAACATAATACATAAACCTATTGATGTCTGATTTTTTATAAAGAAGTCAAAGTTATATAATAGAAAAAAGAAAGCATATTCAACAAATTGTGCTGGTTTAACTGGGTGTTGGCATGTAGAAGATCTTTATCTATGGCCCTGCACAAAACTCAAGTTCAAGTAGATCCAAGACTTCAACATTAAGCCAGACACACTAAACCTTATAGAAGAGAAAATGAGAAATAGCCTTGAACACATTGAAACAAGAGACATTTTCATGAACAGAACATCAATAGCACAGGCACTAAGATCAACAATTAATAAATGGGACTTGGTAAAACCAAAAAACGCTTCTGTGAGGCAAAAAAACCACAGGAATCTACAGAATGGGAAAAAATCTTCAGCAACTCCACATCAATCACAGGGCTGTTTTTCCAAAATATATTTTAAAAACCCTATAAGAAACCAGACATCAATAAATCAAATAATCTAATTTAAATGGGGTATAGACCTAAAGAGAGAATTCCCAACAGAAGAATCTCAAATGGCCAAAAGGCATTAAAGTTCATCATCATTAGCCATTGAGAAAATCAAAACATCTCTGGCATTCTAACTTATAACTGTCAGAATGGCTAAGTTCAGTAACACAAATGATAGCTCATGCTGGAAAGGGTATGGATCAGGGGAAATACTCCTCCATTGCTGACGAGAGTCCAAACTTATATAGATACTTTGGAAATCAATATGGCAGTTCTTCAGAAAGTTGAGAATCAATTTATCTCAAGACCCAGCTTTACCACTCCTGGGCATATATTCAAAGGACGTTCCATCATACAAAGACACTTGCTCAACTCTGCTCATAGCAGCTTTATTTGCAATAGCCAAAAACTGAAAACAATATAGATATTCCTCAGCTGAAAAGTGGATAAAGAAATTGTAGTACATTTATAAAATAGAGTCTCACCAGCTATTAAAAACAGTGACACCATAAATTTGCAGTCAAATGGCTAGATTATTCCTGTTCATCAGTCTCTGTGTACAGACCTCCCTACCCAGGTAAAGAAAATAACAAAGATCAATGCAAGGGGAGAATGTCCAGGCTTCCACCCCTAAGACCCCCAGACTGGGCCATTATCTTTGGCTTTACCAGTTATACACAGCTTCACTCCTACCACTGATACTATGGTCTTCTCCCCAAACTTAGGGGAAAAAATGTCCATCATAATAGTTGAAATTTCAGGATATCTTTGATATAATGTTTGCAGAGACAATGATGCTACTGTTATTACCTCATAAGAACAATGGGACTTGACTACCTCCAGGGCTGAGAATGTCAAAGTTAGTACTTGAGCTCCCAGTCCATCATTTGAAAAGAAAATGTCTATAGAAGATTGGATCTCACAGTGCAGCCAAATATCAGCTCAGATCATAGCTTTGTTGCCATAGTTGTATGACCTCAAGTAAGTGATCCAAATTATCTGAGCTTCAAGCTCCCCTTCTATAAAAACAAGACTAGTTCTCCTTCCAGGGACTGGGGTGATATCTTAGGTCAAATAACCCACAAGCTCACTGAGAAGAGGATTTGTAGGTATATGGTTGATTTAAGTTTTACCACCTGTGGTTTGAGTAGAAATAGCTCCCATAGTCTCATACATTCTAATGCTTAGTCGTCAGGGATGACACTAATTAACAGAGATTAGGAGGTGACGCTTTGCTGGAGTAGGTGCAACCTTACTGACAACAGTGTCACTTGGGGCAGACTTTGAGGTTTCAGATGCTCACGCCAAACCTATTCTCTCTCTCTTCCTGCTTCCAGATGTAGAATTCTCAGCTCCTTCTTCCACACCACCTCTACCTACATGCTGCCATGCTTTCCACCATGATGATAATGGACTAAATTTCTAAACTGTTAGCCAGCCCCAATTAGATGCTTTTCTTTGTAAGAGTTGCTGTGATCATGGTGTCCCTTCACAGCAATTGAACACTGAGACACCCCTACAAGGGGGGTGTGCCAGCCTTAAGGTCTGCCCTACCTGAGTTTCAAAACCTTGCTCTGGTCAGTTTTTGGAAGGGAGGTCAGACAGCCAAGCATTCTTGCTCCCTAAACAGTGGGCAAAGAGGCTTTAAGCAGAGCATAGCTCTGAGTCGCAGGGAATGTGAGAGTCCCAAGGGTCTGGGAAGAGAATGCTGAGCTCTAAAATAGAATTAGTTCAACAGTGTTTGTGTCAAATATCTAGTAGAGTATCTTTCGTGAAAGAGGAGCTGCTGAAAGTTAAAAGTAGTTTCCTGGGTCTGTTAATGCCAAGGAGTCTACATTGTGAAGCACATCTAATGAGTAGCAGTCAAAACCTGTGTATGAGAAAAGAGTCTATTCTGCTAGACAAGAAAGATATAGCACCTTCATTCAATCCACAATTCAAGTAGCAGGCTGTGCCCTATGTGCTTTTCAGGACATTCCTCATTCAAGCCTTATTATAGTCCCAAAGGAAGATAATACGACTTTATATTAGTTATATAACTAGAGGCTGGTCCAGATTAGTAGAATACATTTCCTGCTGACACACAGCTAAAACACTTCAGAACCAGGACTCACAGACACATCAGGCCAGGTTTCAAAGAATATCTCCTTCTACCTAACCTCAGAGGCAGCCCTGAAAAGTGATTGGCAGATAATGCCAACCACCTGCTCAGTATTTTCTGAGCAGCAATGGACCAAGCAATGCCAGGTCTCAGGTTCCCTGAAATTAGTATTCATAAGTAAAACTAACTCATCTGTGGGGCCTCTTTAAATTAAATGAATTCAAATTCCCTTAGGTGTTAACTCTTCCCCTTCATGAGTTTCTTGCTGAGAACATGGGTGCCAGGGCTAGTGCTTTAGAAGCCATTCTGAACCATGGAAGCTAGAAGCTTGTAGATAAATTTTGAACTAAGTATATCTGGATAACTGATCTAGATGAAAATAAAACTTTATGTGTAGTGGGATTGTGTTCTGTTCCATTCTAAATAATTGTTCCACCTACTGGTTTAATAAAAATCACTGATTGGCTGAAGGCAGACAGGAAGTGTGGGTGGGGCTACCAGACTAAGAAAACTGGGAACAGGAAGAGCAGATGCAGAGGACAATTAGGCTGCTCTGAGTAAAGGTACTGAGCCACATGACTGAACAGGATAAGAATCATGGTTAGTTTAAGAGGAAGAGTTAGCTAGCACTATGCCAGAGCCACAGGCCAAACAGCATGAAATTAATACAAGCGTCTGTGTGTTTCTGTGGGACTGTGGGTCTACAGGTCTCGACCACAGGCCGAACAGGCCAGAAACTTCAAATAACATTTATATTATTTAAACCACAGTTGTTTATTGGACACTGTTTCTAGCACTTAGGCATAATCCTACTAGGCACAAACTACATGGTATATCAGCTATTTAAGGAAGACTTTATTATCCCAAATCAAATCAACCACTCCATTTGCTACAAACCACCTGTCTGGGAATAGTTCCACTGTATTTCCATGCTCTAAGACTTTCAGATGCACACTCATAGATGACATCTGATTAAACATGAGCAGTCCTAAGTTCCCGACTTGTAAAGCAGGTGTGATTGCTTACCTTCAGAAGCTGGAGAAGTTGGAGGTACATACTGAAAGATGGACTCTAGGTCTCTGTCAGAAGAATCTAGACTTCCATGCTAGCCACAGACAAAATCAGGGCTCTTCAGGTAACCTGTATCTTACAATCCCTCAAATTCTCACTATACAGAACTTTGCTGTTATAAGTATTATGACAAGAAATGGCGTATGAATAAGGGGCCTGACAAGAACTTCCATGTATATCCTGCCATCTGCCAGGAGAAGTCAATCAGAAACTTTGGACAATAGAGGAGTCTCTTCAGTCCAGAGCTAAGCAGATTGCTTACATAAGCAGGGATGCTATGTCAGAGCAAATTTCACATGCTACTGATTCTATCACCTTGGGACTCTCTGTCAGAATAAATAATCACTGTACACATTTTGTTAGCTATGGCTCATTGGAGATGAATGTTTGGAAATGGCATTTGGGAGGCTCTGGATCTGTTAATACTTCTTTTAAATATGGTGAACTTTCCATAGATGGGCTTTCTAAAATAAGGTAACTGGTATTGTAGGGGCCAGAGATAGGGTTAGGAAGACCAGAGCTCACCTTTAGAGCAGGCAGCTCCAAACTTGATCAGAACTCTGAAGAATGTTGCTGACTTAAGCATTAAAGGTTCTGGCTTCAAAATGCCACTCATTTTTGTACCTTTTCTGTATCTCTCTTGTCTGTTCCCCTCCAGGAAACATGTAATGTTTTGGAGCTACCTAAAGACAACAAATAGATTTAGTTGGAAATGTCTTTACCCCCAACAACCAAAATGTTGGCAAGTCACATGTTATCTTTTCAGAAACCGCTTACTCTTTAACTTAGAGGACAAGTGAACATTCACACTGAATGGTGACAGCCTCCCCACCCCTCTCACCCCTACCCTGCAACACACACACAATATCAGCACTGGTACATAGTAGTCATTCAATACACAAACTAAGTAAATGTGGATGTTCGTGGCCTCCATTTTGAGCTTCCTCCAAATGTAACTTTTTCAACAACGAGAAAGGCCTCCTGGGCTCTCACACACATTCTTTATCTACAGTCCGTGTTTCAGTGTGTAGCTTCCCAACTAGCACCACAGGATGAATGGAGGCTTGTGAAGCAGCAGAACTTATCCTTCCTATGTAGTGTAACAAATTTATGCTGAGAATTATCAAGATCATAGTGTCAGGAAAAAACAAAGATGCAAAAAGTTCACCTCATCAAGTCATAATTATGCTTTTATAAGAAATCTGATGTATTAATGCTAGCTTTCCTTAGAAGAGAAAGCCCTTAATTCCCTTATACTTGCCAACTACTTGTAGATTCTTAATATGCAGTTGATAACAAAACACCACACATACATTTAAATGTATATCTTACAGAATCAAGTGTCCTCCACAAAGTAAATCTTGTGTATGTCCAATGAAACTTGGTCCTCATCAGTGTGCAGCCAAGATGAATTCAAGTCATTTATGGCTACTTAAATAGGTCTGAGATTCTGCCTGATGAGTTATTCAAGAGTCTTATGTAAAACTAAGAAGTATATAAGTACAGGCCCTGATAGAAATGGTCCTGCTTTCTATAGACCAAATTTAGCCACAGTGGCAGTGATTTTGTTCCTTCTGAACCTTACTTCCTCGAGGGACAAAAAATAAGGTACCATGTAGGAAAATTTCCAAGTTCATGTACGTGTGATGTTCTAGGCTTCTAAATCCAGGAAGAGCAAAGACAAAGAGATGGGCACAGTGAAGATTCAAGAGCTATGGGAAGTGTGGTTAAGAGAACGATGACCTTTCCAGTTCACACAAACCTGTAGTTAACACCCCTATAAATTGTCAAGATTGCTGTTTGAGAAGGATGCCCTTCTCAGCATCAACCAGGGAGGGACCCACTTGGCTTCTTAAGCAGGAGGAGATGTTCCCTTTCCTAAGGGTTAGTACCGTGACCAGGAACCAGAAGTTACACTAGCCAATAGTTTCTTTCAAGCTACCAGCATGAAAAGAGGAGGAGGGGATGCTGTGTGTAGACCTCAGAGAGTCAGTGTCCACTGTACTAGCCCTTGACTTACATTTACCCCCTTGAATGGACTTACACATATCCCTTGAAAAACAAAGGCACTAAGGTAGATTGTGGATACATTTGTTAGGTCAAAAAAAAAAAAAGCCCCTATTAAGAAAGTTTACTTGTCACAGACAGGGCAGCAAATGAGTGCAGCCTGTGCAACAATGTTCCTAACCACAACCCACTGCCCAGAACTGCTCCTCCATAAAATGCAGAAAATCAAAGAAGAGCTCAGTTTATGTGTTTCTCTTTCCAGAGTCTCTTACCTTACTCTGATGATCAGAGAAGGGCTGTTATACATATAAACTCAGGTATAAATATCAGCATGGAGAGGCACAAATTCTCATCCTTAACTGATCACCATATTGGCAATTGATGGCTGCCAGAAAGAAGAGCCAGTTTTCCTTCAGGGTGTGATCCCTTGTATGTATACCACATTTCAGGGGAAAGCCACACATCCAGTGATATATGAACAGCACAAATTGGATCTGATGGGTTAAAAAAACATAAGACACAAAAATATAAAAGAAAGAGAGATATAAGAGAAGCTGTGTAAATATAACCAAAATACATTGTACAAAATTCTCAAATTAAAATGAGGGAAAAATGTAAAAACAGGAAGTACAGGCATGGAGCTCAGTGTAACAGCACTTGTCTGGCTGGTGCAGGGCCCTGAGTTCGATTCCCCAGAGCCATGAAAAATAAAATAAAAAAGCAAAAAGAGTAAAATAAAAGAGAAAAATCAAGACCCAATACTAATAACAAAGCCACTGCCTTAGACCCGACCCAATTATTTTAACAGCCTTTACATCCTGTTTGCTCTTGTCTGACTTCTACATCACACCAACTAAATGTTAGCTTATCAGCAGTCTCCATTTATAAAACTGCAAACAGACAAACACATGATTGTAAATATATTTATTCACATAATTAATTATATCTCATATATTGTTTTGATATAAAATTGAAATGATCTTCAAATTCATAAGTTAAAAAAGCACTTTATGTTTTAATAACTAATGAATATTCTCATAAGTCCTGAAAATCTTGTGATCCCTGAGTAAGTAATGAATAAATTGTTCTACACTTCTCGCCCTCATCCCAAGAGCAGCTTAGCCAATTTCCCATTTCTAGTGGATCTCAAAGTAGCCTAGATGCTATGCAGGCATTGCTACTAGCTTCCCATCCATGCCTCTGAGATGTTCTTCCTTCTCTCAGTGGGAAGCCTCCTGTTGGAGAAAGCTTACATTAAATTCAGTGAGTATGAGCTTTTTCTGTGTGCCATTTTCTGCCCTGACCCCAAACAGAAGCATCTAAAGAGGTTGAGTCGCAGCAAGGCTCTTGCTTATATCGTGATAAACATCTTAGGTCACTCTCAGCATCTTGGGGCTAATTCTACATATCAGGACATAGAAAGCCATTGTGACATTCCAGAGTGACCCATACTCATATTTAGATAGAACTTGACCCTTTTCAGAGAATCTTTATGAAAAATAAATGATGTTCTGACTCAGAAAGATGTTCTGTCCTCAGGATATTTTCTCTACTAAAAATAAAACCATTTCAGCCACAATTTCATCATCGTGGATACAGTTTTGTACTGAAAGGATTTTCTGAAGAAAATTCCATTAAGACAATTTAATTCCTGAATAATTCTTTTAAGTTAAATCTTTTCCAGTTTTTCTCATCTCTATTCATATTTTATTTCACAGAACTTATTTTCACTGAAGTCTGGGCTCTCCATGGACATGTCATATAAACTTCAGCTTATTAATCATAGTTTTTATACCAAATATTATAGTTGTAACTTTTAAGGCGACGTTTATAAACATTTGTTTCTACAAAGTTTAATGGTGTGAGTTGGATTCACATATCAGAATTTCATTGATACAGATTTTAATTTCATTTCCACCAATGATGTCCACCATGAATCCTATGAAACAAAATGGAGCCTCTTTCAGAGCACAGCCACAAGGGTATGCCCTCAAACACTCCAAGGTCCTGGCCTGACACAGAGGATTCTTTTGTATATAATGAATGCTGAGGACGTGAGCCCTATGGTCATAGTATGGTAGTTAAGCTGGGGAAATAATCTTCATATTTTCCCATGTATTAAACGAAATCACTACTAGTGTCCAAACCATACGGTTATTGTAAGAGTTAAAGTATCACACATGCAAAGGGATTTGCAATACAACATTGAAGCCGTCTAAGATCAATAATTCTTGCTACTGCTCCCACCACTGTTCAGACTATCCATAAGAGACTATTCCAAGCCTCATGACTTAAACTATCAGCATTTGGTGTCTCAGCACCACTCTACTCTCCTCTTACTTATCCCTTCATCTGTAGACAGATTGTTTTCCCCCTTTGGCTATTGTGAATAGTGCTGTGATCAACCACGAGGTTCAGGGCAGAGGGTCACTAGATACAACAGGAATGAAGCACAGGGTGGATGAATGCTGAAAGCATTATGCTAAGTGAAAGAAGCCAGTTACAGAAGTCCGTCTCCATGGAAACAAAAAGCAGAGCAGATTAGAGGGAGGAAAAGATGAAAAGTGACTGGTTAATGGAACAGCTGCTTTGGGAGAGATGGACATATCTTAAAACTAGTAAGGTGATGGTCACACAACACTGTAAATGTACTGTAAATGCCATCAAATTGCATCAAGATGCCCTCAAAGAGCCAATCTTATGTGAATTTCACTTCAATTTTAAAAGTCGCATCCAAAGCCATTTGTTATTTCTGGACAGATGGGAGAGCTTCTTTTCTCATTCTCCATGATGCAAGCCTTAGCCTTTTCAAACTGCAGTGCATAGGACTAACCAAACTCCTGTTTGCCAGTATGCCAGTGACCAAGAACAAATCCCATGTCCAGTCCCAGAGTAGCATGGGCACCATTCTAATCATCTTCTTCAAGTCAGGCCTGGGTCTGATCTTCAGGTTGTGGCTTTGGGATAGCGAGATTCAAGGCTTTTAAGGCTTTTATGTTTACATGCCCAGACCCCTCAGAACAGAATGGCACTGGCCTCCTTCAGCAGCCCTCCGTTTTAGACTTTTCTCTTATTTAGTCTTACTGGTTTGGTTCAGATCCCTTCTTGCTCTCAACTGTGTTCTCAATTTAATATGAAACAGATGAATGGATGGGCAGCAAGACAGATTCAATAAAACAGTCTTCAGTGTCCAACTCTCAGGGTTGTGAACTCACCATTCTGGCATTCCCGGGGAGTTAATCCTATCAACAAAGGCCAGGGTCAGCTCTGCTGTGAAGGAACACCCCCACCCAGGCTGCCTGACACGCAGAGTCCCCACAGTGTGCTTAAAGGCAACAAAATCTGTTTCCAAGAGATAAGCAACCACAACTGACTGATATCATGCAGGACTGGCACTGTCGCGATGCCCGTGTCACAAGTGAAGAATATACTGGAACAGGGCCCTGCCCAAATGCCCTTTCTAGAATGAAAGGCTCATTACCCTTCCCTACCAGTTCACCCAAAGGTATCACTTTCCTTTCTTAAGGGCCATGGTGGGGACACCTCTGTCGACATTATATGCTCCACAGCCCCATGGACATTATGGCTATCCTTTCCTTTTGTCTTCTGCTTCCTCTCTACCTCACACATCAGTCTATACTAAAAATCCAAGAAGCCAATGTCATTTCCTGTCTGCTTCCAGAGATCCTATATGCCAGAAAGCATCTAACCTTCTCAATATCCAAAAGAACCTGGAACTTAGATGATGTGGGAATGTCTTTTTGTATGGTGTGAATATCAATCTTTAAATAAAGGAGCTGTTTTGGCCCATGACAGGCACCATAGAAAAAGTAGGAGGGGAAATCAGAGCATAGGTAGGAGAAGCAGGGCGGAGTCAGAGAGACCGAGCAAGAAGCCCAAAGGAGCAACATGTAAGGAACACAGGTGAGCCACAGCCACGTGGCAGACAGATTAATGAGAATGAGTTGAGTTAAGACATAAGAGCAAGCTAGCAATGTGCCTGAGCCATAGGCTAAACAGCATGAATTTAATATAAGTTTCTGAATCATTTTTGGGGGCCTGAGCAGTGGCGGGCGACTAAGGGGTCTGGCGCGGCAGGTCTGTGGATCTGGACCTCTGGCCACCCGGGACCAAGAAACTTCACTGTAACACTTAGGACTGGGGCTCATCACCTCCGTAGATCATCTATGGTGACTGGTTTGGAGTCAGACAACATAAGGTGTCAGGCAAGATAAGGATCTGCATGAGTCCAATGATGCAGTGGTTGAAGCATCTAGACTCTAGTGCAGAACTGGAGAGGGGGAATCCACAGAACCTGGGCTTTCTTTCAGCTCCCAAGTTTTTCATGGTTGTTGTGCGGCCCACATGCAGACACCAGGCAGCAGATGAGGAGAGTTATAAGAACAAAGGCAATGTGATGTGAGAATGCCTTTCTGTATGCTGTGAATCTCAATCTTTAAATAAAGGAGCTGTTTTGGGCCATGACAGGCACCATAGAAGAAGTAGGAGGAGGAATCAGAATGGGTAGGAAAGGAAGGGCAGAGTCAGAAGCAGATCCGAGCCAGCCGCCAAAGGAGCAACATGTAAGGAACACAGGTGAGCCACGGGCCACGTGGCAGACAAATTAATAAAAATGGGGTGATTTAAGATGTAAGAGCTAGCTAGCAATGTGCCCGAGCCATAGGCCAAACAGCATAAAGTTAATATAAGCGCCTGAGTCATTTCTGGGGGCCTGAGTGGCAGGCGGCTAAGGGGTCTGGCGCGGCAGATCTGTGGGTCTCGGACCTCTGGCCGCCTGGGACCGAGAAACCCCACTACTACAGCAATGAAGTGGTTACACTGACTTTTCCTAAAGGAAAGTTCCTGGAAGCTGATATTAGCATTTCTCTTGTGAGCCCAGGAGACAAAACGTCATCACATTGTCATCTGCAAACAAAGTTGTAGAATCTCATCTTCCTTTTGTATGTCCACCTTCTTCAGCTGGACTTTAGCTGAAGAATAACTCTGGAAGAAGAGTGGAAGAGATTCTGATAGACACCCAGCTGGTCTCAACTCACATGCTACTTACTACCCAGTTAGTGAACAAGAGAATCATTGTATCTCTTTGTGTAAAGGGTGTGCAGAAGCCACTCAGCTCCCCTCTGGAGAGCCAATGAGAATGTTTAGTGGATGTTTTAGTGGATTTAAAACAGCATGTATTGGTCCCCAATTTTCCCTTTGCTCTACCAGCATGTAAATATCTTTTCTTAGATTATTAGATACACTGAGCTCATTATTTTTCAAGTGACAACAGATGTAGGTATGGATGTGAGTAACTGTGGTGGTAGAGACACTATCATCTTACTTAGAGTTGATAAATGTGCTATAAAATAGGAACTGCCTCAAGGTGATATGCAGTTTTCTCTTTTGTGTTTGAAGACATTTAGTGAAATCTGTTTCTTGCTCTTGATGACACTGTTGAGAATTGGGAGAGCTGCAGTGGAGAGAAGCTCCATGATCTAAGAGGATCCCGGTGAAGGAACGGGAAAGCCAGAGACTAGACAAGAAGCTGCCAGTGTTCCCCCCACCCCATGATCCTCAAGCACATACACTCACAAAGTGCTGTTCATGAGTTGGTTTTCCTCAAAAATGTAGAAATTGCAGTTTTGAATGTGGGCTAATGTGAGTCGCACTGAGATTCAGCAGCTAAATCTGTCAAGACTTCCAGAGCATAAGCCCTATCTCTGAAGAAAGACTTCGAATTTCAAAAGACCTAAAGATCTGTTTAAGAGACTTCTTTCAAACCACAGGGTAGTTAATGTAGCATAAAAGTTCCAAATTCAAAACTGGGCTGCAAGTTTTATTGTCAAATTAAGGATCATAAAACTAGGGAGTCGGCTCAGTCAGTAAAATGCTTGTTGTGCAAGCATTGTGCTGAGTTCAGATCCCTGTCACCCTGTAAAATGCTGGATTCAGTGGCATGTATCTGTAATCTAGTTCTGAGGAGATCCCTGGAGCTTGGTGACCAGACAACTTAAACTAATCACTGAGCTCCAGGTTCAAGGGGAGACCCTGTCCTGTAAAATAAGGTGATAAAGCTATTGAACAATATACCCTACATCAGCCTCTGGACTCCTTATGCACCCACACGGGCAAATTCACTCTCCTTCATATACACTCCAAAAAAATGGTTCGCAAAGAAGTCTAACAACTCGTTCAGTATCCTACAGCTAAGATTCAAACCCTTGTGTGTCTTGCTGCAAAGCCAGTTTTAATCACTAATGTCACACTGTTCTGTTCATTTGTTCCTTCTAACTTTCACCCTGCTCTGGTTCCACACATTGCCATAATGTCACCTGTGACTGGAGGCATAGAGTGGCCAGGGACAAAAGCCCTATTCTGGGATGACAGACAATTCCCCATTGTAGCTCCTGCATAGTCATAGGTCACCATGATTTCTAGTGGGCCTCTCACCCTTTTCATGCAGACAGTGGCAGCCCTTTCTTCCAGAGGTGAAGATCCAGCTCCAGTCTCTGAAAGCCCTGCAGCAGTGGAGTCAAGGACATGGACTATGTGAGGGAGAGGCCCACAAACACAAGACTGGGAGAAACAGGCTCTGCCAAGACCACACTCTTCAATAGATGCCTCTCCAAACTACATCCTAAGCTTCAAGTAAACAGCCTATTAACACCGCCCTGGCCAGACACAGGGTAAGGAGCTGCCAGTATTTCCATAAGGAAGTATTTGTTCTTGTACTGAAAATGGAATGAAGCATTGGGTGTTTATTTTTAGTAGAGAATCTTGCATGTGAAACACTTTTTGGTTCACTTCTCATTGACTGTTGGCTGTACAGGAATGAGCATCTCCACTGACGGACTAGCAGCTTCCCAGTTTACATCCTTCAAAAAGTATCCAAAGCAAGTTCCCTGGCTGTATAAATGAGATTGCTGTTTACTCAGATTCAGGGTGATCTTGCAGCTGAGCAGCAATTACAGGTACTCCGTGCCCCTGCACACTCGCCTACATAGGGACCAGCTACTCCAGATCTCACCGGGTATTTGCAGTTTGTGGGCAACACTATAGCCCTGTGTTCTTTGCCTCCCAGAAGGGTGAGCAGCTGCAGCTCTGTGCTGCAGGTTGGCCCACAAAACAAGGGCTGGTCCTATCCAGTAATGGCATGTTCTTTGTCTGCTGCAGCAATGTTCCCATACCCTTCCCCACCATGTCTCGGTTTCACCATTCTCAACTGCAGAGCAGCTCTGCTCCACCATCTTCTCGTTCAGTTTCATGAGGCCACTTTAAAAAAGCATCTTCCCAAAAGATCTATTTTTTTATAGTTTGTTACAGTGACACTATAGGTTCTAAAAACTCTTCTTCTGCCACAACATGTTCCTTCAAAGCACCCATGGGTTTCTCAGGCTCCTTGGAGATGTTCCACATTTCCTGGGGTGCTGGTGGCCACTGCCATCTTCCCGAGATAATTTGACTGTCTTACATGCCTCTCTTAACTAGCACCGTCCAGTGCTGGGAGGTGACCATCCACCTGTAAACCCTCTGCATCCACAGTCATGAGGGGTAAGCTTTAATGCAGAACTGACCAAACCAGGAATATACTTCGGACCTGAGAAAAAGGAACCTCAGAAGTGCAAATCTAAAGAGTAGGGTCAATGAGGAGGGATGAGGTAAAGGACAGAATCCTGAAAAGTAAATAGGGAAAACTCCTAAACTCTGAAGTATAGGCAGGCAGTGCTCTGTGCATATGGGTTGTGCAGAGCAGGCCTCCGGACACACAGATTGAAAATTGCAGCCAACAGTGGCAGTGTCCATACTGAACATTACAGGAGATCTGCAGTCAGTGTTCCCTAAACAACACTGGGTGGCAAATACTTGCACATTGTGATAAGTAGTAAGTTATCCAGGACTGATTGAAAGTATACAAGAGAGTTTGTGTAGATGGCATGCAAACTCTTCTCCATTTTACATAAGGACCTCCAGCATCCTCCAACTTTGATGGTTTTGGTTCAGGAGCCAATTTCTCATGATAACAGATGACAGTATGTGAAAAATGAGAAATCTCATTTTCAAGTTCTCAGGCACTAGCCCTTGTAACCCAATCCCATCTCCGCCTCCTGAAGATGCTTTTGTCAATGATCTACTGGCTCTTTCTATGTTTTCAGTGTCATACCACCAGATGCAGGAGCCACTTTGAGGATTATCTGTTCCCAACAGGAACACCAGAATAAAATAACAAAGTACAAAAACCCAGAGAAGAACAGTTAATAAAGAAGGATTAGACTGTGAGCTATTTGAGTGACAACCAAATTTCTACCACACAGAGACTGTCACACTGTGGGGAAGTCCAGGGAAAGAATTGGTTCTGCTGGATTCCTGAGACCTAACCAAACGCTCACAAATAATGGATTTTGCTACAACCCACACCCACTTCCTTACTAACAAGGATGACTTGGGAACAGCTTCTGTTCCAGATGCGACTGTTGTCTCAGCCTGTTCAGCATCTTATACTACAAAGATGGTTTATTAACATTGGGAGAAAACTCATCCCTTCCTGTCGTCAGTCCTTAGAGCTTGGGTGGGGTTGGCTCTATTCCTGGCTCTGTGGATGGGCAATGATTCAGGCTTTCACTTAGCTCAAGTGTTTATAATGACCTAATAGGACAAGAGGGTCAACTTCAGGTCGGGGTGTGTGTGTGTGTGCGTGTGTGCACGTGTATGTGTGTATGTGTATGTGTGTATATATATGTGTGTACACGCATGTGTATATGTGAGTGTGTGTGTATGTGTGTATATGTGTGTGAGTGAGTGTGTGCGTGCATGTGTGTGTGGGTGCACATGTGTGTGAGTGTGGGTGCACATGTGTATGTGTGTGTTACGCACGTGTGTGCATGTGTATATGTGTGTGCACGCATGCATGCATGTGTTTGTGTGTGTGTGCACACGCATGCTTGTGCATGTGTGTGAGTGTGTGTGTATGTGTGTGAGTGTGTATGTGTGTGAGTGTGGGTGTGCATGTCTGTTCGTGTGTGCGTGCACGTGTGTGTGTGTGTGCGCGCGCGCGTGTGTGTGTGTGTGTGTGTGTGTGTGTGTGTGTGTGTGTGTGTGTGTGTGTGTGTGTGTGAAAGCTGGCAAAGAAGAAATGCTGTGTTTTTTTCTCTGCAGTTGCTGAGAGGTTATGACTTATGGGATTGCAGAACCAAGTACACCACTCTGCCACAAGGAGAAAAGCCCTGGGATTAGGCCAATATGAACACATTATTATTACACAAATCCTAATTGGTCTTATAATAAAATTAGAGCAAACTGAAAGATCAGAAAAGCAGCGGAACAAGCCACAGTCACTTCCCATCATTATGAATCTTCAGGCTGAAAGGGGAAGAAACTGTCTCCAACAATCCTCAGACCAGAGGGCAAGCCAAGGGACGTGCAGGAAAGGCTGAAATGGAAGCCCCAACATCTGTCTCCTCCCACCTTCTGTTCCTTTCTCTGTCCAGCCATATCACTTCCCATCTCAACCTTCCTAGTGCTGGGATTAAAGGCTTGTGCTTCCCAGGTACTGGGAGCAGAGGCAGGGGTTCCCCAGTGCTGGGATTAAAGGTGAGCCACCACTGCTTCACTCTGTTTCTCTTTTAAACTGGATTAATCTCATGTGGTTTAGTCTGGCCTTGAAATCACAAAGATCAAGATGGAGCTCTGCCTCCTGAGTGCTAGGATTAAAGGTGTGTGCCTCCACTGCTTGATTTCTGTGATTAACTCTGTGGGATAGGTCCAAAAGTCAGAAACCTCCCTCTACAGTCCTCTGATTTTCAGGCATCTTTATTTGATACACAGCATATCACCACACACCACCCTGGACTTTCCAGTTTCTCACACCAAAAACTTTTGTTGCACTAACAAGTCGTAGCTTTAACAACTTCTGTCTGACTTTTACTTCTCTATTACTAATACATAAACCAGATATTGCCAAAGCAGTACATGATAGACTGTAGTTACAAGATCTGGGCAATATTGGGATGTGCCTGATTGTAACTCTTAGCCATCATACTCTGCAGCTCCTCTTTAAAACTTTTAATACAGTTTAAAAGAGAAACAGAGACAAGCAGTGGTGGCTCACCTTTAATCCCAGCTCTTGGGATCCAGAGCCCCTGCTCCCAGAACCTGGGAGGCACAAGCCTTTAATTCCAGCACTAGGAAGGTTGAGACAGGAAGTGATATGTCTGGACAGGAAAAGGAACATCTGCCCCCTCACCCTGTAGGTGCCACACCTCACTCTGCCCCCTCACCCTGTAGGTACCACATCTCACTCTGCCTCCTCACCCTGTAGGTACCACACCTCACTCTGCCTCCTCACCCTGTAGGTACCACATCCCACTCTGCCTCCTCACCCTGTAGGTACCACACCTCACTCTGCCCCCTCACCCTGTAGGTACCACACCTCACTCTGCCTCCTCACCCTGTAGGTGCCACACCTCACTCTGCCCCCTCACCCTGTAGGTGCCACACCTCACTCTGCCTCCTCACCCTGTAGGTGCCACACCTCACTCTGCCCCCTCACCCTGTAGGTACCACACCTCACTCTGCCTCCTCACCCTGTAGGTGCCACAACTCACTCTGCCTCCTCACCCTGTAGGTGCCAAACCTCACTCTGCCTCCTCACCCTGTAGGTGCCACACCTCACTCTGCCTCCTCACCCTGTAGGTGCCACACCTCACTCTGCCTCCTCACCCTGTAGGTGCCACATCTCACTCTGCCTCCTCACCCTGTAGGTGCCAAACCTCACTCTGCCTCCTCACCCTGTAGGTACCACACCTCACTCTGCCTCCTCACCCTGTAGGTACCACATCTCACTCTGCCTCCTCACCCTGTAGGTACCACGCCTCATTCTGCCCCCTCACCCTGTAGGTACCACGACTCACTCTGCCTCCTCATCCTGTAGGTACCACATCTCACTCTGCCTCCTAGCCCTGTAGGTACCACACCTCACTCTGCCTCCTCATCCTGTAGGTACCACATCTCACTCTGCCTCCTCACCCTGTAGGTGCCACACCTCACTCTGCCCCCTCACCCTGTAGGTACCACACCTCACTCTGCCTCCTCACCCTGTAGGTACCACACCCTACTCTGCCTCCTCATCCTGTAGGTGCCACACCTCACTCTGCCCCCTCACCCTGTAGGTACCACACCTCACTCTGCCCCCTCACCCTGTAGGTGCCACACCTCACTCTGCCTCCTCACCCTGTAGGTACCACACCTCACTCTGCCTCCTAGCTCTGTAGGTACCACATCCCACTCTGCCTCCTCACCCTGTAGGTACCACACCTCACTCTGCCCCCTCACCCTGTAGGTGCCACACCTCACTCTGCCTCCTCACCCTGTAGGTGCCACACCTCACACTGCCTCCTCACTCTGTAGGTGCCACACCTCACTCTGCCTCCTCACCCTGTAGGTGCCACACCTCACTCTGCCTCCTCACCCTGTAGGTACCACACCTCACTCTGCCTCCTAGCCCTGTAGGTACCATACCTCACTCTGCCCCCTCACCCTGTAGGTACCACACCTCACTTTGCCTCCTAGCCCTGTAGGTACCACACCTCACTCTGCCTCCTAGCCCTGTAGGTACCACACCTCACTCTGCCTCCTCACCCTGTAGGTACCACACCTCACTCTGCCTCCTCATCCTGTAGGTACCACACCTCACTCTGCCTCCTCATCCTGTAGGTACCACACCTCACTCTGCCTCCTCATCCTGTAGGTGCCACACCCCACTCTGCCTCCTCACCCTGTAGGTACCACACCTCACTCTGCCTCCTCACCCTGTAGGTACCACACCTCACTCTGCCTCCTAGCCCTGTAGGTACCACACCTCACTCTGCCTCCTCACCCTGTAGGTACCACACCTCACTCTGCCTCCTCATCCTGTAGGTACCACACCTCACTCTGCCTCCTCATCCTGTAGGTACCACACCTCACTCTGCCTCCTCATCCTGTAGGTGCCACACCCCACTCTGCCTCCTCACCCTGTAGGTACCACACCTCACTCTGCCTCCTCACCCTGTAGGTACCACACCTCACTCTGCCTCCTAGCCCTGTAGGTACCACACCTCACTTTGGCAAACACTTAGCAGTCAATCAATCTCAAGATTGGTGGCTCCAGGAGGTGCTCAATGAATAGTCCATATTTATTGTTTTTTCCTAGTTCCAACTGGAGTTTGGGTGACATAGGTCAGGACTTCCTAACACAGATCTCAACCTGCTATATAGTGAGCATGTTCTGCAATCTTCATTTCCCCTTTTTCTCTGACCAAAAGATCTATACCATTTTGCTCAATTAATGAAACATTTATAAAAAGATAAAACAGGAAGGTGACTTGCTCACACAGTCTTCTCTTTCTATGCTGGTTCCAGACACCATAGTCCCAGCTCAAGTAGATCTGAGGAACACTGAAAATAACCATAAGAGACCAAGACAGGGAAACCCAGACCATCGGTTAGAAAAGTTTCTGAGAGGAAGCCTCTAAATTTCTGGGCCTATATCCTTTGGAGAAAGATCCTTCCTGCTGCTTCCAGCCCCATCCAAGAAGAAGCTACATAAATAAGGTAAGAAATAAACCATCAGAAAGACATGTCTCCAAAGGGTCATGTTAGCAGTTATGGGGCAATGGAAGAAGGTTTTTGGCAAAATATCTAGTGAAATGAAGGTTCCTATTTTGGATCATCATCTGGGGATTCACGATTACAAAAGCCTGTTTACCAGAGAAGTTACACACAGTTACCAGCAAAGAATGTGTTTGTGTTTAATTTGTCTCTGGATTGCTGTAGAAACCAGGGACTGAGAGAATTTCCAGTAACCAGAGGCCAAACTCAAGTTTTGGCTGCTGCTGCAGATTTTTGCATTATTTCAATGCTTTTGGTAGCTGTTTGTATAATGTTCATGTTTACTTTGAATGGAAAACACCCCATCTCTTTGCAGTGCTACAAAGGACCCAAAGAACCCACCCCAAGAAAAAACATTCATAAGAAGTCAACCTGCCTGGTAACATTTAAATGTCTGGTTAACATTCTTGCTTAAGTATCAAATCTGAAAAATATATGCATTTCTGTGGGAAGAAACAATCGAAACAGAATACAAAATAAAATTCTGATTAAAAAGAGCATACAGAGTTCTACCCAACCACCAGAAAGCAAAGGATTTCATAGGTCTACTGAGTTGCCCTCTGATCCAGTGATCATTTGACCATATAAACTTTTTTCAGATTTTTGTTTCATGTTTCTATTGAACATAAATGTCCTCCACCATTTAGATTTTACAGAATGTACATACCTGTGTCTTGTAGTTCTTTTAACACACCATGTTCCCAAACTGAAGTTAGAGATGATTCTGCATAAGCAAGCTGAGTACGTACTTAAAGTTCTCAATTCTCCATGGTATTCTGGAAATTTCAGTGAGGAAGCTCTGAGAACATTTCCCTCTCAAGAGACAGAGAATAGGACCATTTGCCTTCTTTTCTGACTTCTCTGTTTTGGACACTGAGTGGAACAGCTATCTTGACGCATGAAAAAGTTAAAGAATATAAAGTCCTTTTCAAGTCTATGCCAAAGATAATAGAACATCTATACTGATGGGGGAAATGTCTGGGAGATGCTAACCCTACATCCAGATTCCGTATAAAGAAAATAAAAACTGCCCTAGGGCTTGGGCCTTATTAGCCATCATTACTGTCCCCTGCAGCAAAAAGCCTTCTAACTGATCTTATCAGCTGTGTCTGCCTCAGAGAAGGGTAATCTGGCGTGACTAAGAGAACAGAGGTTTGGGAGCCAAACACTCTAATCAGACAGGTTTCTAAGTGAGAACCCTGAGGATGATTGTTGGAATTCCAGAGCTTCTGTATCAGCTGTGAAACTGGGTGTGAGATGGGTCGTGGTTAAAAGCACTTACCATGCTATTAGAGGACACAACCGAGCACCCACATCAGAAAGCTTGGAGCCCCAGCACCCAAGAGTCAAATGCCTCCTCCTATCGTCCATGAATATCCATGTGTATATATACAAACAGCCTCCACACACACTAAATAATACATACTAATTTTTCCATTTTTTTTACATATCAACCACAGATCCCCTTTCCTCCCCTCCTCGCACTCACTCCCCAGATTTCTCTCACCACACCCCCATCCACTCCTCTCCTCAAAGAGGATAAGGCCTCCCCTACAGAATCACAAAGTCTGGGATATCAGGTTGAGGCAGGACCAAGCCCCTCCCCCATGTATCAAGGCTGAGCAAGGTGTCCCTCTGTAGGGAATGGGTTCCAAAAAGCCATTTAATGCACTAAGGATTAATACTGGTTCCACTGCTAAAAAGCCCACAAACTTCTCATGCCAAACAATGCCATCCATATTCAGAGAGCCTAGTTTGGTCCCATGCGCATTCCCCAGCTGTCATTTGAGAGTCAGTGAGCTCCCAGTAGCTCAAATCAGTGGTCTGTGGGTTTCCCCATCATGATCTCTGTTCCTCACTTCAGCTGGACTGTGAACTAGGCTCAGCACTTAGCTGTGGAGCTCTGCATCTGCTTCCATCAGTTCCTGGATGAAGGTTCTGTGGGGACAATTAGGGTGCTCATCAATTTGATTACAGTGGAGGGCCAGCTCAGTCTCACTCTTCATTATTTCTTGAAGTCTCAGCTGGGGTCATGTTTGTGGGTTCTTGGGGGTACTTCCCTAGCACCAGGCTTTTCCCTAACTTCAAATGGCTCCTTCTGTCAAGATACCTATTTCTTTGTTCTCCCTCTCACTCTACCCTTCCATTCCTCCATGTTCCCACCTCTTCTTTTCTCCCATGATCCCCATTCACTCAGGAGATCTTATGTATTTCCCTTCCCAGGGGAATCCATGGAGGTATATCTTAAGGTCCTCCTTGTTACCTAGCTTCTCTGGGGTTGTGGGTTATAGCCTAGTTATCCTTTGTTTTATGTCTTATATCCACTTATGAGTGAGCACACATCGTGTTTGTTTTCCTGGGTCTGGGTTACCTCACTCAGGATGATTTTTTTCTAGTTTTATCTATTTGTCTGCAAATTTCAGTATGTCATTGTTTTTTCTGCTGCATAATACTCCATTGTATAAATGTATCCTTTTCTGAAATCTAATTTTTGGTTAAGGAGCGCTAGGTTCTTTCCAGTTTCTGGCTATAACAAATAATTCTGCTATGAATTTAATTGAGCAAGTGCCCTTGTGATATAATTGAGCATTCCTTGGGTATATTCCTTGGGTAGACTGATTACAAGTTTCTGAGAAAGCACCATATTGATTTCCAAAGTGGCTGTACACGTTTACACTCCCACCAGCCATGGAGGCGTGTTCCCCTCACTCCAAATCCCCTCCAGAATAGGCTGACATCTGTGTTTTTGATCTTAGCCATTCTGACAGGTGTAAAATGGTATCTCAGAGATGTTTTGATTGCATTTTCCTCATGACAAAGTATATTGAGCAATTCCTTAATGTCTTTCAGCCATTTGAGATTCTTACGTTGAGAATTGTTTGTTTAGAGCTGTACTCCATTTTTTTATTTGATATTATCATGTCTAGTTTCTTGAGTTCTTTATATATTTTGAAGATCATCCTTCTTTCAGATGTAGTGTTGGTGAAGATCTTTTCCCATTATTTAGGCTGTCGTTTTGTCTTACTGACCATGTCCTTGGCCTTACAAAGCTTCTCAGTTCTAGGAGGTTCCATTTATTAATTGTTGCTCTCAGTGTCTATGCTATAGTTATTATATTTAGGAAGTTGTTTCTTGTGTCAATGCATTCAAAGCTATTTCCCACTTTCTTTCCTATCAGATTCAGTATAACTGAATTTATGTTGAGGTCTTTGATTCATTTGGACTTGAGTTTTGTGCAGGGTGATAGATATGGATCTACATGCCAGCATCCAGTTATTCCAGCACCATTTTTCAAAGATGCTTTTTTTTTCTGTTGTATATTTTTGGCTTCTTTGTCAAAAGTCAGGTGTTCATGGGTGTGTGAACTAATGTCAGGATCTTTGATTCCATTGGTCCATGTGTCTGTTTTTATGCCAATACCAAGGTGTTGTTATTACTGTAGCTCTATAGTAGAGCTTGAAGTCAGAGAAGGTGATGCCTCCAGAAGTTCCTTTATTATACAGGATTGGTTTGGCAATCCTGAGTTTTTTTGTTTTTTCCATATGAAGTTCAGCATTGTTCTTCTGAGGTCTGTGACAAATTGTACTGGGATTTTGATGGATATGGCACTGAATCTTTTGGTAAGTTTGCCATTTTTACTGTGATGATCCTACCTATCTAAGAGCATGGGAGATCTTTCCATTTTCTGAAATTTTCTTTAATTGTTTTCTCCAGTGACTTAAAGTTCTTGTCCCAAGATACTTTATGTCATTTGTGGCCATTGTAAAGGGTGATGTTTTCCTGATTTCTTTTTCATCCTGTTTATTATTTGTATATGGGAGTTTTTAGTTAATTGAATTTTTTAGTTAATCTTGTGTCCTGCCACATAGCTAAAGGTGGTAATAGCTATAGGATTTCCCTGGTAGAATTTTTGGTGTCATTTATATATACTATAATATCATCTTCAAGCAGAGAAAGTTTGACCTCTTTCTTTCCAATTTGCATCCCTTGATTTCCTTTCGGTGTCTTATTGTTCTAGCTAGAACTTCAAGAACTATATTGAATAGATCTGGAGAGAGTAGACAGCCTTGTCTTGTTCCTGATTTTAGTGGGATTGTGTAGGTGAAGTTTATTTAGAAGGCACCAGTGCAGGATAGATATTTATTAAAATATAAACCAACACTCTGGGTACAGGTAACAGTTTATAGCTGAGCCTGAACAGGGACTGGAGTATCCAACCGATGGATGAGCGATGGACAAGCGATGGACGGACGATGGATTCCGATCCTGTCTCTCCAACAACCAGGAGCCAGGCAGAGAGTCCTCGTGTCCCAGAAGCCCCTTATCAATGGGGTTGGCCACACCCCCTCCAGGTTGGTCACATCCCCTTCAGGAGCTCGGGACCCTGCATAAGCGTCTTAGGACCTTATCAGCTGACACCTGAATCCCACTACAGGATTGCTTTGAGTTTCTCTTCATTTAGTTTGATGTTAGCTGTTGGCTGGCTATAAATTGCCTTTATTATGTTTAGGTTATTTCCCTGTTTTCCTGATCTCGCCAGGATGAGATGTCTATCATAAAAGAGTGTTGGATTTTGTCAAAGGCTTTTTTAGCATCTAATGAGATGATCACGTCTTTGTTTTTTTCTTTCAGGTTGTTTACATTATGAATGACATTGACAGTTTTTCATATGTTGAAACATTCTGTGTCTCTAGGGTGAAGCCTACTTGAACATGGTGGATGTTTTTTGATATGCTCTTGAATTTTTTTGCTATTACTTATGTATCAATATTAATGAGTGAAATTGGTCTGTAATCTTCATTCTTTGCATCTTTGTGTGGCTTGTATATCAGGGTGACTGTAGCCTCATTAAAAAAAAAAAACAGTTTGGCAATGTTCCTTCTGTTTCTCTTGTGTGGAAAAACTTGAGGAGTATTGATATTAGTTCTTCTTTGAAATTCTACACTGAAGCCATCTGGCCCTAGGCTTTTTTTTTTCCTCAGAAGATTTTAATAACTGTTTTTATTTCCTTACTGGTTATAGGTCTATTTAGGTCATTTATCTGCTCTTGAGTTAGTTTTGCTAAGTGATACCTATCCAGAAAGCTGTCCATTTCTTTTAGCTTTTCCAATTTTGTGGAGTACAGATTTTTGAAGTATGACCTAATGATTCTCTGGATTTCTTTAGTGTCTGTTGTTATGTCCCCCTTTCATTTCTGATTTTGTTAATTTGGATATTCTTTCTCTACCTTTTAGTTAGATTGGATATGGGTTTATCTATCTTGTTAACTTTCTCAAAGAACCAAATCTTTATTTCATTGATACTTTGTTCTGTCTGTTCTCTTTGTTTCAATTTTATTAATTTCAGCCCCGAGTTTGATTATTTCCTGCCATCTACTCCTTCTGGGTGAGTTTGCTTCTAATTGTTCTAGAGGTTTCAGCTGCGCTGTTAGGTCTCCTGTGTGAGATTTCGTTAATTTCTTTTTTTTCATTCAAGCACCCAGTTCTATGAACTGTCCTCTTAGTGCTGCGTCCCATAAGTTTGGGTCTGTTGTGGATTCGTTATCATTAAATTCTAGGAAGTCTTTAATTTCCTTCTTTTCTATTTCCTGGCCCAGAGGTGGTTCAAGTGAGAGATGTTCAGTTTCCAAGAGTTTGTTGGCTTTCTGTGGTTTGTGTTGTTATTGAACTCTGACTTTATACCATGGTGATCTGAGCGGATACAAGGGGTTATTCCCATTTTTTATATCTATGCATATTTGTTTTATGACTGAGTATGTGGTTAATTTTAGAGAAAGTTACTTGGGGTGCTGATAAGAAGCTATATTCTTTGGTTTGAGGTGGACTGTTCTGTATTTATTTGCCATTTCTATTTGAGTCATAACATCTGTTAACTCCCTTATTTTTCTGTTTAGTTTCTGTCTGAAGACCTTTCCATTGGTGAGAGTAGAGTATTGAAATTTCCCACCACTAACATGTGGGGTTTGATATAAGGTTTAAGCTTTAGTAATTTCTTTTTTACACGTGTGAGTGCCCTTGCACTGGGAACATAAATGTTCAGGATTGAGGTTGCCTTTTGATGGACTTTTCATGATATGAATATGTAATGCTCTTCCTGATCTCTTTTGATTGAATGCAGTCTGAAGTCTGTTGTGTTTCTCGAGTACATTTGATTTGAAAGTCTTTTCCCAACTCTTTACTCTGAGGAAATATCTTTGAAGTTGAGGTGTGTTTCTAGTATGCAGCAGAAGGATGGATCCTGTTTCATGTCCATTGTGTTAGTTTGTGTCATTTTATAGGTGAAATGAGTCCATTAACATTAGGGATATTAATGACCAGTGATTGTTAATTCCTGTTATTTTTGGTGGTAGTGTGTGTGTGTGTGTGTGTGTGTATGTGTTTTTTTTGTGGTTTGCTTTTGTAGAATTATCTATTTCTTGTGTCTTCATGGGTATTTCTAGATTTGTTAGGTTGAAATTTTCCTTCTAGTGCTTTCTGTAGAGCTGGATTTGTGAGTAGGTATTATCTAAATGTGGTTTTGTCTTGGAATATCTTGTTTACTCTGTCTATGATGATTGATAGTTTTTCTGGGTATAGTAATCCATCGTCTTTTAGTATCTTTATAACATCTGCTTAGTACTTTTTAGCTTTCATTGAAAAATCAAGTGTTATTCTGATGGGTCTGCCTTTATAAGTTACTTTTGTTTTTTTGGTTTTTTTTTTTTTCCCTTTGCAGCTTTTAAAATTCTTTCTTTGTTCTGTATGTTTAGTGTCTTGATGTGGTGAGCAGTCTTTTTTTTGGGGGGGGGGGGGTCCCTAGTCTATTTGATGTTCTGTAGGCTTCTTGTATCCTCATACCTTCTTTAGGTTGAGAACGTTTTCTTCTATGGTTTTGCTGAGTGTATTTTCTATGCCTTTGAGCTGGTGTCTTCTTCTTCAATTCTGATTATTCTTAGGTGTGGTCTTTTCTTGGTGTCCCAGATTTCCGGGGTGTTTTGTGTTATGACTTTTTGGCTTTAGTGGGAGATTTTTGATCAATGTATCTATTTTCACTATCTAATCTTTCATCCTGGAGATTCTTTCTTCCATCTCTTGCATTCTGCTGGTTATGCTTTTCTTTTCTTCCATTTCTTCAGATTTTCTTTCTAGCATTACCTTGGTTTGTGTTTATTGCTTCTGTTTCAATTTTTAAGTCTTGAACTGTTTTCTTCACCCGTTTATTTGTTTTTTCTTGGTTCTCTAGTCTTTCTTTAATAAGCTTATTGTTTTCTTCTCATTTTTGCTCGTCTTTTCCTCTATTTAATTAAGGGACTTTGTCATTTCTTTTTTAATTTCCTCTTTAAAAGCTTCTATCATCTCTATAAAGATATTTTCAAGATCTTTTTTTCCTGCTTCTTCCCTATTGGATTGTCCAGGTTTTGCTGTTGCAGAATCACTAGATTCTAGTGGTGCCATGTTGTTCTTCATATTGCTAAATGGATTTTTGCACTGATGTCTACCCATCTCTTCTGCTGCTCGGTACAAGTGTTGTCCATGTTTCAGATAGCTGTTTTGGGTCTACTCGGTGTTCTTGGTGTAACTGGGACTCTTGAAGAACTGAGAGGCAGTGGAATCTGTGTTTCAGGGAAAGATTAAGATCTACAGCTAAAGCTCTTGAAAGGAAGCGCTCCAGAATCTGTGACTCGGGAATACTCTTGTGATGGGGCTTTCCCAAGTCTGTGTCTCAGGGAGCAGCTTTTGTGATGGAGCTCTCCAGAGAGTGTGTCTCAGGCAGCAGTTGAGGTTTGGGGGAGGGAGGTGATAGGTAATTTTTGGAAATGGATTGAGGCTTATTGGGTAAAAGGTCCAATAGGGGGATTGGTGGTGTTGATAGTTAGGCTTGTAGGCAGGGGTCCTGCTTGCTTGCCTGCAGCTGGAGTTGAGATGGGCTAGAAGGGCATATTTTGGTGCCCTATTGCCCAGACCTAGGGGCTGTCCTAGCTGTCCTGGCTAGCCATCTGGGGGGAGGGTAACTGTTTTTCTTAGATCTTTAAGGAATTTTTTTCATTTCCTTTAAAGGACTCTATCATCTTTATAAAGTTGTTTTTAAGGTAATTCTCGTCTGTTTCTTCTACATTGTGGTGTTCAGGTCTTGTTATTTTAGAACCTCTAGGTTTTGGTGGTACCATATTGCTCTTCATGTTGTTGAATGTATTCTTGCACCATCTCTTCCTCTAACTGCAAGTGGTATCTGTGTCCTGGGGAGCTGTTCTTGGCCCAATAGAAATTGGCATATTCTGTGTTTCAGGGAGCCTCTTTTGGTTCAATACGAGCTCAAGAGCTGGAAGATTTTTCTCAGTGCAATAAAAGATGATATATATTGTGTTTAAGAGGGCTGCTGGGGTATCAGGGTGATAGGTGGGATTGGGGGTTAATGTCAGATTTGTAGATTGCAGGATCTGACTGTCTGGGGTGTGAGTGGCGATGCCTGCCTGCAGGAGTCTTCCCTGATGCCCTACAAATGGAGCAGCAATGAGTGGGGTTAGAGGACACAGGTTGTGCCCCCCAGGCCTAGGTTCCAGATACTGAGCTCTCTAGCTGAGCTGGGTGAAGAGTCACTCACCTACTAGTTTAATAGGAGCCAGCTGATTCAGTCTCAAGGATCTGCTGAGGTTTCAGGGTGATAGGTGGGTTTAGGTGAGGGGGTGGAACTTGTAGATTACAGGATCTAACCATTGGGGGTGTTGGTGAGGATGCCTTCCCTGTTGGCCTGCCTTAAAGATTTTTAGATATAAAGAACAATGAAATCTTTATAAGCTTGAGGTTGTTAAAACTATAAATAACTATGCCTGTACCTACATCACATAGGCTTGTAAATGCTCACTTTTTTTCCTTTCCTCTCTGATTCCTATGCAGAATACAAATACAATAAAAAGGGAAATGAGCCCCAGTGGTGACGGCAGGAAGCCATGGGTTTGTTTGTTTTAATCTTTATTTGAGAACAAGAGAACTAACAGAGTTTCCACATGGGAGGCTGGAGCTCAAAGACCTGCTATGATCATAGACCTATCTGCGCTGTCCCTCATGTAGTAACTGCTACTACCTTTGCTGAACCTGCCACCATCAGTGATTCAGCATCCTGGTCCAACCATCGGATCAATGTCTCTCTATTCAGAGAGCCGGCTGGATCTTCTGGGATGCTTCAGGCCCCAAAATGTCTGTCTATTACAAGCTGGGAACCTTAAAAATGCAGACTGATCTGCCTCGGGAAATAACTTCTTCTGGGAGAGTGTTCATCATGCGGTATCATTCTCAGGATGTATGGACCTAGGCAAAAGCAGCAAGATACCTATGATCCAAAGTTAACATCTTCATAGCCTTTCAGAACACATACCCAATACTTCCTTCACATGCATTTACCCTCCCTAGTGATGAGGCACTGTGAAGCCACCACAAAAAAGTTCTAAACTCATTTGTGGGGATATGTTTTATATTTAATAACAACCACTCTGAAATATTGAGAGATCTACCCACAGTCAATCCAGGAGGGTCAGAGAGTGGTGATTTACACCTTTAATCCCAGCACAGGGAATATCCGGGAGTAGTGACCTACGCCCTTAATCCCAGCAGATCTGAGTTTGAGGCCAGCCTAGTTTACAGAGGAAGTTCCAGGATCCCAGGCAAGCAGTGGTGGTGCCTTTAATCCTGAGACAGAGGAGATCTGTGTTTCTGTGAGTTCAAGGCTAACTACCCAATGGTAGTAGCCCATGGCTTTAATATTAACCTGGATATTAGACCCAAATTTCAAAATCAAGATACCTTTAAAATATGTTAGTTTTACTTAGCAGTCTGTACAATCAAATGTCTTTCTGCAGTTAGCTCATTAATAGTTTAAAAGAATTAAAAAACATAATATACATAACCCAAACTTTGTGTATTTTCATCTTTACATGGATTGTTACATTTTTAAAAATATTTCTCTTTTTTAAGGACTTTACCTTTTTTTTCTTTTCTGTCCCAAGCCTTGTACATTTTACACACTTTGTAACCCATTTAGAGGTTTTTCTATCTGAATCTGTTTTATTGCATATCTTTAATAATTTTCTAACCAGAAGAGTTTTTAAATTTCTAAACTATAAAGCTCTGCTTTGGCTGCTGGTTCTGCCCCACTTGGATTTTCAACCAGAGTCATGCTTACCTCCCCAATTCTGGTAAGCGGTATTAAGTATCCTGGAACTGTGTTTTTAAGCCCATAGTTGTGCTTCCAAACTCAAAAGCAGCTGCTGCGAGAAGCTTCTTTGTAACCCAGTCTGTGAGAGAGGATGCGATAATCGGCCATGCTGCTTAGCTCATGGGGGCTGGTGTCAACTGCATCTTCCAGGCAAAAACTGAGACTAAGAGGCCCAGTATAGCTCCATATCTGTGCATTCAAAATCTTTTAAAAGCTTTTTCATTGCCCAATGGTGGGCATCATTTGTAGACAGAAGTTTCTGACCCATCTAGGCCTAGGACAAAGCTCTCCCAGCAGCAGTCCTGCACCTGCTTATAAAATCATTACTCGGAGACTTATATTAATTATAAACTGCTATGCTTATGGCTCAGTCTCATTTATGGCTAGCTCTTTCAACTGAAACCATTTTCATTAATCTGTGTATTGCCACATGGCTCATGGTTTATCTGTGTTTCTTTATGTCTTGCCTTCTTGGGCAGCAGCTTACATTGTCTCCCCTGACTCTGTTCTCCTCTGTTATCTCCATTTGGAATTTCTGCTTGCTTCTAAGATACCTTGCCATAGGTCAAAACAGTCCTTTTATTAACCAATGGTAATTCACAGCATACAGAAAGACATCCCACATCACAGGGCAAGGACACCTGTCATCAGGCCTGACAACTTAAGTTCAATCCTCAAGGCACTATGGTGGAAGGAGGGAAATGATTTTGAGACACTATCTCGTAACCTCGCCTGCTATGCTATACCCCACACCCACACATGCACAAAATAAGCAAACATGTTTTTATTTACTCAAAAATATTCAAGTTGAGATCTGCAGAAAGATCCATATTCTCTCTTTGGAGACATATCTATGTAGTAAGAGTTTCCTAAGAGTATCCCTAAGATCCAGAACATCAATCCCAAATAATCACATAAAGTCTTATATAATTACAAACTGTTCAGCCTATGGCTCAGGCTGGTTGCTAGGTGTCTATTAATCTATGTCTTGCTGCATGGCCTGTGGCTTAAATGTACTTTATATCTTGCTCTCTCTGTGGCAGCTTGCAGTGACTCCCTGACTCTGCCCTTCTTCCCTTTTATCTATGCTTGAATTTCCTGCCTGCCTATAAGCTGGCTTGTCATAGGCCAAAACAGGTCTTTTATTATCCAATGATAATTCACAGCATAAAGAAAGACATCCCACACCAAACCTACATGGGTCTTCAGAGTTGATGTCTCTAACCTACACTCAGCCTAAACAACCTCCTACCCAGGCATCAGCTCCTCATTTTACGGTGTCTCTGAGCATCAGGTAAAGTTTTTATCCTTATAGTACAAAGTATTTTTGTACCCAAGTTTGTCTCTATAAATAATCGAAAGTAGTTGAGAATGTATTCTGATAATTGACTTACCATTAGGAACTATAAGAATTGGTATGGATTCTTGAACCAGACTACCCAGAACATAATGCTAGAATCTTACCCAAATGTTTTTTTAACTTCTTTTTATCCTAATTACTTGCCAAGTACCTTATAGGACTAGGGAAAGAATGAAATTAATCCCCATATGGCTACTGTAAATGTACTTGGAAAATGATAAGCTTTAGAGACTATGCAAAGCTTGTACATTGTCCAGTGGAAGACTAACCCTGAGCACCTCAGGCTATATTTAGATACTAGGTTCTTTTTTTAAAAAAGGAAGTGGAAGTTAAAGCCCCTGGGGTGGATTCCAATTATGGCTTGCTTCCTAAAAGGAAGAGGCTGCAAAATAGACACCAAGAGAAGACCATGTGAATATAGAAATCTGGCACGAGAAGGAAACAGTCACCATGGAAACTCCTCAGTCCTGGCCTTCAGAACTTTGTGCAGGAAGAAAACTAATGTAAATGTACATATGAAACAATTAAAACATTTAATATATTTATCCAACTAGTCCTGGGACATGTGAATGTAAGCCAAGAATAATATGTTCATCCAATACTGGAGCACTTACTATGCCCTAAACACTGCCTGTTATTTTATTTACCATCTTCACCTTTATCATATAATCTTTTTAATCACAATTTTATTTGCTATATGGGGATTGACATGCCATGGCATGCATGGGAAAGTTGCTTTGAATTGGGTTGGCTATTTCCTTCACCTCTGTCATGACAAAGCAAGAATCTTTCCATAGTGATCCGTCTTGCCAGCGCCTAACACTGTTCCCATGTCTGTTAGAACCCACCATCCTTTTCTAATCACTGTCTATGGTGTTGGGTCATCACAGAAGACAGCTTTTCCTGACAGAAAAGATCCCTTCCCTATTCTCAAGATGCTACGCTGAGTTACTTGAAAGGCTTTTGGAGTTATTTGTGTCTGGGCCAATCTCTTTCTTCATTCTTAGTTGCTCACTGTGTAAAGCTAGGCAAGTATTTTTTTAGACTTTCCAGTTAATTACAACATGAACCAGGATTAAACACTGTTACTCTATTTTTAAGAGCCTTTTTTTAAAAACCCACATTTTTCTCATTTTTTATTAGTTTCTTTGAAGGGTCTCTCAGGTCACCTCAGTTGCAACTCAAAAAAACCAACAATTCATCACCTGGAAGCTTGTTACAGAGTCCTGATTCTGCTTGACTAATAAATCAAAATCCACTTAACAGGATTCTTCACATAATTCAAATTCACTAAAAGATGTTAGGAACACTGACTTCCAATGAGAAGCACCTGGAAAACTCATTATAAACAAGACTAGCTGACTTTTTCCAGTGCCATAGAAAATATAAGAAAAGCCTGAGAAGCAGGATTTTATCTGTTCTTGTGTGACTAGTCAGTCAGGCCAAGGCATCAGGCCTGGAGCGCACTTATCTCGGCCAGAGTATATCACACACTCCTCACTTCTACTCAGCTTTTGTCTAATATCACCCCAAAATTTATGATTCTGCAATGTGAAACAGAACAATAACACAAGAACTTTATTTTTCCTCCATTCATGCACACTTGCAAGTATTTATGCTGCTTGGGAACAGGGAAATAATTGCATTAATTCCAGGATATCAAATATCAACTACAATAGCCAGTGAAAGATTATGTTGGGGAGATTAAGTTTACAGAACACAGCAACTGTAACAGTCCATACAACTCTCTATGTTACAAAGGAGAAAAGACTGATATTATGGAGGGGACCTTACATCAAGGGGCTTGGGCAGATTTACAACAGAATGGCCTCTTTTGTGGATGTGGGAGAAAATATCCTCATCATCACTCTTCAGTTTCACTAATTATGAAGACTCATTCATGAGGCTCACTTCTGGAAATCATTAACTTACACAAAATGGACAGAAGTAGACTTCTGTGATCGTGGGAGTGCAGCCCACAACTGTCAACACCAGAGTCCCAATCTGTGAAAATCCATCTGACTGCATCACAGATTTCCTTGGACTTTCAATAAACAATGCAGGAGAAAGAGGTAGAAGACACACAGGGTCCAAGAAGCATCTTCTCCACTCATGTTTGTGGATATATACATAATAAAGATCAAATAGTATTTTGAAGCAAATTTGCACAGCTCTGTTTTCCTCATTAGGCGAAATTACAAAAAGTGGTAAGATTTTACTTAGAAGCTGTAGCTTCTAAACTAAATATGCATAGCATATAGCATAATCTTACACACACACACAAGACTGCACCTAGAACAGAAACAACATCTAACAAAGCAACATTGCTTTTTTGTTTCTATAATCAAACAAATAGCCACCCCAAGTGTCATCACAGAACCTTCATCCAACAATGAATAGAGGTGGAGGCAGAGATCCATGGCTGAGCACTGGGCAGAGCTCCTGGTCCAGCTGAGAGCAGGGGAGGAGAGTCTGCATGAGCAAGGGATAGGGATTATGAGGAAGGTTCCCACAGTGATGACTGGCTGGAGCTCTGGGATGCTCACTGAATCAAGAACAGTCACTGGGGAACCATAGGCAAAGGAGCTGGGCCCTCCAAGGGTAGACAACTGTCGACTGGCATGAGCAGTATGTGGAGCCTCCAGGGGTGAGATCAGACTGTGTTCCTGTGCATGGGCTGGCACCTTGGAGCCCATTCCCTGCAGAGGAACACCTAACCCAGTCTTGACTTTGGGATGAGGAAATCGGACTTGCCTGGAGTGGATGTGCCATGCTGAGCTGACCCACCTTAGGTCAACTTCTTGTCCTTTTGTGGGAGGGGATGGGTGGATGGGGAGGGGTGAGGCTGAAGGGTGACTGGGAGGAATTGGGAGGAGGGAAGGGAGGGGGAGCAACGGGATACATGAATAAAATGGCATTTTTTAATAAAAAATAATAAAATGAAGAAAAAACCGAAAACAACAACAATAAATAGATAAATAAATAAAACCCACTGTCCATAAGTCCTCTGGATCCATCCTTGCCCGGGTATCATGTTTACCAACAATCCCTTTAAATCTGCCTTTCCAGCTCTGAGTAGGTCTCTCCCATCACCTTCATCGCTGAGAGATAGGACCACTCTGTGCAGCTTCACAAGTCATTTCTGTCAAGGTTTTACCAATACACTCAATTATCAGGCTCATACCTATTCTACATTCTTGTCCCGATTCCCTGCCTATCATCCCCTTACCACTGAGTCAAGGACACCCCTCCCCAGGGGTTGGGATGGAGTCCTCCATAACAGAATATGGATTTGGAAAGCACTGGCATACAGGGTTCTTCACAGAGAGGGCCCAGCTCAGCCTGCACACTGACTAGAAGTATCAAGAATAGGCTCTGCCTGTGCCTGTTCCCAGGAACACCTTGGGATTCCCCCATGGTGAGTATAGGCTAAGAAGAAGAGACAGCAAAGGACTGTTGAGTGGGAAAGCTGAGGGCCGGGGATCGCAGTTGCACAGGCTACCAACAAAGACAAAAAGAAGCTCCTGGGTCTTAAAAAGGAACACACAGAAGACATAACTAAAGTCTACAACACTGTTGCCTAATTCTAGCAAACGCACACAACTTTAGAACTACAAACTGAGTGCAGGATTCAGGACCCAGGTCTAACCATAGACCCTTTTGAGGCCTTCTGGTTTTCCTTTATCCTATCTGAAGCCCCTATCTACCTCCCTAGCTGTATATAGAAAAGCCTGGTTGATGACTTTGTCTGAGCTGTGATGCTGTTTTAAAGGTGGGAAGCAGAGAGTGAGGGTAGATAAAGAGGAGGGTAGGTAGATAGGGAAGTAGACTAAGTTTCATGGAGGTGTGAAGTAAACACAGACATACAAATGAAAACTCTGTCGTCCTCAGCAACCCGCTAAAGTACTCTTGTCCCATCTTTGTAAGGAGTAAGGACAGTTGACACAGATTGATAAGGCCGTGGCCCAAAGCAAAATGATAGCAACATGCATATGTTCACAAGCTGCCCACCAGTAGGGTTCCTAAAGTCTGGGTAGGGTACATTTGTAGCTCATGCACTGGGAGGGTGCCTGGGTCCATAGGCAGTTCTTTCATGAACAAGTCAGTTGGAGCCAATGGCTACCTAGCCAACAGTCAGGGGACTGACTACAATCAGGCATGGCCACACTTCGATGAAAGTTCACTAGCAGACTGTAGTAGACTGGCCCAGAGGCAAGAAGAGATACATGACTTGAAGAAAACAAAACTTATTCCTGTTTGCCCTTGACCTCATCCGCACCCAGTATTCTGCTGGACCCTAGGCTGAAGCTAGAAATAAAATAGGAAGAACCATGGTTGCCATCCCCAGACCCACAGAACAATAAAAATCTGGCTGATGGCCAATGCCATGTGTACTGGCTTCATTTTGTGATGGCAACAGAAAATCTTGCCATTGGATAACATGCATGGCTAAAATGAAGACAGAGCTGACTGGCCATGAAGTAGTATAGCTTGAGCATCCATGTGTACGATGACTCAGAATATCCACATGAAAGACAGGTGAAAAGGGCCAGAGCTAAGAACAGGGACTGGAGAGTGTAAAGCTGCGTATACTTTAAGTGCTTAATATGCAAGCAGTGAGTTTGAGATAACACATGTGACGCTGTTGTGACACGGTGAGGCCATGGGGAAGCCAAGAACATGGTCACAAATGCCACATTCTTGAAGATAACTCCGAAGTGGCTACCGCGTACATAGGATGCCATGAACAGAAGGCAGGCAACCGAATCTGCGTGGTCGGCCTAACAGATCCAGCAGGAGGTAGAAGGGAGATCAGTGGGGCTGCTTCGGCCCAGGCTCGGTGGTCTTCTCTGGCTGTTTTGCTGGACATGATCTTTCTTCCTTCCCTTCTCCTCGGGCTTCTTCACTGATCAGGTAGTACTGTAGAGGATTGGGCCACAGGTCCTCATTGATTATCTCAACAATCTTGTCAGACTCGATAGAGCTGTGATTTGAAAACCACCCAAAGAAGCTACCGTTTTTTTCTGGGTTTTCCTTGCTCAGAGACTGTAGATCATGCCCTGGAAGCCACTGGATTGGAGCTGAGCGAGACACGACTTGACCGGAGGGACCACAGCCATATTCTTTGACAAGCACCTTATTTTGGAAATAGGGGTTTGGGCCAAAGTAGAACTTGATTTTGTAGCCCAGTCTAGCCAGGCCAAGCTCCTCCACCTCCAATCTGTTCAAGTAGCTCAATACCTCCTTATCTTTGGTATTCAGAAAGGATGACAGCTGGGGATGGTTCTGAAAAGCTTGACCCCAGAAGCCAGGGATGCTCTGGATAAGGAGGTTCCGGCGCTCTAAATGGTGAAGTCGCAACTGGCCAAACTTGCGAGAGAGCCTGAGATAGGCCCTGTCGGCCTGTGCATTCATGGTCTCGAGCTTGAGCTGGACCGTCTCCAGGGTATCCATGCTGCCTACTGTCACGGGGGACCCTGACCCAGCATGCTTCTCTGTCACCTTCCTTTCCTCCCCTACCGGGACAGCGACCCACGGCCCGGCAGAGCCCATCTTTGGCTTCCCACCGACTGTGGCCTGGGGTGCCCTCCCCGCGGCGATCCGGGCATCCGGAGCCTTCCTCCCGGGGACTCGCCGATTTCCAACGCGGGGGCCGCGTCGCAGCCTCGCCAAGGCTCCCACGGTCCCCACGAAGCCGGCGTCGGTGGCCAGGCGCTCGGCGAGCGACGCGGCCCTCTCCAGGCCCGGGTCGGCGGCCGCCAGCCCGCGCTCGCCCGCGCACCGCGCGCGCATCGCCAGCCCGCAGTCCAGCGGGAGGCGGCAGGCCGCGTCGTCCCCGAGCTCGGCCGGCTCCGAGCCCTCCGGAGCGGCGCCCGCCTGCACCTGCTGCTCCGCCGCGGCGTCCTCCTCGAGCGGCGGGTCCTGCTGCAGCTTCGCGTCCCGCCAGGCGTCGACCTCGGCGGCGCGGACCCGGGCTCTGGCCCGGCCTTTGCCCCGGCCTTTGGCGCGGGAAGACCTTCGACCCCTACTACGGCCGCTCATGATGCGGGCAGACCGGGCTTCAAAGCGGCGCCAGCCCCCGGGTCTCTACCGAGCGGGCCTCGCCTTGGCAACCGTGACGTCACCACGGTAGGACCCGCCGCTTCCCCTGATTGGCTCCGCCGCAGCGGCTGCGCACCAGCCCGCCCCTCGCACGCCACACCCCCCAATCTCATTTTGCTGTTACAAAGTTAGTTTCCACCAGGGGCTTATAAGACACAGCCTTTGCTCTTAAGGTGGCAGCTTGAAGACAGCCACCACCAGTCACCATCATTTTTGTACTCTTCTTCAGTCATCTCGTGTGACATCTCACACAATTAAATGTTCATCCACATTTCTGTCTCATCACGTAATTATTCTACTGTGAGATTTGCCCCAAGCAACTGAACTCTAGGGACTGTGTGTCGGGTGCCATAGCGCTGACCTAGAATGATTTAGAAAGAACAAAAAGTAGTAGCAACTAGTGTTGTACAACCATACACACAAGGCATTTTACTGAATACTTTTTCGCATTATGTTTTTCTTGAAAGAAGTATTGTTATTATTCCCAGGTTTTGATAAAACTGCAGCTGAAGGGTTGGCATTACAATTCAGTGGTACGTTACTTTGCTTAACATGTGGTAAGCCCTGGGTTCAGTCCTTAGTGAGAAGAAGAGGAAGAAGAGGAGGAAGAGGAAACTAAGGAACATTCTGGAGATTATACAGGAAAAGGAAGGAGGCCTCTGACTGCATTCCCTATGCTATCACAATCTGTTGGTCCTTTGCGAATGACTGTGCTGGCTCCTAAGGAAGGCTGTTAACAGACCCCAGACTCTTCTACCTGGGCCCGCGTTCTCCAGACTTACACAGAGTCGCACTGTGAATCACAGTCCAAGCTGCTGTCGTTGGAATAAGACACGTGTAGGATGAAAATATCACTCTCGGGGTATAGAAGGATTTCCAGGTGAGATTTTGAGACAAAGGGTTTATAGGAGTGTGGGATAATGCTCTTGTGCACTGTAAAGATTTGTTATGCATATTAATTTAATAAAACGCTGATTGGTCAGTAGCCAGGCATGAAGTATAGGCAGGGCAACAAGATTAGGAGAATTTTGTTAAGAGGAAAGGCAGAGCAACAGTTGCCAGCCAGATGCTGAGGAAGCAAGATGAGAATGGCGTACTGAGGAAAGGTACCAAGTCATGTGGCTAAACATAGATAAGAATTATGAGTTAATTTATGTGTAAGAGCTAGATAGTAATATGCTTGAGCTATTGGCCCAGCAGTTACTATAATATTAAGCCTTTGAGTCAATTATTTGGGAAGCAGCTACTGAGTAATTGAAAGTTTCTGACAGGGACAGAAACATCCAGTGACATAAGAGCAGTGAGGAGACCCTAGGAACTTTTCACAGCCTGCAGAGAAGTAGCCAGACAGCTTGACTGGAATTCCTAGGGGTGCCCAGATCCTATAGCCAGGCTACAGGATAATGGGTAGTGAGGGAATCCATGGCCGGTATGGATGTATGAACAGAAACCTTCTGAGTGGATCTTTCAGGTTCAAACGCAGCAAAGCCCTTCAGTCACAGAGAAGTGAGCCATTCAGCCTCAGTGGTCCAACCCCTCCTTGCTCCTGTCATTCAGGGTCTTTATGGAAGCAGTTTGGCAGCGTCTAAAAGCTTGTTCAAGGTACAAAACTACCAAATCAGAAACTCAATGTTAACAAGTTTTCAAGTTAACAAAACTTGATGACGTTTATGTGCATTAAAGTTTAAGTGTAGAAGATGTGGTAGGGGAACATTACTCTGAAACAAACAAGGCCCTAGTTTAAACCAACCCAGTCCAGGCGAGTCCTAACTTTCCCAAAGGGCTGGCAGTTGCCTGCAAGGCTCCATCTCCAACACAAGTCTTGCCTCTCACCTGTGATCACTCTGATCTCTGGGCTCAGAACCTCTGTGCTGGACCATCCTGCTGTTTTAAATGTTCCTTACCCCACATATGCCCTGGTCCTTTTCACTTAAATTTCCCTTCCAAGGCCATCATATTTCAAAGTGTCAAGTCTTTCTATTTCTGCTTTTGTTTGTCCCAAAGCACCTATCAACATCCTACACACTGCCCATAGTTTATATAAAGTCTTTAAAGTATATACATTTATTTATTTGAGGTGTGTGTTAGTTTAAGTGTAACGTAGTGCGGGTGTGAAAGTTGGAGGATAATCTGGGGCAGTAGGTTCTTTCTTTCCACATCGTTGAGTCTGGGCTTTCCTTATTGTTTTTGCCGCTGTGTGTGCTCCGTGCTAGCTGGCCAGAGCTTCCGTGTCTCACCCTGGGAGGGCAGAGGTCACAGATGAAGCCCGAGCCACTGAATTTAGTGTTGATGGTTGTCGTTTGTGTTTATGTGCGTCCAGGGACTGACCTCAGGTGGTCAGGCTTAGCTCAGTCACATGGCTTATTGTCCACTTGTCTTCTTCTCAGGACAAAACTTCCATGGACGGTGGGCTCTTTGTTTTGTTCACTGTACTTCAGCTTCTGCATTCAAATAGCACTTAGTCATTATAAACTGGAAGAATCAAGTAAAGAAGAGTTTTAAATAACAGTTTATAACTGGTGTCTCAAATTCAAAATACCACCTTTTCTTCATAGAAATAAAACTACTGGTAAGAGCTATATCTCAAGTCAACCTGGGTGAACCCATTAAACTCAACTTTTGGCCAGAAATCTGTCTTTTGTTATGGAGTCCCCCCCCCCCCCAGGGACAATTTGTAAGTGAAAATCTGGAGTGACAGATGAAAAGCTTAAGTAGAGAGGATTGCTGTTTGACTAATAGGGATTAATGAGTCCAGTGATTGGGGGCCTTTCCTGACCACTGCTTCCCCATCTTCTCCTGGTCAGCTCAGACTGACCTGGATCTCATGGGAAACTGACTCACTGTGCTATTTGCTTACTAGTTAAACACACTCTCTCCCCAGTTCTATCACAGAATTGCTTCTCAAACTGGATAATCATGGGCTAGAACTCTGTAAATCTCAGATAAATAAAAAGTTAGCTGAAACAGCCTATATTCCTCCTCAAATTTGTCACTTCTCTGAATACTTGGGGCTTAAACTCTGTTGTCAGCTTCAGAACCTATATCATATAACTCACCAGAAGCTAAACCACTGTAGGATTAAGAGCAGCCAGGACACTGCAAGCACAGTTTCGTGTGAGATCTATTCTGAGCCTTGTCAGGTAAGTAGAGACAAATAAGAGAATAACACCCTGTATAGAAATACTCTTCTGGTCCAGATTGCTCGGTCCATGAAGCTTTTGTACTTAAAAGGCTGGTCTGTGGTAATGAACACTTCTTCCTAGGTATTAATATCAGAATTTATATGATTGAAGCTTAACTGTGCAAAGGGGACTGTGTACCATTTTACGTTTATCCCTCAGAACACCTAGCACGGAGCCTTGCAGATACTAATAATTATGATGAAAGCTCACATTTACTTGTACTCTGTACGATGCCACATCTTAACTCATTTAACCCCATAGCCACCCTACTCTCATTTGGAGATGAGGTTACAGCTCAGTAGCTTCCCTAAGGTTACACAGACAGCAAGTGGTTTTCACAAAGGCATTTCAACTCCAGCATCATACTTTTCCCTTGTGGCCCATGATGTCAGCATGAAAGACTCATCACCCAGTGCTCTAAATGCTATTTTCCTCTCTAGTATTTTAAAAATTATATCTGTGTACACATATACTTATTATGAATATGTTAACAGAAACACAATATATACAGCAAGTAGGATTTATCAGAGGATGTGTTAACATACTTGACATTGCAGTACTTAACATAAGCTTAGATTTGTCAGCCAGTGCTGGGAAGACAGCCCTCCAGTTTCTGCTCTATTTGTCCTAACATTCAGTGACTATTATTAGATAAATGTAAGTTTTTCATGTATCTAAGGAACCTAAAGATGTTTTAAATTCTTCCTAATATGTAATAGCTTAGTCTACAATAATATGAGTGTGCAGTTCTTTGATTGTGGCTTTCTTTTTTCTCAACAAACTTAAAAATAAGTCAAAATGTTATACTTGGGCTTTGCTTTTGTTTTAAAGTCTGATTCCTTCTGTTTCTTTTAAGGTCGGTTTTCCTCAAGTCATAGAAATTAATGAACTTGGAAAAGGACATCCCAGTCATCCAGTCTACTCCCCAGCCAAGGGAACAATATTTCCCACAGCCTCTCTAACAGGATCTCAGGATCCCAGACATGACATTTTTAGCAATGGAGCTTTTTTCTCTTCTTCCCCAAGGAGACACTTCAAACCCCATCAGATGACAGTGAGTTCTACATGCTGTGTGGAATTTTGCCAACTAACCCCCACCTTCAGCTTCTAGAAGGGCACAGAAAAGAAAGCATGGTCAAGGAATATTTCAAAGCCAAGGAAAGAAGAAAAACTTAAGCTCTTATGGTAAATGTCCAAACTATCTGAATTTAACATCTTAAAAAATGTGCGTAGCTTCTTCTGAGCCCCCCAAGCTACACTCCCACAGGAGACCACCTAAGTCATCTCGGTTCACTTACATAAGCAGCCCACAGAGTATTTTAAAGTATTTCCACATGTGTTTTTCCTTCTTGGCAGTCCTTTTTTCTGAAATACCAACACTACTTTAAAAAGATCTTTAATCTAGAAAAAAAAAGAAAATACCTAAGAATCCAGAAAGAGACTTCTAAATTAAATTTATCATTTTGAATTTCAAAATGTATCCTGAGAAGGAAAGGCATAATAGCATTAAAACATATAAATACACACAAATATGTATATGCATATATATGTTATGTATATGTTTATATTTATATGTTTCAATATCATTATGCCAGAAATAATATATATGTGTGTGTGTCTATGTTTGTGTAAGGGGTACTGACTACTTTTCTGTCAACTTAAAACAAGCTAAGTCGTTTGAAAGGAGGGAAACTTGTGGTGACATATTTTATATTTAATAAAATCAGTCTGGAATATCAGAAAGAGGAAACAGACCACAGCCAATTCTTACCCAGCCAACTTCTCAGAGTCAAAGCTCTTCCACAGTCCTCAGCCTGACCCGCTGCTTCTCCCACACTGTCTGCCTACGTCTTCTTAAATATCTTCTTTTCCTGGTTATTTTCCTTCCAGGTTCAACTCTGCATCATAATCCTAGAGTCAGGGTTAAAGGTGTGAGCTACTACTGTTGGTAGTTAGGCCTTGAACTCACAGAAACACAGAAAGATCTAGCTCTGGAATTATAGGATTAAAGGGGTAGGTCACCACTTCCATCTTTCCCCGTGCTGGGATTAAAGGGGTGAGTTACCACTCTGACCCTCCTGGCTTGACTGTGGGTGGATCTGTTCTCAACCTCAGTGGATAAAAATGCCTCCATAAGATCCAGCTGCAGGGCATTTTCTTAGTGATTGATAGAGGGAGAGAGCAGATCATCCCTGGGCTGGTGCTCCTGGGTTTTATAGGAAAGCAGGCTGACTGCTCTTGAGACCCTTTGTGTCTGCTTACTGCATCCTGTTATGCTGAGCTCAGGTGATATCCCTGGAAAGCTTGCTCTTTTCTGAGGGAAAACAAAGGAGTATTGAATTCAGATGAGAGGAGAGGTGGGAGGGGGTTGGGGGACGGGAGGAAAAGGAGATTGTGGTTAGGATGTATTGTATGAGAGATGAATAATAAAAAGAAAAAAAAAACAGACTGAGCAAGTCATCGAAGTAAGCCAGTAAGCAGCATCCCTCCATGGCCTCCTGGAAGCTTCTGCCTCCAGGTTCCCACCCTGCTTCACCTCCTGTCCTGACTTCCTTCCTTCCGTGATGGACTACAATGCCACATAAACCCTTTCCTCCCCAACTTGCTACGATCATGCTGTGTTACCACAGCAATAATAACCTCTAATTAGGATAATAAGCAAATGTGTATATATGGGAAATAAATCAGAAATCACCCTCCTGAGCGCAAGTGCTTAGAGTTTGTAACATAAGCTACAGAAAAAGAAAAGCATGCTGTGGAATGCGGGTCATTTCTCCACCACAAAAAGAAAACAGACCTTTATCTAGTCTGTGATTAAAGAGCTTGGAGGAGACCCAGAAGCTGAAGAACACAAATGGCCCCCCAGGGGTCCAAACCCTTGAGGAGCTGACAAAGTCTCCCCATTTCCTCAGTAAATCAAAGATGTGAGATTAAGAAGAATCACTCTCGACAAGCAGAGCTCACACAAGTTCTACCCGAGGGCTTCCCACCAATGAAGGACAACCAAAGACTATCATGGGCCCGAAGAGTGATTTGGTAAAGAATATTCTGAAATGGCCTGACAGCCCCTACTCACATGGCTCATAACTGGAAAAGGAAGCAGCCATGCATTCCTTAAATAAGAAAGCTCACCATAGATAGTCTAATTGGGTTTATAATCTAGCCGCAGATAGCTCAGAATAAAGGATGATAAAGAACTCTCTAGGGGACTTGTCTCCTAAGTGTACACATGGGAGTAGAAGCAGATTTCAAAGACCAGCAGGTCCAGATAAACCCAGCAAAGATGAGAAAAAGCAGGAGGAGACACCCAGCAGTTACACTTCCATCGATGACAAGATGAGCAATTCTTCGTCCTTGGGTGATACAGAGAAATAAAACAGGGACCATCTCAAATGACTAAGTGCTTTATATCTATCTATCTGAGTCACTTGATTTGCCAACTTAAGTTCAACTAAGTTGTATAAATATTGCAATTATGAAAATACATGCTTAGGGGCTAAAGAGATGGTTCAGTCACTAGGAGTGCATAGAGTCCCAGCACCCACATCATGATTGTTTTAACTCTAGTTCCTTGAGATCCAGCTTTCTTTTCTGACCTCAGTGGACACTTGCACTCACATGCAAATCCCCCCCCCCACGTAATTAAAATTTTTAAAATAAATCTTTAAAAATAAAGGTCTCATAAAACACGATTGTGACAGCAAATGTGAAGAGATCTATTATAGTTCAAGTCAACTTTACTGCTCACACAAAATTAAGTGTTCTACAAGAAAGTCTCTCATTCGTTGAGTATAGATTGAACTTAGATGAGGAGCCACAGAGTTCCCATTTACTGAACGAAATTTATTTATTCATTTGTTAGATTTAAGGACTATCCCCAGGCCTGGGCACCTAGCTAAGTACTCTACCATTCATTGATATCCATTGTCCTTTAGTTTCTATATTTTATCTAGATATAAGGGACTTCGCTAAGTTGCTCAGAATAGCCTTGAACTTGTTCTGTCATCCAAGCAGGTCTTGAACTTGCGATCCTGCATCATCCTTCAAAACAACTGGGATTGAAGGCCTGAACTGTCAGGTCAGCAAGGTTATTGCTTCTAATGAATGATTTTCTAATTTATCATGTACTTGAATTCTTCCCAAGTTAAGCTATCTAGGTAAGCTTTGTCTCCAAGTGGATTGGAAGTTCAATGAGTTATAAAAGCCAGCCTTGCCTCATGGGTAAAACATTTGGCTTCCTTTCCCTGTAGCCCCCAAAGCCAAGACGGCAATAAACAACTCACAACAATTTCTAAGTCAAAACTAGCTGTTCTGTCAATAATGCTTTGTGTCACCTGTCACAGGAAACAGTAGAACATGGTCTTCCTTGATATGTCCTTTTATGTTGCTCAGGAGTGTATGCTAGTATCATAGTCCTAAATATTATATTCATATTACTATGTGCATTCATGTGGTGATTTGGATGAGAACGGGCCCATCGGCTCATGTACGTGAATGCTTGGTTCCCAGTTGGTGTAACTGGTAGGAGGTGTGTCATTTGGAGTGAGCTTTGCAGACAGGTCCACGTCCAGTCTTCTTTCTTTGCTACTTGTCCAGTGCTGTGACTGATACCTTCTACCACATCTCACCACAATGATGTTCATGGTCTAGACCTCTGAAACTGTAAGCAAACTAACCACTTAAATGCATCCTTTTATACATCGCCTTGTTCATAGTGTTCCTTCAAAACAGTAGTTTGGTAACTAAGACATTTCCCAACTATGACAAATCAATTAGCAGTATGTAAATGTGTTATAAGAAAAAAGAAAATGAAGTTATAAAATCTTCACTTGAAATGTTGATAGAAGGAAAACACTCCATTGGGAACTAAACCTGGGAAATCTCAGGCTATTCCAGGAAATTTTTGATAAAGAACGGTATAGACAACAGATAGGGAAACCACCTCTGCCTCATACGTGCAAAAGTCTTGTATGAATCGCACCTGGTCTTGAAAGTAAAGAAGGCAGCATAAAGCTGCAGACAACAGCCAGGACCTGAATGAACTTAGGCCATGTGGTAAGAACTGAGGCGAGTGAACCCCAGCTTGGAAAACAAAAGTGAAACAGCCAATTAGAAGGCTTCATCCTAACCCAAATGAACTGGGAATTTACATAAGAGACATGAAAGAATGAGCAATAATAAGATTTGCTGAATTTTAATTAGTGAGCAAGCATCTTGGGGTTAAAAATTCTATGTTGCAATAAAGCATGGGAAAATTTTATTTTATTTGGGCTAATTTAACTTAAGATACTCCTTTCCTTTTGAAATACCCATTTTGTTCATTCATTCTGCAGTATAGTATCCACAGTAGTAAGACATTTTTTTAAAAAACACTTAAAAGTTAATAGGCAAGCAAAGGACAAAGGAAATTCAAGAGTTTGGAAGTCCGGAATAAATACAATGTAGTGAAGAACCTAAATGCCTTCCATTCCATTGGTGCTAATATTCTTCCTAGCAATAGGCCAGTGATTTGATTTTTGACATTTCATGCACTCAGAGAGAAAAATCAATATGTAGTAACATAACATTTGTATGGGGTAGAGGGGGAAGAATGGGTTCTCCCATGTGTTCTGTGAGGAATTTTAGGATTAGAAGCCACACAGAGATTCTTACAATCTCCTGCTCCATGAACCATATCCTGCAAACTCTAGCATTATAGACTGGAACGCAAAGCAGCACTCTATAAAAGCAGACCCATAGTGGTTCAGATCCAAATCCAGAGCAAACCAAAAGCACCAGTTACAGAATTTAGAGAACATAGTCAGCCTCTCAGGACATACATGCTTTGTCTGTGATGGTTTTCTCCTGGAACCCGTATTATCCATGGTGGACAACATCACACAAGGAATGCACTAGACTTGCCGGGAGGCACAGAGCTTTTCTGAGAACCACCCTCCTTTCTTCTGACACCCCTCACTTTCCTTTCTTTGCTCTCTACACAAAATTATACCTGGAGATGTTATGTCTATTGCTTTAAAAAACCCTTTTTCCAACAAAGCTGCTTTACTCACATTAAGATGGAGTTCGATGGAGTTAAAAGATCGTATTCCCGTCAGAGCTCCTCAGTGCTTCTGTTTCTCTGCAGCTTCAGAGGTGGTTGCCAGGATCAGGCAGGATCAAGAGAGGTGGAGCACAGCCTATCCCATGACCTTAGGAAGCTGTGAAGATAGGAATGTCCTCTGTCAAGCTAGCAAGTGCCTCTCAATCCCATGTGACTGTCATAAAAAAAAAACCCTCCATTTTCCTGAGAACTCACTCCCTATGTAAAATCCAGTAAGAACCAAACAAAGCTATTTCGTTTACAGATGCCCCTTCACAACTGTTCCATAGCCTTCTGAATTTTCACATTAAATCTTGAACAAATGTCTGGATATTATTTCAATTACTTGAAAGAAAAGAAATTCTTGGTCCTTTCACTCAAACAAATACTAGCTGGAGCCACAGCTGGGATCTGCCTTCGATGAAGACTTAGTAGGATCTGGAAGACAGTTGAAAGAATATCATCATTATATTTATTGTCAAACAAAGCTTCTGTCATTTTTTTAATTTTTAACTTCAAAGATGGCCACTAATTTTAATGTTTGTTTGGTTTTTACACACTAGACTCCATGATACCCCAGGTTTCTTACCATGGATAATGTGGACTTCACAAACATTTTCTCCACCCTGCAATAGGAAGGCTTCTCAAGACAGCTACACAACATCCATCCACTTAATTGTCCTTAGCAGCCACATCTGCAAATGTTTACAGAGCCTAACAGGCTTCTGACGTAAGTGACAGCCTGAGTGACTAATGATGCCTCTCTGGGTACATCTATTCTTCCTAAACTTAATCAATACCTGTATAATTGATCGGGTGGACCATATGGCTTCTCTAATTCACAGATTAAGACAATTAGGACACCAGCCAGCTGACATTTTTTTCATAATGAAGATTTGTGGGCCTCATGCTTTGTCTTCTTTTGAAAAAGCAACTCCACCTGGTCTTGGGCATGATTTAAAATGAATTCATACAATGTGTAGCTAAAAATGAATCTAAGCATACTTAGACAAAATATTGAATGCAAATTGTGTGGCAGTAAATTCCTAAGAGTTTTCACTCAGGATCTGGATTGAAATGCAACAGTAGGAAACTATCCTGAGAACACCATGACCAACACTGAGACCAGGATTTACAGATGCTACAGATGCCATGGGTGGGGGGGAGTAGACAACTTTTCTCAAGGACCACTCCTTAGACATGGGGAAACACCTCTGAGATGCAGGAAGCCACTAACTCTGAGGTCTAACATGTTTGTGGGGAAAGGCCTAGTAATATAAGCTCAAAATAAGAAAAGATAAAGATCTTCCTTCTGGAACCAACATCTGGAGAATGTTCCTCCCATTGGTTAATCCTATCTTTTCAGGAAAAACGAGCCAATAAAGCAGCAGGATGACTGCTGCCATTTTGCGATTGTGCGATTAAGTGCATGATTTACACTTGCTTCCTTCAGTGACATATTGTCTTACCTGGAAGCCCCTGCATCCTGCTGGAAGAACCCACTGCAACAGGCACAGTCCTGGTCCTGGAAATGATGGTGGACACCAACTGCCTTCTGCAGATTTATGACTGTTAGCAACCCCTGAGTCACCTAGGCATCTTTCTCAGCACACAGAGAGCAGAGCGGACATGTAAGGAAGTGCCTTTGGGAAGACACGACTACAACTCTCTGTGTCTTGCCTTCTATCACTCAAATCAATTATAAGCTAAAACAAAAGTGTCTTAAAAAGCAAGCAACAACAATCAATTCTCCCCCATTTACTATCAAGCTGTATTTGAGGAACCAACAATTTTTATAACAAATGACTCCATGTGTCCAATATATTATTATAGTAAATGAATTTTTTTTCCATTAAGAGAATTTACATGACATTTTCTGGATGATGAAAGAACTCATTTGCCGTAAGAGTTTCCTGGGGAGAAAAAGTTATGTTAAAAATCATGCTGGCATAATTCAGGTTCATCTGAAGCACTGGTGTCCTGATCTTATTTTACTATTCAGTGGTAAGAAAACATCATGACTACTCACCCTGTGAATTATACATGTCATTAACATAGCAAAATATTGTTTCAAAATAAGAAGATTCCTTTTGTGCTCATAAGACTCTGCTTGTAGGATCTTGTAGGAAAACGGGTGTCAGGAAAGGCTGGCATAGGAAGCTAACTGGTGTCCATGTTCAGTACCTGAGCAATCCAGCCCAGGCCTCTATAGTTTTCAACTCAGAAAAGTGAGGCTATTTGCAGAAAAGGAATTACATTACAGTGCTAAAATAGGAAAAGGGAGTTGAGATAGAACTAGTACACTGTTGCTGCTGAAACAAACTGGCACAGATTTGAGCATTTTATAAATTCACTATTCTATAGTTCTAGAGGTTATAAGTCCAAATTGGTTGAAGTGGATCAAAGTCCTAAGTGGCAGGGTATTCCTGGGGTTTAGAGTTTGAACATCTTGAGAGTGATATTTTGCCTAACATAAGGAAGTATTATTATTGTTACAGAATCTTAAAAATATGTTTTTAATTGAAATATAATTTTATCATGCAACCAGGCATGGTGGCACATACCTTTAATGCCAGTACTTGGGAGGCAGAGGCAGGTGGATCTCTGAGTTCAAGGCCAGCCTGCTCTACAGAGTGAATTTGAGGACAGCTAGGGCTACACAGAGAAACCCTGGAAACCATATCTTGAAAGGAAAAGAAATAGAGGTATATCACTCCCCTCTCCCTTCTCTTTATATGCTCTCCTGGGTAATTTCCCTCCAGTACCTCCCATGACCCTCGCTCTCAAGGTGATAGCTGCTCTTCCTTTTATATTAATATTATATGTGTGTGTGTACGTACAAATATATAGCTATAATTTGAAGTATGTTTTTATGTTTTTCCTGCATATATGTCTGTGTGAGGGTTTCAGATCCCCTGGAAGAGGAGTTACAGACAGTTGAAGTATTATTTTTAAATGAGGAGTGTTCAAAGATATTTTATCAATTACCATGCTTCATAATTGTGCACTTCCCTCTTATCCATGCCCATGGCCTTTTATACCTGACAGCTAAATCTACTTATAACAATAACTAGACTTTACTAAGTGTTTTGTAAGTACTATTCCTAGCAGTCTACTTGGATGAAACCTCTCAATTATTCAGAGTTACAAGTGTCATTATCATTCTTATATCATGAAAAAGAAGCCTGAGGCACAGAAAAACCATTGTCTGAAATTCAAGCTTAAGTCCATGTGACTTCTAACCAGTAAGAAACAACCTAAGGACATGGAGGCTGTAAAAGCAAAGGTTTATTTCCAGCTTGTGCTTCAGATCTTAAAATTCCTTCATCTCTTCTGCATCATCATTCTGAGAGCCTAGCCTACACCAAAGATCTTTCCACTTGTTAGTGTGAGAGAAAGAACGAGATGATGGGATTTCTCATGGGCTTTTAGAGGATGAATTTAGGTGTGATATGCACCACTTCTGCTCATGCCTTCATTGGTCAATCAATTTAAGGATAAGACTTGACATCCATGTAGCAGATATTTGCAGGGCAGCCAATATTTGAGTCACCTCATCGAGACTCTAAACTTTGGCATTACAGGAAAGTAGTGCTCTCTTGTCACTATAATTACCACAAAAAGTAACTCTCACTTCAATGCCAGCTGGGATTATGCAAAAAAGCCACTTTTATAAATGGAGATCTTTCAGATACAGAAAATTTCCTTTACCCATATGCCTAAAGTGGTTTAACCTTCCACCACCAGAGAAAGGTATGTGACCTGAAGACAGGTACATTCTAGGAATTATGAACTGTTCTTCAAGAAAGCTTTATTTAAGCTAGAGAGACTCGATCAGTGCTAGGCTCATCTATATAGAACAGGGTAATACAGAAGGGGCTCTCTTCCCTCGTTTAGAATTCTAGTCTACATGAGGAATTTCCTTCTCTGAGTGATTTATAGAGCTCAGATTTTTGGTGTGGTGAATGTACTTTGATTATTTCTCAAACTATGTTCTAAGAAGCTTTCTGTGTTCTATGAAAGTCACCCCCAATGATCAGAGGGCAGCATACACTGCAACATACTTTTGCCTTTATCATTGGGGCTTGCCTTAGACCCAGAAGGTCCTTATCCTGGATGCCTTATTCAGACAGAAAGGAGCAAAGTGATCCGCAAAGTAGTCAGGAAGCCAAAAGGAAGAGAGAATAAAGCCCAACTGCCAATCAGAGATATGGAAGAGGCAAGAGCAAAGGTGAGAGAATGGTTTTTTTTTTTTTCTCTGACTCTTGATGTCAGGATAACTGAATGGAGGAAATGTACCCTTCTCACATCAGTACCTCCCTTAGACTCTTCAGACTATGAGCTGGAATGGCCAACAGTAAGCTTTTCAGTAAGTTAACACTTCTTCTCACAGTAGTGTTTGTTGTACAAATAAAGGAAACTCAGGGCCAGATCTCTGGGAAAGTCGGAGATATCAGAGAGTAAACACCACAGTCAGATCTCACCCAGCTGTCTTCCAGCTTCCTCAGCCTGGCTCCTCCTGGCTTCTTCTGACCTTCTGTCTTTCTATACCTGCCTTAAATACTCTCTTCACTCAGTTAAAGCATGGCCCCACCACTGCCTGCCTGAGAGCCTGGAACTTCTCCTGTAAACTAAGATGACCTCGAACTCAGTTTGGATTAAGGGTGTAGGTCACCACTCCTGGGATACTACCTGTGCTAGGATTAAAGGTGTGAGTTACCACTGTCTGATCTTCCTAGACTGACTATGGATAGATCTCTCTAATATCTCTGAATGCTTTTATTATATTACAAAATATCTCCACAAGTGTTGAGTTGGCACATACACTCCTGCTCAGTATTTCTACTTAAGAATTCTCCTTTGACTTTTTTTTTCAATTATTAAAAGAACAGATTGAAAACCCACAAATCATTACAATATTTCTTCTTTATGGAAAGGATACAGAAACTCACAAATACAGTTTAACTAATATCACGAAAGGGCAAGTAGAAAGCCGAAATCAGAACCAGAACTTTGGGCTCCTCGTCTCCCATAGCTCCTAATAATCTGGCCCTGGTGCTTATAGCCCCATCACTGAAGACTGACCATACCTTGCTTTAGCTGGTATCCCATTTCTGGTGCACAGATGGAGACTGATGAGTTATTCTGATTCTGCAGCACCAGTGCCATTCTCAAAAGGCAGCTTAACTGTCATCCTCCCATGTTACAGCATATGCAGCCCTAGAAACCACAACTTGGCAGAATATGAGCTTCTGGCTTCAGCTGGGTCCCCACTGCTCCTCACATCCATTCCTTTGCCTGCCCATGCTCCTTTGAAATGCCTCTCTGGCTTCCAGGGGGATGCAGCCTGCCAGCCAGCTGTCAGTCAGCTCTTCGACAAGTTTGCATTGTTGCAGTAATGGGGCTATATCAAAGCCCAGATGCTTCAGCATAAATAAATAGCTCATCTGGGACCTGGCAAGAGTCCAGCTTATAGAAAAGGCTGGGGTGGAATCATAACCAAATGATACACAGCTGAAAACTTTTAAGTTAGAAATAGGGCATAGAGGTTGTACCGGAAGAGAAGAATGTACTGGACCAAAAAAAATCAAACCAGTGATCAAACTGTTATCTGGAAGGTTCTGAATTAAAAGCACACAAAAAGTGGACCATGGTTTATGTTGCAATTGAAATAAAAGCACATTTACAAAATTAATAGCTTATAATAATTCATTTTAGAACAAAAAGGCTTGGCAGAATCAAAAAGGTTGTATGATTTCTTGGACAGCCTGGTAGTTTGAATGTAATTGGCCCCCATAGGCTAATAGGGAGTGACACTATGTTGGAGTAAGCATGGCCTTGTTGGAGGAAGTTTGTTACTATGGTGGTGGACTTTGAGATCTTGTATATGCTCAAGCCACAACCACCATCTTAGACCACTTCCTATTGCCTGTAGGTCAACATGTAGGGTCCTCAGCTCCTTCCCCATCGTTCTCTGCCTGCACACTGCCATGTCCCATAATCATAATAATGAACTAAACTTCTTAAACTGTAAACCACCCCATCATAAATACAAACCCTAATTTAGACAGATAGATTGGGTGGGTCCCCTTCTGATTATCTAAATATATAAATTGCTTCATGGTGAGCGGGTTACGAAGTTCAGCTCTGCACTGATAATAATCCCTGGGATCACCCAGCATTTGGGAATTACATGACTTCCCAGGTTTGCAAGCAGCTCAGCTGAACAATCCTATGATGAGCACACAGGGAATTAAGGAGGTATCCAGGGAAAGAATATCCAAGTAACATCACTCCTTCCCAACACAAAACCCAAGCAGATGAGTCACACAGATGAATCAGCAACAGCTATAGAGGTGACTGGCACCCACGCCTCCAGCCTCTTAAAGAGGTGATGACATCACTACACATAGGACAGGGAAAATTAGGACTCACACATGTAACTGTGGACTAGCCCCATGGTCCAGATCCACCTGCGGCTGCTTCCCCCCCAAATGACTCACACGCTTATATCAACTTCATGCTGTTTGGCCTATGTCTCAGGCACATTGCTAGCTATTACATCTTAATTCAGCCCATTTCCATTAATCTGTCTGCCACATGGCCTGTGGCTCACCTGCGTTCTTTATGTGTTGCTTCTTCAGCAGCTGGATTGCATCTCTTTCTCACTCTGCCCTCCCTCTCCTACCTATGCTCTGATTTTCCCACCTACTTTTACTACGGTGCTGACCATGGCCAAAAGAGTCCTTTATTCACAGCATATATAAAGACATTCACATGCACAGAGAGAGAGAGAGAGAGAGAGAGAGAGAGAGAGAGAGAGAGAGAGAGAGAGAGAGAGAGAGAGACAGAGACAGAGAGTGAAACAGAGACTCTTTCCTAGAGGAAATCAAGCAGAGATTCTGGATTTAAAATATTCCAGATCCCAGACTCTAGACTTTTCAACTAAAGCACACCATCATAGGACAGAGGTTCATTCTTTTCTCTTTTACTGTGTATGTTTCTTTTTTCTGACAGCTAACTCAGGCTGGAGTCTATAAAATCTCCAACCAATGTGAGCCTAAACTTCTGAAACTGCCAAGATGAACTCTGTATAAATAATATGGCTACAGAGAGTGAGCCTACCTCCATGACTGTTATGCCTAGTTTGGTCAGAACTTCAGGTTTTCTGTATAGTCAGAAATATAAAAGAATAAATTATTTTGTGTGTGTCTTACTGAAAAATGTTTCCAATTGACAATGGCTATTCTTAGAGGAACCATCAAAATAACTGGCCCATAACTCAAGCACTTGTCTTGAATATTCTGTGGTGCATACCCACTGCTGTAGTGTGTGTGTGTGTGTGTGTGTGTGTGTGTGTGTGTGTGTGTGTGTGTACACATGTGTGTTTGTACACATGTGTGTGTATGTGTGTGTATGTGTGTACACATGTGTGTACACATGTGTGTGTGTGTGTGTGTGTGTGTGTGCCAATCTTCACAATTCCATTCATTGCATTCCTGTCATCTTTTATTAAAACCAAATGTGCAATGTGTTTATAAGCTGGTATACCACCTTAAATAAACTTTTGTTTGTTCAGGAAATATTTAAGAGGATATTGCTTAGTAGAGAGTGCTTGCCTCGCATGAGTGAGACCCTGGGGTCAAATCCCAACACTGAAAAAAATATTTATCAAATCATCTAACAGCCAGACATTATGCTGGAAGTCAGGAGGTATAGTGTAGACTACATCAACAAAGTTGTTTACTCTGTTCCAATCAATATTGTGGAATACCAGGCAATTCCAAAGCAAAAGAAAGCTGCATAGTTCAACAAATGACTCATTCCTCAAAATAAAAACAGAATTGTGTTTCTAAAATCCTAATTTGGTGCTATTTCAAACCCATAAACTATATGAAGAAAAGTAAATTGAAATTCTCTCTGTAGTTAATCTGTGGTTTAAATGCAAGAGGCTTCAATCAAAATTACTATTTGGGTGAACAGAAATTGGGAAGATTGAATATTCTGGAAGCATGTTCTAATCCTAAATTAACAATTAAAGGGCAGTGTTGAAATAGGTTTGGGTGCCGTTTGCTGGTCAAATGGTATCACCCCGAGACAGTGCAAGCATCATTTACAGTATACCCTGTCACTACAGACTAGCGTAACATGACTTGTCACTCTCTTTGGTTTAATTGAGGACTGGGATATATTCTTTTTTTTTTTTTTTTCCTTCATGGTTATCCTGTAGTAAGAGGTTTCTGGCCCAGACTTTCAGGCCTAGCCTCAAGATTTAGACCCACAGACCCGCAAAGACACACAGATGCTTACAATAGTTTTAGGCAGATCGACCTAAGCCCAGGCACATAACTTTTGCTAACTCTTACTCTTAATCTAACCCATGACTCTTACCCTGTTCAGCCATGTGGCTCGGTACCTTTTCTTAGAGCAGCATAGTTGTCCTCTGCTTCTTCTGGCTTCTCTCTGGCATTGTGCTCTGGTCTTCCAGTTCCCAGAGTTCTCCTAGTCTGGTAGCCCCACCCACACTTCCTGTCTGCCTTTGGCCAATCAGCACTTTTTATTAAACCAGTGAGTGGGACAATTATTTACAATGGAACAACACAATCCCCTACATTATCCTAAATCCTTCTCCACTTTGCTCTGCAACATTGGGAAGTCTATATCTACTAACTACCCCACCAAGTTTCCTTGCCCTCGGGCTTCCAGGATTTACAAGAAATCATGGTGGTAGGGAAGAGGAGCGCAGTTAATTCCAGGCCTCCCTCTCTAAATCAGTAGCAAATACTTTACCTATCAGGACACCCAGGCACAATTTCAGGGACTTCTCCATCAAGTTATTCCTCTACCTCTGCAGGGGAATATATATCCTTGCTGGAAATTTTCCTACATCTTGTCCATACTTTAGAAGTGTTCCTGTCTCACAGTTTAAGTGTGCCAACTGTTTCCTGGTGTGGCAAAACAGGGATTTGGAGTTATCTCAGGTTTTTCTCCTCCAGAGAGGCTTTATTATTTTCTTATTACACTGTTTCAAGTTTTCATGGTTTAATTTTGCATTAAAAGGCAAGACATTTCAAAAGATACACTGGCCCATCTGAATTAGTAACAGGATAAAAAAGGCTTACAATAAAGATCTTAGATTTTGCTTTCTAGTTTAAACATGACAACACTGGGAGGCTTCTGCTTATGTGTCACTTTCGTCTTTAATGGTAGTTGAATGATTGTCCCATCACAAGTCTTTCTGCCCTGGCTATGTTTATTCCTTAGCAAAAGGACAAACAGACTTTATGGTCCACGGATAAGGGAAGCTGTCCCTCTGGCCCTTCTAGTCATTGGAAATTCATTTCAACAACTTCTTAAATATCCAGAAACAGGCACACAACATCTCTCCTTCTCCACTACAGCACAAGAATTTATTTTGTTTTGCTGATTTTATGATACAGCCCCTCTTATGGGGATCACTGATTGAGCAGTAGACTGCTTGGCTTCTATTCCAGCTCTGCAAAGCCAAAGCACACAATTTGGCTATGGGACAAATGGATGTCTGTCACCAGGAACCATGGCACATCTGCTGATTTATGGATGCAGGCCATCATTGAGCATTTCCCACATCCATCTGGAAATCCCTACCCATCCATCCGTTCTTACCCATTGGTGTCATCTCCACTTTCTCATTTGCAAGAAAATTTATTCCAGAAGAATAGTGGGAGAGGGCAACCAACCACTTTCTGAGATTCATGTGCAAAGGTCACGGGTCTGATGAAAAGGCATGATGCACAGTGGCCTACCTCTTCATTAACAGATGCTGTGATATTCTGTCTAAGCACTGACATTACTTCAGTCAGATAGGGATTTCAATCCTTATTCTAATATCCTATTAGCTGTATCACATGGGTCAGCTGCCTAAGGGATCCAAGCTTCACTGTCTTTTGTAAACTGTGGTGTTTTTAAATACCTAGAGCAGCAGCTGTTGGGAAGCTGAGTGAATGTGCAGCAGGAAGCTCTTAGCGTGAGCCGCGTGGAGTTCAGTGAGCACTCAGTGCATGAAGACAGTAACAAACTACGCCTCTTTGTATCTTTCAACACTCACACTTTCAGCCTGGCTAGAATGGACAGAAGTTTTATCCTTGTCCTAGATATAGTTTTGATAGTTACTTTGGTTACATTTTCCTGGTACATACAGCTCTCAGACACACAAACCCATCATTATGGAAAAGCGCAGGGCTGGATGTGATGCAACAGTCAAAACACTTGCCATTCAAGCAGAAACACCTGAATTTAGATCCCAGAATTCATTTAAATGTGGGATGGACATGCTGACCAACTTGTAATTCTAGCCTCCAAAAGATGGTCATGGGAAACTCAGTCAGATAACTTCTGAAATATCCAGAAACAGGCACATGGCATCTCTACCCCACCACAGCATAAGATTTCATTTTGTTTTGTTTATCATTTACCCCCTCTTATGGGATCACTGATTGAATAGTAGATGTCTTGGCTTCTACTCCAGCTCTGCTGAGGATCTCATCCCAGACCACAGCTTGGATTGGTGAGCTCTGAGGTTGAGAGAACCTGTTTCAAAGAAATTGGTGAAAAAGCAATCAAGGATTCTGAATATCAACTTCAGATCTCTGTACACATGTGCACCTACATGCATGCATGCTCCCCTACAGTGCAAACATGTATATACAAATATACATAAAAACAGAAGAAGAAAGGGGGATCAACATAGGCACACAGACTTTTCCTTTTTAAAAATCTTTATATTTAAGGCCTCCAGATTCATGCTGCTCAGATGGGAGAAAAACATTCACTGGGCAACCTGCATCCTCATGGTCCAGGCTGCATGAAGCATCTACAGGAACCCACTGGCTGGATGTCAATATGATAAATTGTGGGGAAATCAGAGAGAAAGGAGTAGAAAGGTTCATATTCTGTAGTTAAGAAGCAGTTCTGAAGAAGCAAGAGCTGTGAGGAATGGGCTGATATTGGCAGCCTCCTTGCCACCTCATAACAGAGAGACATCTGGATTTAGTTTGATGTTCATGGCTGTATCTGGGTCTGCAACAGCTGGGATCTATGTTGACATCCATGACCCATGTTGCCACTAGCTAAAGGGATGCCCAAGATGTGGGCCGCCACCACTGGGGCCATGTTGATCTGAGTGGCCTATACAGCCACCTGGGAGACATGATGACATCTGGCCTAGGTTGCTGTTGGGGGCCATGTCTGGGTCCATGCTCCTGTAGCAGCTAGGGTCTGTGTTGATGTCCAAGGCTTCAATAACTATAGAGGGCCATGCTGATGACTGGATTCTGGCCAAACACCTTAGACCATGTTGGTCTTCAAGGACCATGCTTTCTGAGGGAGTCATGCTAATCAGGATGACATGTGCTGTTCCATCTTTGACTTGTTGGAGTGCGCAAAGGGACTGGTCCTGAATAATGATATCCTAAACACAGAGTCTCCATGACTGGGGCAATAACAGGATATCAAAGACGAGTTTTCACAGAGGGACCAGCCAGTGATGATGGTGCACCAAAAACCAGAGAGCTCCAACCAGACCAATGACTCATTGCAATGAGCATTTTCTGATGCCACTAAGATGAATGAATGGAGGAGCAAGGTGGGGTTTTTTATTGTTTTGTTTTTTAAGTAACTTTGGGGGAATAATGCAGGGGTGAGGAGCAGATATAGAGGGACTGAGAGGTGAGCAGGATTAGGGTGCATGATGTGAAATTTCAAGAAGAATCCGTAAAAAATTATGTTTAAAATTTTGAAAAATCATTGTTTTAAAAATGGTAGGTTAGACACAGTGGGGCTTTCCTGATGTCACTATGAACCAAATAAGATAGGAAAATAGTACTCACAGCATACAAGTACCCAGCAGATATCCCCTTTCTCTGTCTGATGATAACTTCTCTACTGAAATTATTTTTGCTTTCTATTTCCTGTGCCCTCAAATCTGTGAGATTTAAATATAACTGGTCTTACTATTGCTGTGATGAAACACCATGACCAAAGTAACTTGCAGAGGAGTTTATCTGGCTTACAGCTCCATATCGCTGTTCATCGTCTAAGGAAGTCAAGACAGGAACTTAAGCAGGGCAGAAACCTGGAGGCAGGGGCTCATACAGGAACCATGGAGTGGAACTGCTTACTGACTTGCTTCTCACAGCTTTCTCAACCTGTTTTCTTACAGAACCCAGAACCACCAGCCCCTAGATAGCACTACCTACAATGGCTGGGCCCTCCCCATCAGTCATTAATTAAGAAAATGCCTTACAGCTGAATCTTATGGAGGCATTTTCTCAAATGAGGCTCCCACCTCCCCGAGGATTCTAGTGTGTGTCAAGTTAAGTCTTTGAGTGAAACCCAAGCAGAGTATTTAGTTCTATGTCTGAGAACATCTCAGGAGTGTGTAGATAGGGAGGACACATCTGTCTCAGTGCTGCTTGAGTGGTAATGTGGGTCTAATCAAATGTCGATTGGTAGTTGGCCTAGGAGAGTATCTGGGCTTTCACATCTCTAGTCAGTTCTACTAGTTGAGGTCTGCACTTTAGTTCTGAGAAGACAAAATCTTAGCCTAAGTGCTGAGGAAAAGTAGCCATGATATGCTATTTTGTGATTTTCCCTCCTAGCATAGTGTCTAAGACAGATAGTATCTTAGTTAGGGTTTGTAGTGCTGTGAAGAGATACCATGACCATGGCAACTCTTATAAAAGAAAAACATTTAATGGAGTGGCTTAAGAGGCTTAGTCCATTATCATCACGATGGGACATGAGGGTGTTCAGGCAGACATGGTGCAGGAGAAAGATCTGAGAGTCCTACATCTTCATCCACAGGCAACAGGAAGTAGTCTAAGACATTGGGCACAGCTTAAGCATATATGAGATCTCAAAGCTCACCATCAGTGTAACACACTTCCTCCAACAAAGCCATACTTCCTAATAGTGTCACCCCTATGAGCTTATGGGGGTCAATTACACCCAAATCACACTTAACAAATGTTTTATGAGGATGTTCATGGTGACTGATAACAATGAAGCAATAAAGATTCATTACATTATTGAAATGTGGTCAGACTTCCAAATGTTTATCTGAGTGTGTAGAGAGTCAACCCTCATTCTAACTACCCGAGGTTACGTGTTGCTCTTCATCTATCCAACTTTCCTCTACTTAGCTATTTTAATTCAAGAAATGATGGCTCAAGTGTATGAGATCAGTTATTTGACTTCAGAACTCTCTGATGGTGCTGACAGGCCACCATTATACCCTTGGTAAAAAAAATGCCAAATTGTACTATGAAGTTTCTGGTCCGCTGCAGCCTTGCAGTCCAAATGAATCTTTCCTACCCTTGGTCTGGCCTAGCCTAAGATTTGGATCCGCAGCTCTGCTTGGTTACAAATAATCACACGAAGACTTTTATTAATTACATACTATTCAGTCTATGGCTCAGTCTTATTCCTAGCTAGCTCTTACAACTTAACTCATTTCTATTCATCTATGTCTTGCAACGTGGCTTGTGGCTTACCTGTTTCTTTACATCTTGCTGCTTGGCCGGCTTATGTCTCTATCTATGCTCGAATTTCCCTCCTGATTCTAAGATGCCTTACCATAGGCCAAAAAAGTCACTTTATTAACCACTGACATTCACATCATACAAAAAGTCTTCTCACGTCACCAGATTTTCTCAGCCAAATGTGTTCTCCTCTATGGACTGATGTCAAAGTGGAGCCACAGGGCAGTGTTTCCTGTTTTCCACCACCCCACATCTCTAAACTACTGCAAACTTAGTTTGCTTATCCAAGCTAGAATTGACTAACACACCTCTTGATTGCCATCTCTTTTTCCTATGTGTTATGTGTTGGGAAAGGAAAGGGAATAATAATAAACTATAAGAAATTACCATCAGAATGATTTCCTATAAGTCACGCACGCCTATGCTGGGTTGAAAAGGAGGTGGACTGACTCACTGAGTTCTCATAATTCTAAAGGGACGCAGTTATTATGGTCTTTTGGATGAGGAAACCACAGAAGGAGGTAGCTAAGTAAATTTCTTCAGAATTGCATAATCTGCTACTTGAGGGTTGCAACTCATACACAGTGTGGCATCGAGGCCCCTTTTTTAATTGATGAGGATTTACTCTTCAGGTTGAAAAGAATGGTTCACATTGATGATTGAAGTCAAGAAGTCTCAATTCAAGACTGGCAGCTTTTGGCTTTTGTCTTAGCCTGTTCAGGTTTCTGTGACAAAATACATAGATTGCGTGGCTTACAAATAACAAATTTATTTCTTGATGGTCTAGAGGGAGAAAGGTCTAAAATCCAGGTGACAATGGGACAGAGTCTGATCAGGGCCCAGTCTCTGGCTCCTTGTAGTTAATTCCTCACATGAAAGAGTAGATGAACAAAGTCCCAGGCAGTGGTCAGGAACTCCAGGACAAAACACACGTGAGCCTGTTGCTTTTTCCAAGTGTGTACTCTGTACTCTCCCTTTGCTTTTGAATAAAACTCCTTCCTATTTTGCTATTTGTTTGTGCATCTTTGATTCTTTGTCCAAGAACCTGAAAATGCCTGGCCAAACAGAGACCACAGATGCCAGAGGGATTGTTCCATATAAGTATGCTGTATTTCTACTACTGCATAACAGATGTGTGGCAACTTAAAAATGCAAAGCAATAAATGTTATTATCTCATGATTTCATGGGTCAGCCAACACAACTCAACTGGCTTCTCTATTCAAAACTCAAAGCAAAATCAAGCTACCGACTAGGGCTGGGGCTTCAAAAGAGGCATAGGTATTCTCTAAGAGCACAGAATTGTTGACAAGAAAGAGTCTTGTTTTCAAGGCTTTCACGTAAGTCATGTCCACCCAGAATAATATGTCTTTTGGCTTATCTCAGAATTTAGCCTTGTCACAAGTGTAGTATCTCCTGACATTCAGGGTTCCTTTTCACAATTATGGAGAAGAATTAAAAACAGTGTGTTATGGACAACTAGATTTTTTTAAACATGGTCTCAAAATACCACCTACCATAATTTTGACCTGACTTCAAGGGACTCTCAAGAGGCACTGTTGTGGCAAGGATTCAACTTTAGTTGGAAAAAAAGAACCTTTTAAATTCACTAATTCAGTTCTAAAATTGGCTGTGGTAAAATATACAAACCTTTAGACACTGGAATACAGAAGGAAAGTTTTGTGTTTGAATTACTTTACTTAGCCATTTTTATGGCCAAGTCTTCAAACTGCAGAGGCAGATCAGTTTTGTTTTGTTTTTGTTTTTTTTTTTTTTTTCTGGCTGCTATAGGACACCTGAATCTGTTTTATGCCATAGCAAGGCAGATGGCACCAGACCAACCACTCAATATTCTGTCCTTTCTTTGTAGTTTAGAGCTATAGTCAGGGACACATGGGAGAAATGTAAATATAGATGGCTGATCCAAAGACTGAAATGCCTCAAGTTCACTCCAAACTTGTTAATTACAGAATTCTGGCTCTCGTTTTACATTTCAGAGTTGACAATGTTAATATTCTAGCAAGTTGGTAGTGACCACACTAATGACTACATCAAAAAAAAAAAAAAAAAAAAAAGGAGCCATTCCTTCATATAGAATATTCAGTTTCCTTCCATCAAGGCAAAGAAAAACAAACAATAAAAACAGCTACAAAAGGCATTAAGAAATTTTAAGATCCCAGAACTTTAAGAGGTCTGTGCTACACACTGTTTTTTATGCAAGTTTGAGCAGAAATTCACATAGGAACTGGAAGTGTCCAAACATGTTTCTGCCTTCACATCCCACCAAAAACAGAACAGAAGGAAAATGAAAGAAGGTGTCATGACTGAGTAGGAGGGAAGGACTTCTTTCTAAGGGGAAACACTGGAACTTACTAACAAGGTTGGTGGACAAAAGAGAATGAGACCTACCCAGTCCATTTAAAGAGATTAGAAAGTCGCAATGCAGTCTGACAATCAGGAAAAAAGGGGGTCTTGCTGGCACCCCTCACAGAGGAATCCCCAGTAAAGGAGACTTCGAGGGCCATGCTCTTGCAGCTGTAGGTAGAGAGTCTGTAAGGAGAACAGTTGAAGAAACCACACAGGAGTGTGCTGTAGCTCTGCTCTGTGACTACAGACCTGCAGACAGATTTTATGGAGAATTACCCCCCACTTAAATACTCAGACTAAGGGGTAAGTTTCAAGGTAGGTTCATAAACATAATAAAGATGAAGGCTGGTGATCCGAAAGAATATACCCAAGAATTTCATAAAATTTGGATTTAAAAACCCATAGTGAAACAAACCAGGACACAGACCCGTGGCCTGTGTGTACATAAGTTCAGGTGCTTTGTGCTAATTCACTAAGTGGTTTTTGTGTTGATTTATTTCAAATAGACCAATAGAACCCCCTTGAAGTTTTTCCTTGAAGTGACCTCGACTGTACTCAAAGAGAATCCACACAGTTCAGTCATGTGTACCTGAGAAATGTGGGTCTAGCAAGACTTCCTCAGCAAACCTATGAACTACCTCCATGGCATTTCATCTATCCAGCTGGCTCCCCATTCTTCTATTCCCGGACACAATTTTGACAGCCACACATGGCTGCCAAGCATTTGTGCCTCCTTTGAACTAAGATGTTTGTTCAGTAAGATTAAAAACATGCATCAGGTTTTGGGTGATTAGTATTTTAAGTGAAAAACTTTGATATTTATTCTAAGTTCAAGTTATAATTATAGTTAAATTATAGTATCTGTTGACATTACCTTTACCTCCTATTTTTACCTATTTTAGATGAGGCCATTGTAAAATTCTAAATCTACCTTGCACTGCTAATACAAGTCTTCTAGCACAGACCTCAGGCACCATGTCCCTTCCCTCCCTCTCCTGCTTTTGGTTTTCCGAAGCATGTAATTTTCTTCTTAATAGAAGCATAACTTTTCCATCTTCTCAGGTGAAAATTAATGAACCATCACACTATGCTCTTCACATTGACTATATTTAGCTCTCCACATATACGTATTGAACACCTGCCATGTTTGTGGGCTGTGCTTGGTCAGCATAGAACAGCCTTGGTCATCAAGAAATTAGCAATCAAGTCAGGTGTCAACCTTTAATAAAAGAAACTAAATATGAACACAGCCACTACTTAATGAAGGAATTCAGCAGGAACTCACAGCATCATTGGAGAAGTACAGAATCTACTTTTATTATAGGTTATTGGGGAAGTCTCCCAATGCACCACATGTACACACACTTCTACCTATTTCATTAGAAGGCAGCTAGAGGAGTTTTATTGGGTTAATATTTTATTTGTTTTTATTTGGGTTGGTTGACAGGTTTTGGTCCCTGAGAATTATAGGATATTTGTTTTTCTAATGTAGACGTAGTGAAGATAAATAACTTGAGCCAAGTAGTTAACACACACACCCCCACATCAAAAATGTTCTTCATTCCTCTCCAGAATTTTATCTGTTTGAAAACAGCTGTGGCCTTGACCTGTTTATCCTGCAGTCTTTCTTCTCCACTCTCTGCTCACAGAAAAACCAGAGCAAAACCAATTAAACAGGAGCCCACTCAGAAAAATACATCCTGAGAAAATGGTTCTTCTCTTTTCATCAAGGAAGGTAATAATTCTAGTTCAAGAAGCCAAGGGTAATTTCACTCATAAATTACACACTGTGCTCAAATGGATTTTTAGCACAAATTAAAGATAGAATTTAACTTCACTTCTCCTTCCTCTGAACTTGGTTAATTTTATTAAAAGAGAAATGTTTTCTGTGAAGCATTTAGTATTTGCAGCTCATTGCTCCCTGCTTACCACTGTCTATAGCACTCTCTTTTAAATACAAATGTCCTTAATAGATCACTGCTTGAAGCTTAAAATACCAATGTTTATCTCCAAATGTTTGGTTCCTTTCTCTTTCAACAGACACAATAGTCAGTTTCTTGTCCAGCATTTTTTTTAATTTGAAAGAAAACAAGTTTTATCACTTGGAAGCATATCTAGTGTCATACAACCAGGTCAGCATTAGCAGAAGAATGCAACCCCATAGATCAACATCGGGCACAAAATATATGATTTAGAGTAAAGTGAGATTCTATGAATCATAGTCGTTAATTGCAAAGAGCTGAGAAAGCAGAGCCCAGGCTTCAGTGTCAATAGATCATTTATTGGGATCTGTGCCTGGCAACTGGAATCCTTCTAGGCAGGAGGAGATGGGCGTTTGAATCCCAGGACCTCATCATCATTCACGGGTTTACTAACCCTGTTTAGATAGTCACGGTTCTGAACACACCTGTACTTTCTCACACTTCCTTGCTTCAGTAGATTGTTTTCATCTCTGTTTAATATATTTCTCTAATATCACCTTAACTTTTCTTTCCTATCCATTCTGGGAATGTAACCCACATATTGTAGCAATCTTCCTTTTAGGCCATCAACCAGCTCCCAAATCAAGACAAGAAGACTAACTATTAGTTACAAATGCCTGGCATTATCTTAACTATTTTAATGTTTCTCTTTATCCACATTTTTGCCTTGCAGCTTGCTCTCTCTCTCTCTCTCTCTCTCTCTCTCTCTCTCTCTCTCTCTCTCCCTCCCTCCCTCCCTCCCTCCCTCCCTCCCTCCCTCCCTCCCTCCCTCCCTCCCTCCCTCTCTCTCTCTCTCTCTCTCTCTCTCTCTCTCTCTCTCTCTCTCTCTCTCTCTCTCTCTCTCTCCTCTAGATATCTCCTACTTTTTCTGCCAGCCCCACCTATCTTTTTTCTACCCAGCTATTGGCTGTTCAGCTCTTTATTAAACCAATCAAGTGCAGGTATGGTGAAACAGCAACGCATCTTTACATAATTAAGCAAATGCAGCATAAACAAATGTAACATCTTTGCCTAGTTAAAAATAATATTCCACAACAAAGTGTAGTCCCTTCTCAGTGTGCAGACAGCCCTTCTCTGAGATGCCTCTGAATCAACCCCTGCCACTCTCATACCCACCTCCAAAACAAAATGAACCTCTCTTGTTTAAGCTTTTCCTGTTGCTCTTCATACAAATCATTACAGTCTAGAAGGCTGGCCACTGCCTTGAAGTATAAACTCTCCAGCAGAGGAGCTGGGATTGACTAATATGGCATCAACAGGGCCTCACACTGACAATACTTAATCAACATTTTGAATAAATACATTCTATTTTTAATCAATATTTTCTATGTACTAAGAACTATTGTAGGTACTGGGAAGAATTCAAAAGGAAGCTTAGATGAAATCTCTTCCCTCCTGAAGTCCAGAAGCTAGAGACTGTGTACATGCCAGATACCATGACCCAACAGCTAAAGAGAAAGTTCTAGAATGGTAAAGGGGGTTGCTGCAGAATTTTAGAGAAAAGACCCACAGATTGTGTTTCCTTATTAGTTTCCTATCTCAATGATAGGACGTTAACTCACTTAACACATTCAAGGGTTAGTCTTTCAGGGGCTGGTGGGATGATCCAAAGGGTAAAGGTATTTGCTTCCAAAAATGATGACCCAAGTTCAATCCCTAGGACCCTCATCCTCATAGTAAAATGAGAACTCTGACTCCTGAAGCTATCCTCTAACTTCTGCATGTATGTTGTGGCTTGTGATGAGAGAGGGGGAGGGGGAAACAATAGATACATGCACTGGTAGATACATAGAGAGATACATACAAGGCAGGTAGATGATGCATAGGTAATAGATAGATGATAGATAAGAATGGAAAGAAGAAAAAGAGAAAGAAAAAGAAACAAAGAAAGAAAGAAAGGAAAGAAGGCTGTTGGGCTTGGGGTTTACAATCTATTTCCACAGAATGGATCAAAAGGAATCAAACCTGAATGGATCCCGCCCTTAACATCTCCAAAGTCTGCCTCCTCTGCATTACGCTTTGTGTTCTCTGTTTGCACCAGCAGCTCCCAGTTCTCTTCTCTATGTGGTGACCAGTTTGTGGCAATGTAAAGTAAAGCTGACCAATGTGCTGTCTGTGAATAAAATCAAAGTTTCCTCGCTGGTGCACTATGAATGATACTTCTTTATATTCACCTTTTACCATAAGTCATGCTGAAGTATTTATGAGTATAAAGTGTTACACTCTCTCAGCTCAGTCCTTTGTCTCGAGCTGCCAGGAGCATCTTTTTCCTACTCACTACCTATTAAATTCCAAGAACCCTTAAGACTCAGCTGAGAACTTCCTTCAGAGGCTTGTCTTTTCCTCATTTAGGCAGTTCCTCCTCAATAAACAAAAGAGCAAATTAGATAGTTAATAACACAAGCCATAGATCTTTATTACCTCCCTGGAAAGATGTTTGAACAACGAAGTTCCAGAGATGACTATATCATGTCTGAGCTCCGGTCTAAATTTTCTTTGTCTTGTCTGTTTTTATATTTTCCAAATGCATGCCTAGACTCCAAACTTCAGAGCCACAAGAAACTTTATCCAACTATAAAAGAACTCCTCATAATTATTATTATTAATTACTATTTATTACTATTTTTGATATGCTAAAGATTGAAACCAAGGCCATGTACATTTTTGCAAGTACTTTACTACTGTGCTATGTCTCCAGTACTTACAATTTTATTTTAAGACAGAGCCTCACTAAGTTTTCCAGGCTGGTCTTGAAATTCTCCTGCCTCAAGTTTCCTAATAGCTTACAGATTACAAGTAAATATTATTGTAGATAAAAGACCTTTTCAAGAAGCATTTTCCTTGGAGTCCATGTTTCTAGAGCTCGCCAAAGACGACTAGCAGAAGACAAGGGGTCATTTTGATTCTTCTGAAACTGTGTGATGAAGTCATTTTCTTTGAGTACATTCCACGTCGTGCACACCTAAATTAAGACAGACTCAGCAAGAAAGAAGGAGAGAACAGTGGTTAGGATCTCCAATTTCCCTCACCCACCCTCTTACAGAGAAATTCAGACATCTTTGGGCATTCTGTCACTGAGCTTTCAGAGCTGCATTTTAGTTGAACCGCCAACCTGCACAAAGTACGGGACGCTTCTTCTTTGATTCCCCCAGAGGAACTACACATGAAGTCTAGAAAATACTTAATAAAAAAATCAATAAAAAGAGTAATTACATGACTATAATAATTACCATGATATCTAGAATACTTTTCCATAGTCTAGAATGGTGGCTATATTAATGTTATCCACTTGGGACATTCATATAGTGAGAGTAAAAATGGACTATCTATAACCTGTCTGTGCTGTCTGATCCATGTTGTTATCTTCTACTGCTCTGGGGATTCAGCCCATGACTCTTTACCCACTGCAGCAACAACCAAACAACACTTTCTTCATTAAATAACATCAGTGCTTCCAGTCCTCAAAAAGATCATGTTAGGGTTGTGGAGCCATTGTCCTCTTCTCGATCCATCCACTTGCTGCCAAACATCTCCTTCCAGCTTTCCATCTCCCAGGCACAACCTCAAAAGTAGGGTTTTGTTTTCCATGTCAAGTTGAACTGTGACTTCTATATTCATACTAACTGTCAGTCTGGAGAACTGATGTGGGTCTGTGAAGTGGTCAAAGGCTTTTCATTCAGTGCCCTAACAAATATTTGTGAGGGGATCATTGAATGAATCATTCAGTCTTGTGTGTAAACAGAAAAGTTACAACAGACAAGAATTCTCTTTAAATGGTGTGCGCCACACTAAAACACCTCTAAAATGATAAGGTTAAAGGATCTTAGCAATGCTGACATTCTGTTCTCAGACTAATAATCTAATTATGCAACTGGCCTTATTAAAGGGTGTTATCACTTTCTTAAGTTATTTTTGGAAACGAAAATCAAACTCAAATACAGCTTACAATGTTGCCAAAGTCAAAATTACCATTTAATGTGACCAAAATTCCCCACTGAATTTAAAAATCCAAGTCAAGTCCTTGTTGAAAAAAAAAAAAAAAAAAAAAAGAAGAAGACAAATAAGACAGCCAGTAGTTAACTTTGGCACATAAATAAAAATTAGAAGAAGCATGCTCTATAATTTTCTAACATGGGAAGAACATAAATCATTTAATAAAAATATTACATTCTGAAAGTCATCAAAAGACTTGCTTCCCAAACATGAGGACCTAAGTACAGATCCGATCCCTAGATCCTACTTTTTTTTTTTAAGTGGCATTTAAAAAAAAAAAGTGGAGATGGTAGGACATGGTAGTGGGCATGGTGTAGCTGCATGGTGGTAAGATAAAAACAGAAGGATCCCTAGAGAAGCTTACAGCATGGTTTTCACTTGGCAAATGCAGTAACATTCCAGAATAATAATAGATCTTGTCCCACACTAAAAGTAAAAGGTACCTGAGGATTGACATTTAAGGTTGTCCTCTTACCTCCATATAGATGCTGTGCATGCATCTATACCCACACAAACTCAAACATGTGCATGCACATATGTGCACGTGCACACACACACACACAAATTGAATTTTGAAATGTGTAGAACTGTTCGGTTTCATAACCTACCTAAACAATGGGGAATAACGTTATAGCACCATCTCCTGTGATCATAGGTTGTCCTGGACAGATGTCATATCCAGAATCTTAGACGATAGCCTTCTGCAAAGGAGAAACATTAGATAGGATGTTGTATCAGAAGCTGAGGTCCACCAAAGGCGGGAATAGTTGATAGCATTGTTAGAAACCTAGCGATTAGGCATACATCCTGCTGGCATTGGAGAAACTGATCCATGTGGGCAGGCTTAGGTGGCATGACTTCAATAATTTGGTCATAAAAATCCATTCTGCTTTGATCCAAAATGTAAACTAACATATGAAACAGAAATGGAACTTCCAGCGAGATGTCACCAATCAACATGCTCCAGAGAATGACTTAGCATCTATGATTATGAAGGCAGAACAAATTGGAATCTGTGGGCCATAAAAATTGTAAAAGAACACAAAGTTGGAATGAGTTGCATGGGCATAGCTCTGGAAGGAGTTGGGAAAAGGATAAGGATGAAGGTGATCAAAATACATCGTATCATGGATAAAGTTCTCAAAATAGGACATTATATTAAATATTTATCTACCTGAATAAACCAAATACCAGTTTTTCAATGTTCATGTTATGAACTTCTAGAGGGATGGAAGAACTGATGGTATAATTCATAAATAATATTTATGTTTGGGTGGACTCTGAAGTTTTTGTTCATAAAATCACTGAGTGAAGATGAGCTTTGGAATTTATTTATTTCAAATTTCTCTTATGACTGAATCAAATACAAAAATAGGTGGTGGGGTGATACTTGACTCATTTCATTTGGACCATTTTTACTCCTGGGGTCACCATACAGCCCATCCAGTCTACAGTATGTGCTGGGGTAAGGGTGACATAGAGATTGTGGGAGTGGCCAGCCAATGATTGGTCCAGCCAGAGACCCATGTCATGATAGTGGGCCCACCCCGACATTGCCTGGAGCACCAGGACCCAGAGATTGGGTGGCCCAGAAACCTAGAATGACTAAATGACTAAACATGACTGAAAAAAATGTCAGTGTAATGACGCCTCACTATATTCTGCTATACTCAGATTGGTGACTGACCCAATAGTCATAACGGCTTCATTCATCAACTGGGAGAAACAGATGCAGAGATCCACAGCCAAACATTAAAATAAGTTTACAGAATCCTGCTGAAGAGAGGGAAGAAAGATTGTAGGAACCAGAGGGGTCAAGGACATCACAAGAAAACCCAAAGAATCAACTAACAAAGGCTCTAGAGTGTCACTGAGACTGAATCAACAACCAGAGAACCTTTATAGAACTGACCTAGGCCCTTTGCAGATATGTGGCAGTTGTGCAGCTTGATCTTCTTGTGGGACCCCTCACAGTGGGAACAAGGATTGTCTCTGACTCTTTTATTGGCGTTGAGGACCCTACTCCTCTTATTGAGTTGCCTTGTCCACCCTTGATACGTGGGGAAGTGCTTAGTCTTAGTCTTACTACAACTTGGCATGCCATGTTTTGTTGATATCCATAAGAGGTCTACCCTTTTGGGGACAGAAACTAGGAGGAGTAGATGGGGGAAGCAGAGAAGAGGTTGGGGAGGAGGGGAGAAAGAAGCAACTTTGGTCAGGATGATATCACACACTAAAATAACACACACACACACACACACACACACACACACACGCACACACACACACACACAAACATGTCCATGCCTAAAGTTGACTTTCAAAAAACCAGATGATTGATCATGTCAATGACAATTATGTATCAGGATGGGCATACGTGTATGTGGGACCCATAATGAGATACAGATTTCTCTTTTAAAAAATAGTATAAAATGAGAAATATAGGATTTAAAAGTGAGCATATATTTAGAATGAGAAAAAAAAGATAGTAATTCACAGGTATGAAAAAATGACTAATACTGCAAGAATCTTAGAAATTATAGTCTTATACTAATTAGATCATTATTCAATATGTCTCTGACATTCCTTTTTCCACAGTTTTTAACTTCATACTCTCTAATTCAGTCTTCAAATGAAAACAGCTACATAATCTTTTACCAAACTAAAACAGACACTACCTAATAGATAAAACTAGTTTATGTATGACTAGCAGTTCAAGGGTGTTACTTTACCCTTCACAATGTATTACTTATGCTCTATAAACTGGATGTTATTAAACAGTTTCAAAATCTTGACCCAAACTTACTAGAAAAACTCCACTTTGAAATGGCCACTTGTAATGAGTTACATAACCATGCAGCAAACTACATAATGACATCAAGATTTGTGGGGAAAGGGGATGCTCCAATTGCAAACTTGTTTCTCCGAGGTGCTTCTTACATGCTGTTACATCTGGAGCTGCTAGATCTCATCAGAACAAGGCACATTAGATTCACAGAAATAAATGTGATGTGCATGTAGGAACCATACAACTTGACATTCTGAGCAGATCCACTGTTTGAAGTACTGTGACAGGGTTGTGGCCTACAAACACAAGAATCCTGATACATTCTGTCTTAGCAAAGTTCTAGAATACCAGAAAAATGCCAGGGATGTTTTATTTCAGAACACAGAACTACTGAGAGGTATTTCTGACAGCAGAACTTCTTGGTTAAGAGCTGGCAGATATTTAATAGTCTAGTAACACTAAGAATCTTCTGACTAAAGTAAGTGGTCACAAACTGGTCTCTGGATATACTTCACATCCTGTTTCTCTCTCACCCTAACCCAGGGCAATCTACTAAATGATACAAAGATATTATGGTGTGGGCTGTGATGCTGCACCTTTGTGTCACTTCACTGAGCTGATGCAATGAGTAGAAGGGATTTCAGGAAGTCACTATACCCAGAAAGCTAACAGTAACTCAATTACCAGGCAATATGTGCCAGACTATTAGCCAAACTAAACCTCTTTCCAACTTTACATCTCCTTAACAGAAGCTCCCAAATGTCCATGGCTATAATATAATTCCATTCCCTTCCCTTCCCTTCCCTTCCCTTCCCTTCCCTTCCCTTCCCTTCCCTTCCCTTCCCTTCCCTTCCCTTCCCTTCCCTTCCCTTCCCTTCCCTTCCCTTCCCTTCCCTTCCCTTCCCTTCCCTTCCCTTCCCTTCCCTTCCCTTCCCTTCCCTTCTTGACTCAAGATAATTCATGGAAAGGATGGAATTTAAATGATTGAAGCTAAAAGTATCATTTTGCAAATTTTACAAAACATAACTCAGGAAACTAAGGCAGGGGATCACAAGTTTGGAACCAGTCATAGCTACACAATGAAACCCTGTCTCTGAAGAAAAATATAAGCATGAGAGCACAAAGTTGGAGACATTCCTGTATCCTTAGCTTACCGTGAGTGCCATGAGCGTTCTGCCCCTACATAATGGCCTTTGTATCACTTCTGTGCAAACAAAGGCAATCTGCATTGTCATCTTTAAATGTAAAGGACAAGGGCTTATGAACTGATGTGGATAAAGTCATACTGTAGAACTTCCGTTATAAATGTAGAGGTGGATTGATGGATAGATGGATGAATAATAAACAGATAGATGGGTACTGGATGGAAGAGAGAAACATCAGAGCTCAGATACAAAAATGATAGCACACAGTAAGTAGCACAGGTTAACTCATGTGGGAGCTATAATCATAGTATATCTCTTTATGATTTTTCTACACTGGATTCATCTAAAAGCAAGGAAGTCAAAGAGGCTCTCTCTTGCAAGTCAGTCCTAGGCCACTGAATGTAGCTATGAAGAGTACTGAGCTCAATAGGATTCTAAGGTTGAAGTTGTCTGGGATCAGCAGAAATGAGCATTAGTGATGACTCCCTTGGTTAGGGAAAGAGAAGATTTGACAGACATATATAAAGTCTTTTTCCTAAAACTATTATGAGGATGATCGTACTCACAGTGAAATCATCTCAACTGCAGGAAGAAACAAACCACAGGGGCTGGGAAAAAGCAGGACCCGATAGTAGCATTTTTGAAACTCTACCAACTGTTCTGGCTGTGATTACAACTAAGGCTGACAGTTGTGTGATTAAATACACTGAGATGATTAGCCTGAATAGGCTTTGGGCTCCTGGCTTTGTTCCCAACGATTTTCAACGGTAATAACATACTGATAACTCTTTCGGGAAGAAAACACAAGGACACAAGAGCTCTCACACCCACTCAAACCAGGTTTGTGTTCACCTTGACAATGGCCATAGCTCAGAGAATTGGTCCTTGAAGGAGCTCTTTTAAATCCTGAGGCATGATTTCTTATCAAAGGATGGCTTGGTTTGGAGGACCTAACCTGGAAAAGTCTCATCTGACTGTAAATGAAGGGAAAGACTAAACTTTCTTGTTCTGAAGCTTGCTGCCACTTATTCAGCCTCTAGATATAATAAGCCACAAAGCCAAGATGTCTCCTTTTATTCACAATGTGTCTTGAAAAATTCATTTTCTCTTGTCCAACAGCATGCACCTTTTTACTGTGTGATGAAAGAGATTTATTTCACTCCAGCCATATCTAAACTCATCAGTCCCTAGAATTTAAAACAATACTATGTTTAAAAGATCAACCCCTCAAGATCATCAGACCTTTCTACTGTGCATGAACACAATGAGATTTATATTCTTACACTTACTTCCTAATCCCCCTCCTGCTACTCTCCCCCTTTCCCTTGCTCCACTTTTACTGCCCACACAAATAGTTTCAATTTTGCTTTTATATCACATGTACTCCACCAGCCCTTCACTTAGTATCACTCCTCCATTCTAATGGCTCATTTTCTATATTTGTAGTTCACACACACACAAATAAATCTAGATTCTGCATATAAGAAAAAAACAGTGTATTTTCATCCCCAAGTTGCCTTATTTCACTAAACATAATGATTTCTAGTTCCATTTTCCTGCAATAATTACTTTTTCTTTTCTTTATTTCCTTTTCTTTTGAGACAGGGTTTTCTATGTAAGAGCTCTGGCTTTGTAGACCAAACTAGCCTCAAACTTACAGAGATCCACTGTGCTGTGATTAAAGGTGTGCTTCACCACTCCCGGGCCTATTTCTTTGTGATGATATAAGATTTTTATTGTGTTTATATTCCACAAATTCTGTATCCACTCAGCTGTTAGTAGACTATATGACTGTTTTTTTTCTTGGCTGTTTGAGTAGGGCAGCAATAAACATGGATGCACACATATCAGTGTGCCATTTTAACTTAGAGATCTTTGGTATGTCCTTGGAAGAGTCTAGCTGGGTCACATGCCCCTTCTAATTTTAGTTTCTTCAGGAACCTGCAAGCTGGCTCCACAGTAACCGCACCAGCTGATGCTCATAGTACACAGGTGTCCTCTTTCCAAACATCCTGCCAGCATTTGTTGTCTGTTATTTTCTTGATGGCAGCCATTCTAATTTTAGTGGTACAGAATCTCAAAGCAGATTTTCATATTTCCATGAAGAATGTTCAACATTTTCTCAGACACTTATTGAGTATTTATACTTCTTCACTTAACCTGCCTATTCCACTCTTAGCTCACTGTTTGAATGGATGATTTAAAGATCTTTGGGTTTTGGTATTGGAAGCTCTTTAGAGATTCTAGATATTAGTGCCCCATCTGATATATAGTTGGCAAAGATTTTCCCATTCTGTAGGCTTTCTCCTCACTCTAGTGACATGTAACCCATTTGTCAATTCTTGGACTTATTGCCTACATTATTAGAGTGCTTTTCTGAAATCCTCGCCTATGCCTATGTCTTTACGTATCTTGCCTGCTTTCCTTTAGCATTTTCAAAGTTTTGTGGGCTACATTAAGGTCTTTAATACATTTGGAATTAATTTCTCTGTAGAGTGAAAGTTTGGAGCCTAGTTTTATTCTCCCTTATCCAGACAAATAGGTGCAGTATTTTTTAAGCCTTTGCCAAGACTAACATGGCTAAAGCTGTGTGAATTTATTTTAGGTCCTCTATTGTATTTCATTGGTCTATATGTCTGTTTTTTTTAACTGTTTCAGAATTTCTTTGTCATTTTGGCTCTGTAATATGATTTAAGATCATGTATTGTCATGTATTGTGATACCTCCAAAACAGCTCTATATACTTAAATTTGCCTTGATTATTTAGTGTCTTTAATGCTTCAATTTGAATTGTAGGAATTTAATTTCTGTGTGTGTTGGGGGAGGGTGTGGGTGGGCATGTGTACTTATTGGTGTGTAGATGTCAGAGGGCAATCCTGGTGTCATTCCTTAGAATCTATCTATCTTGTATTTATTAGACTAAGCCTCTCACAGGGACCTGAGGCTTATGGATCAGGCTCGTCTACTTGTGACATCCAGGGATCCTAATGTTTCTTCATCCCTAATGTTATAACTAAAACTAGTTATAACACACTAAAATCACACTAGTGTTTTTTATGTAAGTGGTGAAAATCAAACTCAGGTCCTCATGCTTATATGGCAAGTACTTTATCAACTAAGCTATTTCCCAAGTCCCTGGCTTATTCCACTCTGTGAAAAATATCAATGAAATTCTGATGGGATTGCACTGAATTTAGAGGTCACTTTTTGTAACATTAATTCTAAGAATTCATGAATATGAGAGATGGTTCAACTTCTAATGACTTCAGTGTCTTAAAGTTTCATTGAAGAAGTCTTTCGCTTTTTGGTTAGGTTTCTCCTGGGTATTTTATTATTTTTGAAGCTATTGTGAATGAAATGTTTACCTTGATTTTCATCTCAATAAATTTATTATTTTCACCTACATATACAAAGAGTGTTTATCTCACATGTTGAGTTTACATAAAGATATTTTCTTAACATGTTCAGCAAATATGTTGTCAAGAGACAAAACCTGATCCCAGTTCCCAACATGTGAAGAAGCTGAGATTAAAAGCAAGAGGCCATTGTGTGAAATGACCCCTGTTTGTGATCCCAGCACCCATCAGACACAGAGAAGAATCACTGGTGGCCTGGAATAAAATGAGCCCTGTTTCTAAAACACAAGCAAAGCAAAACAGAGAATCTATGAAGTGAAATTATAATTGAAAATCTCCCAAATATGGAGTAAAAAAGACATATCAAGCACAATAGACATAGAGGACCCCAAGTAGAAACACAGAAATATACAAGGACAAACTGCTCCACAGTGTATTGTAGTTAAGCTGTCAAAAATTCAAAACAAATAAACTATCTAAAAGGTAACCACTCAGAATACTAATCTCTCAGAAACTCTCAAAGCTAGAAATCATAAATAACTACCAACCATGATTGCTCTATCTTGCAGTCACCACTTAAAATTGGTAGAGAAGTTAGAATGTTTAACAATGAGCACAAACAAAGGCAGTTAATGACAAGCAGCCAGTAGTATGGGAGATCCTTAAAGAAAAGCTATGTAAAGAGGGGTGAGAAAAACAGTGAAGAACAAACCTCAAGGCAGAAATAGAGGAACAACAGAAAGCTAAGAAGGAATCCATCAGGCCCAGCATAGCAAACTAGATCTGTAAAACTAACAGGGAAGGAAGTAAAACTCATTAGGAACAAAAGAAACACTACCTCAAAGTCCCACAATAGTCCAACCAACCAGAAAAATAAATCTACTGGCAAACAGCTGAAATTAGTAAATATATCTTAATAATAGTATTAAACATAATAGACTAAATATGCCAACAGAGACACGGTGTGACTGGATTTAAAAAGACCCTACTAGACATTGCTCCAAGTGTTCCTCCCTGGAGAAGATACCAACAGATTGCTAGTCAAATGACATAATCCATCTAGCAACTCCGTAGAGGCAAAAGCAAGCTGGCTTGAGACTAGAGAGATAGTGGATAAAATGGTTCAGTGACTACCCTTCCAAAGAACGGGTTAATTCCCAGTATTTACATAGTGGCTCATAACCATTTATACTGCAGATCCAGAGGATTTAACACAATCTTTGGCCATCCAAGGACACTAGGCACATATGTGGTACACACATAAACACACAAGCAAACTCTCAAACACATAGAAGATAAAAATAATAAAAAATAAAATGGTAGCTCATGGAAGTAACACACCTTAGCCATCCTGAGGCAGGCTCAGTGAGAAGGCAAGTGTCCACAGATAGGTCTTTTGCTTTCTGGTGTCTATTCATTATGACCAGGGTTAGACAGAAATTCAAGGTAGTTTCAATTTGCATTTCCCTGCTGAATAAGGAAGTTGAACATTTTTTAAACATTTATTAACTATTTGTGCTTCTTCTTTTGAGACTTGTCTGTTTCATTCATCATCTTATTTGTTAACCAGAAGACTTATTTTTTAATTTCATTTTTGCAGTTCTTTATATATTCTAAATATTACATTGTTCTCTGAATTATAACTGGCAAAGACTGTCTCCTATTCTTTATTCTGTCTCTTCACCCTGCTGGCAGATGTCTTTGGTGAACATGGTATTTTATAAGTAATATCTTAAATATTACTACATTCCAAATAAGCTATAATTCTCCTTGTTGGTTCTTCTTTTGTCCTGGAATGCTTAAGAGTGTTTCTAAGACTGATTGTCTCTATGTAGCTCAGTCTGGCCTTGACTTCCTGATTCTCCTGCCCTAACTTCCTGAGCATGATACATAGTTCCTGTTCAGAAGTGGACTTTTAAACTTCAAAATAATATGACATTTTAAGTCACTTTTATTTCTAGTTCAATTAAGTAATATTGATAAACAAATCTTTGTGAAAAAATCCTTTTAAACTTTCTAAGCTTTTATTTGATACATAATTTATTTTCAACAATGTCTGTAAATCTTAGCAATCAATTAAATAGGGTTGGTTTGGTTTGGTTTTTCAAGACAGGGTTTCTCTATGTAGCCCTGTCTGGTCTTAGACTCATAGAAACCCACCTATCTCACCTTCCAAGCGCTGGGATTAAAGGCATGCACCACCATACCCAGCTACATTATTTAACTTTTCCCATCTTACTACTGAAGAAGTATATTAAATTAGTTCAAGCATGATAGCAGATTTGGGTATTTTTCGATAAATACTTACTTTACCTTAAGGTTACATTATTAAAGTTCCTATAAATGTTGACTTATTATATCTATTTATTTAATCATCTCAAAATAAAGAAATTTTTTTTCACCAGAAAAACTCGCTTACTCACTATGGTTTATTTGGTATGAATAAGACTAACCAGTGATTGTTGCCATGTGTATTCTTTTACCTAAGCAATATACAGAAAGCTGGATTCTGCTCTTGTTCAGTGTGATCACATTTGCCTTTTAACTTGATGTTCAGTTCATTCCCATGTATCACAATCACGGACTCTATTTGGACTTTACCTCTAATCATTTCAATTTTATGTGTTATACCTCATAATTCTTTTCTCTTTTCCATCTCTTTTTCTCTTTCTTCACTTTAGATGACTTCCTCTCTCTTACCCCCAAGTTCTCTAATTCTGTTCAACCAATACCTACAATGTAGTTGAACATGTAAAGTTCATTAGTCATTTTAGCTATAATGTTTGCTATTTTGTTTATTCTGCCTCAAATTTGTTTGCCCTTCTCTTTAAACACTATTTTCACTGACCATCATTTCAATATTGTCTCTCTCTTTAACCTTATTAAGCATAGCATAAATACCTAAACTATCTGTAACTGGGGTTTTGGAGTGTGTTTTCTGGTTGGCGTGTTAAATCTTTGTAACTTTTTATGATAAGCTGTTTATCTTGTTTGCAAACTTATCTCTATAAATTGTTTCTATTCAGAGTTAATACGGGTTCTTCCAGGGACTATTTACGATTACTTCTACAATTCTCTTGGAGGCTTGTCACTATCCCTAATTTTAGATTGTGAGTCAATGTTTTTTGATTTGCCAAATCCATATGAATTCAGACTTGAAAATGAACATGAGTCCCAACTGTGACTGATATTTTTAGTCTATTTTTTTTTTCTTGTAAGAAGCACTAAAGCTTGAAACAATTTTCTTCTGCAGTCAGAAGTGGAAGGAAGGAAAAGGCCAGAAAACCCTGACAACCAGACTTATTGGAGAGAGTTTTTAAATCTGCACTAAATGGCATAAGCATTCTCCTGTCTCTTGCTTCCTATGAATCATGAAAAAAAAAAAAAAAAAAACAGATGGAGTTCACCATAACCACCAAGAATACAGAAATAATCCCTACTGTGGGCTCCAGTAAACAAAGCATATTCCTCTGTGCTTCGGTATTAAAAACTTTAAAAGATCAGAAATATTTTCTTATATCTCTTCAATTTAATGTATGACTCAAATTCAGAGATGGTAATTGTGTCTCCATAGCCCAAAACATTGCTTCAGCTTGCCATCATTGGATATTAAAAGGAAAAAAAAAGTGCTTTTGCAAGTAGAGAGTAAGGACAAGTTAGTGTAATGCAGTCAGTGTCTTAGTGGTATCATAGGAAGGCTTGACCTTAGAGTTTCCCATGAGGAAATTGTCAGAGACATGATGTCCCATAGCACATCACATAACTAATAAGTTAGATGGCCAGAGACCATCTAAATTTCAGCCACTTCCTTTCCTTTCAAACCAGTCTTTTTCAAACAAGCAAGTGGATAGGAATTATAAGGAAATTCACACACTGATGACTGGCTGGAGCTCTGGGGAGCTCACTGAATCAAGAACAGCCACTGGAGATCCATCGGGAAAAGGAGCTGGCTCTCCAAGAGTAGACAACTGTCCATTGGCATGAGCAGTATGTGGAGCCTCGAGGGGTAGGATCAGACTACATTCCTATGTGTGGGCTGGCACCTTGGAGCCCACTCCCTGCAGAGGAACACCTAACCCAGTCTTGACTTTGGAATGAGGAAATTGGACTTGCCAGGAGTGGATGTGCCATGCTGAGCTGACCCTCCTTGGGACTTCTTGCCCTCTGGGAGGAGGCAACTGGAATATGGGGAGGGGCGAGGCTGAAGGCTGACTGGGAGGGATTGGGAGGAGGGAAGGGAAGGGAAGCAGGGGGATACGTAGATGAAAATGACATTTTTCATTAAAAAAATTAAATTAAATTAAATTAAATTAAATTTTAAAAAAGTAAAAATAATCATTGCCACATGCATCACCCCTTAAAGGATTTCTTGATAATATTGTTCTAGGAAATTCTATATAACTCTATTTGCAGTCTTACAAAGCATATAGGATATTATAACATATATAGTGCTAAGAGATGCTGTGAAAAAAATAACTATTATTTCTCAAAGTAATTTCACCAGGAAAAAAATCTTTTTCCTCAAAACACCTGTTAAAACTGCACAATGCATTTGTGTTCCCCAAAGCAATTTACAAAATGGTCTCCAGATGAAAAGTTATCTCCGCTGTTTTCAGAGGACTTTACACTGTGTGTAGTCATTACATTCCCAAGGAAACAACGAGAACCCTGTACACATATTGTTTTATTATGTTTGAAGTTGGCATGCTTAGAGGCACACATCAAAATATGTCACTCAATGTCACCTTGAGCCTTCAATTATAAGTGAAAATCTTTATCTTTTACAAATAATTAGAGAGAACTTCCATCTCCAGCTATGAGGGGGTATCTTCCATCAGACATTCTATCTTGCTAAGCTGGTTATCAACACTGAACACCAGGTGAGAAACAGCTTCTCACAGAAGAGTCCATTGATAAAAATATCAATAATCAATCACTCTAGGTAACCTCAAGTTGCCAGGCCAAGACTTCAGTGAGAGGAGATGGGCACTGCTTGTGAACCTGTCCTTCTCTTTGCTAGACTGTAAACAAAGAATGTGTACAACAGGGTTCACTCTGTATCTTTAAGTCCATTTATAATATACAACAGTTATTGAATTTCATATCTTAACTTGTCATTGCATCTCAGTAATAAGGCTAACTTGATCATGGTGAATGATTTTTTAATGTATTTTTGAATTCAGTTTTCAATAATTCTACTGAGTGAAAACTTTTACATCTATGTACATTAAGGAAAATGTCTATAATTTTTCCCTTTGTTTTATCTTTATCTGGTTTGGGTAGCAGGGTACCACTGGCTTCATAAAAGCTTAATATCATGAAGTGTATTACTAATGTATGAAGGAGTTTGATGAGCATTCCATGTTAGTTACCCTTGAAGAGTCTGATAGAAGTCAGCAATGAATATACATGGCCTGTCGGACTCTTAATTGGAAAAGTTTTATTACTGCCTCAATTCTATTGATTATTTTATGTTTTTTAAAAATCTGTTTATATGTGCAGTATTAAGTTCATAGCTCATAGGTGTCTAGAAAATCACTCACTTCTTTCATACTTTACATCCTATCGGAATACAGGTCTCTAAAGTGTGCCCTAAAGACCTTCTGGATTGCATGAGTATCTTAGAGTATTTCCTTTTTCTTCTCTTGTTTTATTTTTCATCTTATCTCTCTGTCTTTTGGTTAGTTTGGTTAAGAGCTTTTCAATCTTTATAAATTTTAAAAGAAGCAATGTTTTATTTCATTAATTAAACTTCTTCTTTGACACACATATATATACACGTGTGTATATATAAAGCACATTCTGCTACATCTCTCTGTCTCTCTCCCACCCTTATCGCATATTCTAGAATCAACAATTTGCTTTGCTGTTTTTTTGTACTGTTTGGCGATGGTGGTAGTTGTTTCAATTTCATGTATTCCTAAATTGATCTTTATTATTTCTTTTCATCTACTGTGTGGTTATTTTTTTACTTGTTCTTGCTTTGCCAAGGCCCTAAAATGCATCATTATTTTTTTGAGAAGCATTTCTTACTGTAGACATTTGCAGCTGTGCACTTCCTCTTAGATCTAATTTCACTGTGTCCTGTAGGTGTTCTCATGTTGTGGTTCATTTTCTCTCAATTCTGAGACTTTTTCTATTTCTTGATTTGGTGATGACTCATTCACTATTCCATAATATGTTACTCAATCTTCCTGAGTTTGTATAATTTCTGCCATTTATTTCGTCGCTGATTTCTATCTTTATTCTGTCATATTTTCATTTTCTTGCATCTGTTAAAACTTGATTTATGCTCTACTATATAATCACGATACTTACACATTTGGTGGGTTATTTTATTGATTGGGTTTTAGAGGAAGTTCCTTAGGCTGCTGGAACATCTGTTTCTTTTATAGAATTTGGATAGAATGTTCTTTGGTTGCTTGTTAGGTCTATTTGATCTAAGATGTTGCTGAAGTCAAATGTTTATTTTTTATCAGAATGACAGTCTGTGATAATTGGGTAATGAAGTCATGAGCCGTTACTGTGAGGTTAATCTGTGTCTTTTCATCTTGAAGTGTTTATGCTATGTCCAATACATATATATGTTTGAAATTATAATTTCTTCTTGATGAATTGTTCCTTTAATAAATATGAAGTGACCTTCTTTAACTGTTATGATTACAAAAGCCAGTTTTGTTTGATATTGAAACTGTGACTCTGGCTTGATCCATTGTTCCATTTGTTTAAAAACCTTTGCACCTTTTCATCCTAGGACCACAGTTCTTTCTGATGATAAGTTAAATTTCTTAGAGGCAACAAAGTCCAATATGTTCATCTAAGTCTTTTGATTACATGATTAGTCTACTAGTGGTCAAAGTTGTAAGTGAAGCTGTATATTAACTTTGTGTCATTTTGTTGACTTCTCTGGTGTTTGATGTCTTCCAGTACCTGCTCCTTAACTACTGTTTTAACATTATATACTCTCCCCTATCATCTCCTGGGTGTGTTTATCTTTCTCTTTGGTCTGAAGGATTCCCTCAAGGATCTTGTGTGATATTGGATTAGTAACCAAGAATTTTTTCAGTTTGTTTTTATCATGGAAAGTTCTTTCTCCTTCAGTAATTACAGAGTGTTTTTCTGGATGTGGTACTCAGTCCTGACAATTATGGTCTCAGATTGGTTGGAATAAATAATTCCATGCTGAACCATCTTTTAGGATTTCTGTTAAGGGGCCAAATTATTTAGTTTTTTGTGAGATGAGCACATATTGGGCAATTTTTAGCCACTATATTCTTTCAGTTAAAATATTTATAATATTTAAGTGAGGTAGTTGTTAAGGAGGCTAGTGTGCACAGGGAACCTGAGAAAACTGTTATATTATTCCCAGGGTAAGATGTGAAGTTCTCATTCCATTCTCCCAACAACTCAGAGTCAAATATAGCCTGTGCTCAGAGCTTGGGTGACTTACACTGAAGTGACAGTCAAGATTTAATCACCTAATCCATTCCCACAGACGGGTCCTGAGGATAGGTGGTTCCCAGCTTGTTTCTTCACAAAGTGTATGACTTAGTTTGGTCCACTAGATGCCAGTGCCTCAAACCTCTCAAAAAAGTCATAAAGAAAAATTATTGATGGCATAATAAACAAACCTACAGACTAGAAAACTTAGAGACAAAAGTTGGTTCTTTAAGTTTAAAGGTAATGAAAGCATACTGCAACTTTTATGTCAAGACTACTAAAAATTTAAACGAAATGAACATAATTCTTGAAAATTTTAACTTAGAAAAATTCCTGGTAAGCAAATATAAACATAAAAGCCTGGGATGGCATCACACATTCATCTCAAGAGGCTGAGGCAGGAAGGTCACTTGAGCTCAAGATCTCAAGGCCACCTTGAGTGGCCTAGTGAGCGCTTGTCTGATAAGGAAGAAAAAGAGATAGAGAAGAAGGGAGGAAGGAAGCAGGCAGAAAGGAAGGGAATAATACATTAATTAAAAAAGAAAAAAAAAAAAACCCAAAACATACAATCCCAGATGGCTTCACTAAGTTTCCTAGTTAAAAAAAAACACAAAAAACAAAAAACAAAAAACTACTCCACAACATAGTCCATCATTAAATGAGACCAAACAAGGAGCCTACAGTCAGGAGCTGAAGACTAAATCAGAAGCCAGAATCCACAAGGAATGCAATTTACTGGCTTACTCCTCCTGGCTTGCCTACTTATAGACCCCAGGACCTTCTGCCAGAGAACAGCACATTCCACAGTGGTCTGGGTCCCCATCATCAATTATCAAATCATGAAAATGCCCTATGGCTCTCCTATAGACCAACTGGATATTGGCAGTTGATGTTCCCAAATCTCAGATGATTCCAGCTTGGATCAAATTGACAAACACATATACTACCACCACCACCACTACACCCACTCACACACACAATTGACCTCTTGTTAACTTGACACACAACTACATCACCATTTTTTGTGATTTTTTTATTTAAAAAGTTTTCTTATAACCTCCATTGTTCTCCCTCCCTCTCCTTCCCCCATCCTTCCACAACCTCCCCCACGTCACCCCCGTCCATTTCCAAGGAAGGGCAAGGATTCCCAAGGTGTGTCAGTCCAGTCTGGCATATCCAGCTGAGGTAGGTTCAAGTCCCCCGCTCTCCCCCCCCCCCCCCCAGTGTTCATCTGTAGGGAATGGGCTCTGAGAAGCCAGTTCATGCACCAGAAATAAACTCTGGTCCTACCGCAGAGGCTCCACAACCTTTGAACAGTCATCTTCATTCAGAGGACTTAGTTCCTTTCCATGGAGTTTCCTCAGCGACTGTTTCTGGTTCAGTAAGTTCCCAATAGCTCAGGTCAGCCTTCTCTGTGGGTCTCCTCATCATGATCCTGATCCCCTTGCTCATATGCTCTCTCCTCTCTCTTTAGCTAGACTGGGAGCTTGACCAAGTGCTATGGATCTCTGCTTCTGCATTCATGAATGAAGGTTCTATCATGATAATTAGGGTGGTCATTCATTTGATTATAAGGGAGGTCCTGTTTAGGCACCCTCTCCACTATTGCTTGGAGTGCTAGCCAGGGACATCCTGTGGGTTCTTGGATATTTCTCTAGTACCAGGTTTCTCTCTAACCCCACAATGGCTCCCTCTATCAAGATATCTATTTCTTTGCTCTCCCTCTCTGTTGCTCCTCCCACTCAACCATCTCATTCTCTCATGTTCTCTTCCCATCTCCCCCTGCTCGCTCCCCAATATGATCCCAGTTTATTTCGAAGGTCTTCTCTATTTTCCTTTCCCTGGGGCATCCATGGATATCGCTCTTAAGTTCCTCTTAAGTTATCTAGCTGCTCAGAGTTTGTGGATTGTAGCCTGGTTATCCTTTGTTTTTTGTGTAAAATCCACTGATGAGTGAGTACATACCATGTCTATTTCTGGATCTGTGTTACCCCACTCAGGATGATATTCTCCACATCCATCCATTTGCCTGCAAATTTCAATCTAAACTTGTACAGCCACTTTGGAAATCAGTATGGTGGTTCCTCAGAAAACTGGGAATCAATCTCCCCAAGGATTCAACAATACCACTACTGGGCATATACCCAAAGGATGCACATTCTTACCCCAAGGGCATCAGTTCAGCTATGTTCATAGCAGCATTATTTGTAATAGCCAGAATCTGGAAACAACCTAGATGCCCCTCAACTGATGAATGTGATACATCTACACAATGAATTACTCCTCAGCAGTTATATAAACATAACTGCTTTAAAATTTCAATTTAAAGTCTTTAAATTATCAATACTTTAAATGTCCAAAGTGTTTTTAAAATAGGCAATGTCTCTTTAAAACTTCAAAGTCTCTCTAAAATACCAAAAGTTTTATAACTGTGGGCTACTATAAAATCAAAACTAAGTCACATGCTTTTTTATTTCATGAGGGAAGAACCAGGGCACAGTCACAATGTAAACAATGCAAAACATAACTCTAACATTATAAATTAAGTCTTTCATCTCAATATCTTATATCAGAGATGTATTTACTCACGGTCTTCTGGAATCCAACCAGCTTTGGCCACTCCATCTCTTGGGCTTTGTCATTCGTAACTATAGTTTATCTCAAAGACTCAGGCTGGCTCCATTCCAGAGCTGCTACTATTTTCACTGATTATTCCATAGTCCTTATATCCATGATACTGGGATCAATAGCCTCTCCTGGGTGGTCTTCATGGAAGTCTGATCCTGCCATGTGGTGTCAAGCCACGATCACTTCAGTCCTGGATTTTACTGTAATGGTGCACTTTCACCAATGGCCTCTCACAGTTCTAATCTCCGCTGCTCTCCATGGCCCCTTCATATTCTGCAGCTTTCATGCAGTCAAAACTAGTAGCACTTGGGAGACTGTCACACATGGCCAAGTTCAGCTGCCAGCATGAGATGCTGACTTGCCCCTGCACCCCCCCCCCCCCCGACCACAGCTTATATACTCACCTGAAAGAAACATTTCCCAGATTTTGCCTCAGAGATGCTGGTCTCTTCTTAATCATTGTTCCTACAAAGCAAGGTTTCACTTTGATGGTTTTTGTTGTTGTTGTTGTTGTTTTTTGTTTGTTTGTTAACCACATCAACTCTTCAGCCCCAAATGACAAAGGGGGGGGGTCTTAATTTACAGTGCCTAATAGTCCTGATAGAGTTTTTAAGGGACTCCCAAAACTTCCCTCTGAAGTGTTACCAGCCAGGCCCACACCAAGAACACTGCTCTCAACACTGTCTTCCAGTTCCCACAGTAGCTCACTAAGCTCTGAGGACTCAATGGGCTTTTCCAGCTCAAAGTTACACATTTTCTCCACAGTCCTTCAAAAACACCATAGTCAAATCTTTCACAGCAACACCCTACAAAGTCGGTACCAATTTCTATACTATTTTGCTCTTCTCTTACTGTATAAAGAGCAGCACGCATACTTTCCTATGCAATATAATAATAAAATAGTATATATGAGCCAGTCTATGATGAATCCCAAATAACATTGATACTAAACCTGACAGAGGGCAATTAGAATCACAATTGTTCTTATGCCATAATGACAACATTAGCAAATACAGGCTAGCATAGGTAAATGTGTCATACAACATAGCCTAGTTTGATTTATTTTAAAAACAGAAGTCTGATTTAACATTCTAACACCATACTCATAACTCAGCAATCCCATGAACAGAATGAAACAGAAAGCAGAATGTCAGTCTCCATAAAAATTTGTAAACCATCCATTCATTATAAATACTCAGTAACTAAGCATAAAAGTGAATTTTCTCAATAAAAACAAATTTTGTGATCGAGTGAATTTATCTGACAAATGCACATATAAAATGCCCTGCAGTGAGGATCATTAAGTATCATATGTTATTAAGTACCATATTATGAATTTCCAAATTATCTTCACCCACTCTGACTGGAGGCCAAAACTGTGAATCTTTACCAGCAGGCTACAAACCAGACTACACCAGGGGGGTTAGGAGAGAGTGAGAACAGGATGGAAGGAAGAAGGAATTTCAGCCCTCGTCTTTGCTTCCTTTTCTGTTTGTATTCATGCATCATAAACTCTATACAATATACAACAATAACAATGTTTCCCCACAACAGCTACCAGTGCCACATTGCAGCTCTTCTGCATCTGTCTCTCTGCTCACCTGAGACATAGTAGGACCAGCCTTATAGGCACTGGCTCTTTAGAGGTGTGAGGCTTAGCAACCAGGGGCCCTCTTCAAATTTTCCAGACACAAGCACTTGTCAAACCGTGAACTGTCCCTAAAGTCAGTAGCCTAGGTTCAAGGAGACACTACTCTGTGCCATTAAGCATTTTCCCAGAAGTTGATTGAGCTGCTGCTTCCTTGGTCAAAATGTCTGAGTTACCTTATATGTCCTCTCTGATTCTTCTCTAAAATGCAGTGAGCAGTGGAATGATGCTCTCTCCCTTATCCTGATAGCTTCTCAAAGCTGACTGCACTGATGAGATGGTTATTGGGAAGATGTGAAAGCCTCTCCCTGTGGGAAGAGGAGTCTATTGGTGATGCACAACTTTAGTCCCAGCACTTGGGAAGTAGAGACAAGTACATCTCTGTGAGCTTGAAGCCAGCCCGGTCTATAAAGCCAGTTGGAGAACAGCCTATTATACAGAGAAACTTTGTCTCAAAAACAAAAAAGCTTTCTGGAGGCTTACCAGTCCAGAAGGACAAGGAAAGGAAAAGAAATAAGGTGATTTAGACAATCTAATTGTAAACGTAAAAAGTGCAGAAGAAGCTAGGCCTGTTGACACACACTTCTTTTAACTCCCAACACTTGGAAGGCAGAGGCAAGCAGGTTAATGTGAGTTCACGTCAGCCTGCTCTACAGAGCAAGTTCCAGGTCAGCCAGGGGAGTCTGCATAGTGAGACCCTGTCTCAGCTAAACAGCATGAACACACACATAAACACTTTTAAAGAGGGGTGGAGAGATGGCTCAGTGGCTAAGAGCATGTGTTGCTCTTCCAAAGGGATTTTATCCTGCACTTACACAGAAGCTTACTACGATAAATATCACTAGTTCCAGGGGATCTGACATTTTATCCTGGCCTGCATGGACACCAGGCATGCATGAGGTACACAGACATGCATGCAGGCAAAACACTCATACACATAAAATAAAAATAAATAAATCTTTAAAAAATTAACAAAATTTAAAATTTAAATGTACCTAGAAATTATGACAGCAAATAAATATATTTAAGATTTCTAAGTAAACATAACAAGATCTACATGGAAAAATAAAGTTTATTCCCAAATACCAGCAACACATAATCAGAAAATGAATTTTTTAAAGATTTTTTGAAATCATACATAAATTTAGCTATAGATATAGATATATCATATTCCCTGCCCATGAGTGCCAATTTGCAGAACAAGTGCCAAGCTAATAAAATTTAAAACATATTTCCTATAAGCATTATTCAGATGTATTTAAATATTAGAATGAACTGTGTTTAGGCTGAAAGCAAGCCACTATGCCATTATATTTTAAAGATTTTCTATTTCAAAAGATGGGAGGGTTAGTAGATTTCACTTTTAAGGTATCTTAAGTAAAAAGCAATGTCTTGAACTGATTTTTTAAAACATCAGTCTCTCTTTTGCTTTTACTTTGCTTTTTAAAGTTGAGGCTTTCTCATTAATTAGATTTCAGGAATGAATCCGTACAAAACCATGCTCATGTCCTAGGAAGGAAACCTTCAAAGACTTCTGTCATCTTGCTGCTTTCCTCTCTAACATAGTTCTTGCGAAGGGCAGCATCTTTCTCACCTTCCCTGCCCAGTGGTACTTGGAGAATGCCTGCTCTAATACATAGCTTCTGATAAGTAGGCACTTAATCATGTGATCTCCTTTCCACTTGGTTATCTAACCCAGACCAACCCTTTATAGGCCTAATTCAGACCAGTAAGAAAACAAGGAAGCTACTCCAGAGTAAAGGTAAACTGCTTTATCTAGATACCACTCATATCTACAGAAAATAGGGAGCATTAAAACATTTGCAATTAGCAATTAACAATCTTCTAATGTCCCCCAGACATAGTTATAATTGCTAAAATTAAATCCTGTAGGACTCCCGTATGGTTTTTATTTGAGCTAATCTGAACACCTGTTGTCTGTAAGCAAACAAACACTGACTGAGGTGGTTATGATGACAGTATTAAACCAGGAGTCTGAAAAGGAGATGAATCTTGTCTTCTCTTGCTTATCCTTCTGCTATAATATAATACTTGAAATATTAAAAACATAATTTTCATATAAGTAAATAAGTAAGGACATGTCAAAGTTTCATTCAACTCATTAATGAGGGAGCCAACAGAATGACAAAGCCCAGTTCAAAGAAAATTTGAGCAAATAGGACTGATGTGGGCTGTGTAGGAAGGAAAGAATGATGAATTTGTGACATCACAAATTCAGATACAAAACAGTTTATACCCAAGAAAATGTAAAACTATAGTACTTGGAGATGTCTGCATGGCTGAACAGAAAATTAAAATCATCCCTATCTTACTAGTATTATAAAAAATCTGAGCCCAAATTAATGGCACAAACTATACTACATTTCTCCAGAGAGTGAAAGGGCCCTTAGGCAAATATCTCTAGACTGGTGCTTTTAAAGCTATTGGGAAATACTGATTCCTAAGCCCTCCCCACTGAAATTCTGATTCAATTGGTCTTGGGTAGTCACTGGGAATTTATATTTTCTAAGTTCCCTTCACCAATGTTAGCAAGTCAGTAATACAACCTTAGATGACATTGAAAAGTCATGTAATAATCCCTTGACTAGGATTCAAGTTTTGAATAATTTTTCTTAATATTCACGTTCAAGAGAATGCTCAGTTTGCAAACAAAAAATCTCAAAGTAAGGCTAGTTGGCACCTTATTCTTGACTTTAAAAAAATGAGTTTAAAATAGAGTGAAAAACCCAATCGAACAAAAAGCTCATCTCCTGTGCTAAACAGATCTCAGTAGCATTGAACCAAATCAGACTCTTGAATCTTGGGAACAAACGATTTTTGAAAAGATAAATTAGAAAAGAGGAGCTCATTCCTCCCACTCCACCCCCATTTTATGATTGTAGCTTCAAATTCACTAATCTTTTCTTCAGTGCTATCTAAACAGTCGTTATTCTATTCAGCATATGTTTTAGTCTCATATCTTGCTTCCATTGACATGATCAATGTTAGATCTGAAGGAGTACCAGCCTCTTCAGTGTGCCCCTGGCTTTTCCATGGCTCTGGATTTTTCACATCATCAGAAAGACTCAAAACTATCTATAAAATCAAAATAAAGAAAGCAAACAAGTTTGTTCCTCAAAATCATAAATTATGTGACACAAGTTCAATGAAAGCCATGCAGAAGTTGAAGTGAGGTGTGTGGGAGGGAGCAGTGTTCCTCTTCCTGTTTGCAGGACCTTGTGAAAGAGTAACAACCCTGAGAACAGAATGGGCTGGCATTTTGTTTTGTTTTGTTTGATGTTTTATTTATTTATTTATTTTACTGTGGTCTACTTTGTGAACTGGGGATGAGAAAGAAGGAATAGAGGAGAAGCAGCAACAGGAGGAGGGAAACCCTTCACTTTCCATCTTCTTGCTCTGGAGCTGTGGAGTCAATAAACCTGGTCCCTACTCCTATGATTCCTTAACAAATTTTTCTCATTGCTAAGCCTTGAGTCAATACCTATAAACAATGGTTAATACGGCTGTCATCATGAGACCCCAGACCATCATGATAAATAACTTAGGTCAAACTGGGTATCATATATAAAGCAACTAACATAGCACTTGATGTGAAGAAATCAATGTTCAATACTTGTTCATTGTGCTGGCCATCATTCTAATCTTTGTTACTGTCATCACATAGACCACATGATTAAAGGCAAAAATCTAAATCCAGCCAGCATGACAATTGCAAATAATTTAAGGAGTTAAAATTACAAGTTATTGCTTATCTTCTAATCCTATCTAAAACACACACAGAGAGAGATAAAGATTCCTTTATTTTTCTAATCTACAAAAGAATAGATGGGTTGCTTTTAAAGGTTAATCCTTTGGTGATTCTTTTTTAGCTTTTTGTGATTAAAGATCTTTTCATTTCTTACATTTCTTTTCTCAAAGAAAGAACAGCTATAATAGCCTGAGTGACAGACTCCTAATAGCCCATTTTTAGTAGAATTCTATGTGCTTAAGTTACATTTAAAAAATAACACAATCACTCCTACTCTGTTGCTTTCTATAGCTGACCACAGATTCTTCCCCCCATATCAGATAGGGAGGGAAGCTTCCCACTGCCATGGTTAACTACCAAATGCAAAGCCATCACAGTAAACCTCAACAAAGGCTGGCAAAGGGTAGGTAAGCTAACCAGCTAAGCCGTAAACTTAAGAAACCACCACTTTACTTATACACCCTGAGTGTAGATGCCTGCTTATACTTTGCATGTGCTAACCACCTCAACTCACTTCACCTTAGCTGCTGACTTGGATTCAAATCACGTCCATGAACTCAACTAAGACTCTCAGACATCCTCTCATACACCCAGCCCCAGCCCTCCAGAATAGAAAGATCATATCGCAGAGTTCTTTGTGATAATAGTAATGCATAGACAACCAAGGTAAATCTCCCTTCCAGAACGCTGAAGGTGTGTCCACTGCAGGGATCATAACTTCCTTAGGCTTCAACATAGGAGATAGTGTGGTAATTTCTGACCCATCTCTCAGGGCTGTGGTGCCCTGTGTATGATCAGCCTGGAGCCTAGACTGCACAGTGTTTGCCTTTTCTCTACCCACAGGGTTCTGGGGAAATAAAACAAACGGCTCTCTTTGCCAGAAGTGCATAGTTTCCCTTGTTCAGGAGCAGGTACAAGGCCCCCATCACTTTTGACTTCTTCCTCTTTATCTGGAAGAATCTCTCTTCTCTGAGCCCTACAAGATCTATAGCAATATTCCTTCCTCTAGACCAGAGGTTCTCAACCTGTGGCTCATGACCCCTTTGGGTACTGAATGTCCTTCTTACAGGAGTCAATTAAAACCATTGAAAAGCACAGATGTTTACATTACAGTTCATAATAGTAGCAAAATTACAGTTATAAAGTAGCAATAAAAATAATTTTATGACTGGAGATCACCACAACATGAGAGACTTCATTAAATGGTCACAGCATTAGGAAGATTGAGAAACACTGTGCTAAACCAGACCCATTAGGTCTCTATTCTCCCCTATCTTCCAGGACTGCAGCTCCCTTCAGAAATTCTTGGTCCCCACAACAGTACTTCTGGATTCTTCCATGGCCTTTTGGATTTTGAGTCAATATAATTCTTAGTGTTGAAATAAAGATGATTAATGTGTGCTAATGATTTTCTGCCTTGCCTCCTAGACTCCAATGCCAACTTTAGCATTAAGTAACTCAGTGCTTCCCTTGTTTGCCTAAGGAATTTACTGTCTGGTTTATCTGGACAAACTCCCTTTGTCCTAACTCCAGGACCCCTCTCTTCTTCTCTGACATTTAGTATTTCTGGGACTTCATTTCTAGCCATTCTGGAGTTAGAAAATAATGATAATATGAAAAGAAAGACTGTTCTCTATCTCTGGCATGCCTTACATAATCCTGTCAATAACTAGCAATTTAACAGGTGTCTTTTGTAAAGCTCACCATTCCGTAGTTGGGTCCACCATACAAATTGTATGGCTCCTATTGATGTATAATTTGAGACTTTTTTCCTTCCTCAACAAAGAATGATACTTAGATCTCAGAAACAAGAGCCAATGTCATAGCAGGACTATGAAGCAAACCTGAATTCCCATCCCTCTCTCGCTATGCACAGGTACATGCATGCTCTTTTCACATGTGAGTAGTATGAAAGTATGTACTAAAGCAGTACTAAAGTATGAAAATCTCAAGCTTAGGCTTCCTCCAGGATCATGTCTCTCTAGATACCAATTGCTGTGTCCTGGGAGTCAAGAGTTATTCTCTGAAAGGTCACCTTAGGGCTCCCAGATGCATTTAGCCAAGCACACTAAATGATGGAGATCCCCTGAGAGTAACATAAAAATTAAGACAGATAACGGTGTATATTGTCCTGACTCATGAGCCATTCTGAGTTGAAGCCTCCAGTGAGCACCTCCCACATTCAGCCTGAGAAGAAGTGGGCACAAATATTTAAGGCATAGCCAAAATTTAGATGGTGCCAGAGATCATCAGTGTCACTGTAAGATTATCATCTCTAATTGACAATTTAAAATTGTCAGTGTGTTTGGTTTCATTAGCTACAAATCAAGATGAGCAGTTTCTAAATTGTTTTCCTCTGGTAAACAAATTTAATGGCACTAGAAAAAATATTGGATGAGGGCTTTCTGCAGAAGTCCTTAGGTGAGAACACCAAATGAACCACACTCACAGGACACTAAGCAGAGGTTAGGAAAAACTGGTTTAGAGTGATGGCTAATGGAGTCCCCTGATGTCAGACCCTGCCTGCAGAGCAGAATTTTTGTAAGGGTTTTGCACATAACAACTGTTCCATCTTCTAAGTTCCATCTAATTGGCCTGATACAGATGAGTTGGCACCCACCATTCAACCAGTTTATTCCAAAGAAAAGAACACGTATCGCAATTCTTTGTGTGGGGCCCAGATGAATAAGCCAGTGTGTGCTGGCCATGACCTTAGAGACACCAGGTGTGTACGCTAGATCAGAAAACAACACTAAACTCAAAGAGTTGTAGATGGAGCCATATCTCTGTAGATAACACTCCGTAAGTCCTGCTAAAGTTAGCTGTCATTAACATCAACAGAGACATTCTGATGTCCCAGAGGAGAGTTAGGATTATAGCAAGTTAAGTTTTCAAAACTCATGTCATGATACATGATACATTCACTCACGGTGAACTGATGACCCTCTCACTACATTCAATTTGAAAAAAATTTAGGAAGAAGAATTTGTCACACAGAGTAATGTAATTTGTAAAGGGAAATTAGGGCACAGTGGGATAGAGTCTTAGCATTCACAGCTTCAAGGATACTGCCCTTGTCTTTGCTGCATTGTGCTTGCTCTGAAGCAGATGTGGCCTCTGGCCAGAGCCTGTTAATGTGCTTCAGATGATACAGTCCTGGTTCTCTGGGGATTAACACAGCTGAATACACAGCAAGAATCCTCTGAGAAGTCTTTGTTTCCTTTAGCTGGTAAACATGTTTGCTCCCATATCAATAGTACAAAACAAACACATGAAGGCAAGACTAAGCAGTAACAAACTATAAAATAAGACCACAATGTTCTTACTTGCTGAAAGAAAGTTCATCTGAAACAGGACATTTTCCCATTTGTAGATCCCCAAAATGCCACCAAGGTGAGCAAAGACACAAGAAAAATGAAGCATTCTACTCTTGAGGAGAAAAATAACACTGTTTACAGATGGGTTTAAAAGTAAAAAATTGTTAGAATGTAGATTTGGGGTGAAATTGATTCATGAATTTTATAATCTAAACGTAATTTATCAATCTGATTTATATCAAAACATATCTGATTGAATAATAGGCCACTTAAGAAAAATGGCTATTACGGACCAGTTTCTTCCAACATCCTAAAGGCTAACAGCTTGTTGCATTTTCCATTACAAAGCTCTTATATTCAGGACCTCACTCAATCTTTATAGCAATCTTCCTAAACAATCATTCCCATTTGGCAATGAGAATGCTGAGGCCAGAGAAGTATTAGCCTTTAGCCCGAGTTACAGCTGAGGATGATATGCTAATGAGCATCCAAGATAGTCTCTTACTCCAGATCCAGTATCCCTTCCACTCCTGAGAAAAGTGCTCACCAGACATTCCCATCAGATAAGGTATTCTCGTTCATTTGATCATTCACATGACTAACACTCATTGATTGTTGCTGGGCATTGGAGATATGGTGGTTATGGAGTTTGAATGAAAATGGCCCTGTAGGCTCATACGGAGTGTGACTATTTAAAGGGTTAGAATGTGTGGCCCTGTTGGAGTAGGTGTGACCTTCTTGGAGAAAGCATGTCACTGCGAGTCAGCCTTGAGGTTTCAGAAGCCCAAGCCAGGCCAAGAATCAATAAATCTCTCTCTCTCTCTCTCTCTCTCTCTCTCTCTCTCTCTCTCTCTCTCTCTCTCTCTCTCTCTCTCTCTCTCTCTCTCTCTCTCTCCCCTCCCCCCCCCCCCCGCAGATTCAGATGTGGAAATCTTAGCTCCTTCCCCCATGTCTGCCCATGAACAGCCATAATCCCTGCCATGATGTTAATGGACTGAACCTCTGAAAATTTCATCCAGCCTCAATTAAATAATTTTCCTTATAAAAGTTACTGTGGTCATAGTGTCTCTTCACAGCAATAGATCACTGACTATGAAAGTGATGATGCAATGTACTCACATACACACACACCATGATTATCCAATTTATAGTCAACTAGAGAAGGCATACATAATCCATTACAGTAATGCAGTTGTTCTATAGCTGGACAGATATGGGTGTCACTGCCTAAACTCAGTGTATCCATTGTTGGTACCATTCATTTTCCCTAGGCTTTGTTCCCTCTGATATAATAGTAACAAGCCTTTGAATATTTGGCTCAGATGTTGTTGCACTATAACCCTATAATATAGGTATATGGATTCCATGTTGTGTACCAGGACAACAAACGTCAGAAAATCAAGTAACTTTATATATCCACATTATGTTACTGCAAAACAGTTTTCCCTGAAATTTAGAAGTCTAAATGATATTTGTTATCTTACAGTGTCTGTGAATAACTGAATTATCATTGGCTAATAAAGGAATTGTTTTGGCCTATGGCAAGGCATCTTAGAAGCAGGAGGTAAATCCGAGCATATATAAAGGTAAGAGAACAGAGTCAGACAGAGACACTGTGAGCAGCAGTCAAGACAGTGAGATATAAAGGAACCCAGGTGAGCCATGAGCCATGTGGCAAGACATAGATTACTAGAAATGAGTTAAGATGCAAGAGCTAGCCAGCAATAAGCCTGAGTCATGGGCCAAACAGCACATAATTAATATAAGCCTTTGTGTGATTATTTGGGACCAAGCAGCTGTGGGTGGTTTATTTGAGGAGCTGGTCTGGACCTCAGAGCTAGGCTGAGCCAGAAATTCTTACTACATGAGAGTCCACAGTTAGAAACCATTCCTAGTTACTTGCCATATGGACTTTATGTGGAGCAGATCACAACATTTAGATTGTTTAATCAGGCTCAAAGAATATAAAAACAAGCAAGAGAAAGAGAGAGGCTGAGAGAGAGACTGAGAGAGAGAACTTGCCTGACCATCATGTTTGCCGTCTTCTATTCAGCAGGGTCTCTAAGCCCAGTTCCCACATACATACAAAAGTTTTACATAGAAGAGAGTTAAAAAGGACAGACCATTGGCAATACATCCCGTCTCACTTGCCTACAGCCCAGTTACAGGTTATGAAGACATAAAGCGCATATTTACCTGATTTGCAACACTCCCATTCCATTCACCAAGTGGCACAACCTCAGAAAGTTCCAACATGTCCAGTGTCATGTGATTATTTCTGAAGCATACATACAATATGTTTCAATCAAGGTATATTTTAAGATACTTAATTCTGATTTTACAAAAGAACTATAACTTATAGAAGCACAAATGATTCATATATGGGTCACTGTAACTTCCAGTGTTGATAGTTAAAGACATTTCTTGAAGGTGATCACAGGTGGAGACTAGATGGAGACTGCTGCTGATTTATCTCTCTACCCTTCGGCCTTTGAGGGACTCACACAGAGACTTAGTCTTTCTTATGAATGCTTGACCTCAGCTTGGCTTGTTTCTAGTCAGCTTTTCCTAAATTATCTCATCTACCTTCTTCTCCTGGGCTATTGCCTTTCTCTATTCTTTAGGTCTTTATTTACTTATTCCATTGCTGGCTGTGTGGCGGAATGAATGAATGACTCCTGACATCCTCCTCTCCTTCCCTTTTATCACTCCTCCGTCTTCTCTTTCTTTTTCTATTTATTCTCTCTGTCTGGAGCTCTGCCACCCCCCCCCAACTAGTTATTAGCCATTCCGTTTTTTATTAGACCAATTAAGTGTTAATGGATCCTGGTCTCTACTTTGAACCTTTTAGAGATGCCCATTGCTCTTGAAACACAGCTGGTTTTCCTTGTCACGCTGACATGGTGTCTCCTGTCCTTGTCACCAAATCATTGTCACTTCTGTTCCAGCTACACGAAGCTGGCATGGCCAATGGCTCCTGTGTGCCCTCCCTCCCTCCTGACTTTTCCTCTCTTTCTTGCCTTTCCGCTTCCCTTTTCCCGCCTTTGTTTGAAAATGGGTTTTTCCTATTATATCCTGATTACAGTTTCTCCTCTTTCTGCTCTTCCTAGTACCTCCTCGCCTCTTTCCCATCCAAATCCACCCCTTATGTCTCTCATTAAGAAGCAAACAAGCTTCTAAGGAATAATAATAAAGTAAAGTAAAACAAATTAACTCACCAGAACAGCAAAAAGCAAGCAGAAAGAAAAGGCCTGAGAAACAGAAATGGACACAGAGACCCATCCATTCACACACTTAGGAATCCTAGAAAACCACAAAACCAGAAGCCATAACATACAGGCAAAGTACCTGTAGAATAAGAAGGGGGAAATAAAAAATACATAAATAAAATAAAAACAAAGCTTAAAAATAAGGTTAAAAAATTTAAAACCCTAACAACATTTTAAGACAAGGAAATTCCAAAGATGCCATTGAGTTTACTTTCTGTTGACCATCTACTGCTGGACAAGGGCCTAGCCTTAAAAGTAGTATATTTCTCCAGTGAAACTCCCTCAGAAAAAAACTAATTTTTCATTAACAACTTATTACCAACTGGAAATAGCTTCTGGGTTAGGGGTAGGGGCATGTGTCCACTTCTTTCAGCTCTAGGACTATATCTGGTGCAGATGCTTGCAGGCCCTGTGCGTACTGCCTCAGCCTCTGTGAGTTCATATGAGATTTGATCATGTTGATTTGGAAAGCCTGCTTCTTTGGTGTCTCCATGCTCTTAAACGCTTTCTGCATCCTCTTCTGCAAGATTCCTTGAGCCCTGGGGAAAAGGATTTGATGGAGATATCCCACTTGAAGTTGAATGCTCCAATGTCTCCCTCTTCGTATATCTGGCTATGGGTATCTGTATTTGTTTCCATCTGCTGCCGTGAGAAGTTTCTTTGATAACGGCTGAGCAAGCCACTGATCTATAAGTATAGCAGAATGTCATTAGGAGTCATTTTATTAGGTTCTTAGTCACTCAGGCCAAGTCTAGTATGGGTTGCATATTGTAAGAGGGGCCTAAAGTAAAATCAGACATTGGTTTATTGCTCTCACAAGCTTTGGGCCACTATTGCACTAGCATGTCCTGAAGGCAGGATGCCATTGTATGTCAGAGGGCTTGTAGCTGGATTGGTGTTTACATTTCTCCTTTGGGAGCTTTACCTAGTGCCTTCCTGTAATGAAGACTCTAGAACATAATGGAGCCACTAGCTTGACTTTTCCATGTTCAATACATTGTTCAAGCTGTCAGCTTGTGGAGAATGATCTATAGTCTTCACAATAGACTAGGTTACTTGAGGGTTCCCATGGGACCCTTTTGGCAACTAAATTATACACATCCCATTCCCATAACTAGAAGCTTCATTTGGTAACAAGATTTCCAGCTATGGTCCTGTGTCTCCCATTGTTTATTTACATCACTTAGATCCCCTTCATACATTCAGATATTTTAGGAAGTTCATCTCTATTAGGTGCCAATAATAGCCCTCTCCTTCCCCATTTATCCTCCTGTCTCATACCCTTCTCATGCATTCGTATCTATCCTATTTCAGTTTTTAAGGAGCTCCATAGCCCCACTCCAGCCCTTAATCTGTAATGAGCCTCTGTGGTTCTACAGATTTTAGTTTGCTTGTCATAGACTTCACATCTAATATTCACATATAAGCAAATATATACCATATTTGCCTTTCGGGGTCTAGGATACCTCACTTGGGATAATTTTATCTAGTTCCATCCATTTTTCTATAAATCTCATGATTTCCCCCTTTGAACAGCTAAGTAATATTCTATTGTGTAAATGTACCACATTTTCTTTATCAGCTCCTCTACACATCTAGGTTGTTTCAAATTAATTGTCTTTATGAACAGAACAGCTATAATTATAGTTGAGCAAATGTCTCTGTGACAGGATGAAGTGGCCTTTGGGTACATGACCAGGCATGGAACTGACAGATCTTGAGGTAGATCAATTCCCGTCTCCTGAGGAACTGCTACACTGATTTATGTAATAACTGTACAGGTTATCAGTCCTGCCAGTAAATGGGTGGGCACTCTCCCTACTCCACATCCTTACCAATGAGCATTTGTCTTACTGAACTTGGGCATTCTGACTGGTATGAGATAAAATCTCTAGGTAGTTTTCATTTGCATTTCCCTGATGGCTGGGTGTGTTAAGCATTTCTCACAGTGTTTCTTTTGAGCCATTTGAATTTTCTCTTTGGGGAACTATGTTAGATCTGTACTATATTTTTTAATTGGGATGCTTTCTTGATATCCAGGTTTTTTTAGTTCTGTATATATTTTGGACATTAGCCCTTAATCCGATGTGTAGTAAAATTCTTTACCTGCTCTGTAGGCTGTAGGTTTGTCTGAATAATGGTGTCTCTGCTGTGAAGAAGCTTTTCAGTTTCATGTGATCTCATGGATTAACTGTTGATCTGAGGGCCTGAGCTAAGGAGTTCAAGGCGATTCTCCACTTTCTCTTTTATCAGGATCAGTGCATCAGTTCTTACGTTAAGATCTTTGATCCATTTGGAGTTGAGCTTTGTGTAGAGTGATAAATATGGATCTATTCAAATTCTTCTACATGTAGCCACTCAGTTTGAGCACCACCATTTGTCAAAGATGCTGCATTTTTCCAGTATTTCTGGAATGTGAGTTTGTCTGGGCTTTCAATTAGATTCCATTGACTACTTTGTTTGTTTGGTTTTTCTGCTTGCTTTTTTGACAATGCAATGTTTCTTTTATTACTATAGCTCTGTGTTACAACTTGAAATTGGGGGTGGTTATGTCTCTGAAGTTCTTTTATTATTCTAGGTTGTTTTTGCTATCCTGGTTGTGTGTGTGTGTGTGTGTGTGTGTGTGTGTGTGTGTGTTTCCATACAAAGTTGAAAATTCTTCTTTCAAGATCTTTGAAGAATTGTGTTAGAATTTTGGTGAGAATTGCATTGCATCTGCAGATTGCTTTTGGTAGGATGATGATTTTTATTAAATTAATTCTACAAATTCGTGGCTATGAGGATCTTTCCATCTTCTGATATCTTCTTCAATTTCTTTCTTCAATGTCTTAAAGTTCTTTTTATACAAGCATTTTGTGGGGATATATTTCAAATTTAATAAAAACATTCAGAGATATCAAGGGATCTACCCTCAGTCAGTCTAGGAGGATCAGACAGTGGTAACTCACACCTTTAATCCTAACACAGGGAGTATCCTGGGAGTGGTGACATACAACTTTAATCCAATCTGAGTTAGACGTCATCTTAGTTTACAGAGGAAGTTCCAGGCTCCCAGGCAGGCAGTGGTGGTGCCACACCTTTAATCTTAACCTGGATGTGAAATAATTGAGCAAAGAAGGTATGTCAGGCAGGCATAGAAAGACAGAGCAGGCAGAAGCCAGGAAGATTGAAACTGAGGAAGCTGGAAGACAGCTGGGTGAGATCTGACTGTGGTGTTTCCTCTCTGATATCTCAGTCTTTCCCAGAGATCTGGCTCTGAGTTTCCTTCATTTATGCAACAGCATTTCACTTTCTTGATAGAGTTCCCCGAGATATTTTATATTATTTGAGGCCATTATAAAAAGGATCGTTTCCCTGATTTCTTTCTCAGTCTGTTCGTTGTTTGTATATAGAAAGGTAACTAATTTTTTTGAATGAATCTATATTCAGGCATTTTGCTGAAGGTGTTTATTAGCTGTAGGAGTCTCCCAGTGGAGTTTTTAGTCACTTATATGGTATCAGATTGTCTGCAAATAGAGATACTTTGATTTCTCTTCTAATTTGCATGCCCTGATCTCCTTCAGTCTTATTGTCCAGCCTAAACTTCAAGGACTATATTAACTAGTGTGGAGAGAGTGAGCAACTTGTCTTCTTCCTGATGTCAGTGGAATTTCTTTGAGTTTCCATTTAATTTGACGTTGACTATGGGCTTACTATAAGTTGCCTTTATTATGTTGAGGTGTGTTCCTTGTCTCTTTAATCTCTGCCAGACTTTTATCATGGAAGGGTGTTGGATTTTGTGAAAGGTCTTTTTGCAACTAATGAGATTGATTGTGTGGCTTTTGTGTTTCAGTTTTTGCTGGATGGCGGATTACTTTTATCAGTTTATATAGGTTTAATTTTCCCTGCATCTCTGCGATGAAGCTTAGTTGGTCATGGTTGATGATCTTTTTGACATGTTCTTGAATTTAGTTTGCAGACATTTTATTGAGGAATTTTGAATCTATGTTCATAAGGAAAATTGGGCTGCAAATCTCTTTCTTTGCTGGGTTTTTACGTGGTATGAAAAACTGTAGCATCATAAGATGAATGGCAGAATGTTACTTCTGTTTATGTCTTGTAGAATAATTTGGGGAGTATTTGTGTTAACTCTTCTTTAAAAGTCTGGTAGAATTCTGGAATCCTGTGCTAAAAATATCTGGCCCTGCATTTCTGGTGTTGTTGTTCTTTCTTGTTATTTTGTTTTGGTTGGTTGATTAACTTTTAATTACTGCTTCTATGATGCTAGGGGTTACCTATCTCATCTTGATTTAACTTTGGTAAGTGGTGTATTTCAAGAAAATTATCCAGTTTTTATTTCTAAATTGGTGCGGTACAGGTTTTTAAAATATGTCCTTATGATATTCTAAATTTCTTTAGTGATATAGAGATATTCTAAATCTCCTTTTTAATTTCTAATTCTGTTCGTTTTTGGTTAATTCTTTCTCTACCTCTTAGTTATTTTGGATAGTTTGTCAATTAATCATTTGGATAGCTCATTATTGATTTTCTCAAACAATCCACTCTTTGTTCCATTGATTCTTTATATGGTTTTGTTGGTTTGCTTGTTTCTCTTTAACAGATTTCAGCCCTGAGTTTGATTGTTTCTTGCTGTTGACTTCTTTGGGACGTTATTTCTTCTTTTTGTTCTAGAGCCTTTAGGTGTGCTGTTTTGTTTAGGTTGCTGATATAATATCACTCCAATACTTTTATGTAGGTACATGGTGGTATGAACTTGCCTCTTGGATCTGCCTTCACTGTGTCACATAAGTCTGGGAATGTTGTTTCTATTCAATTCTAGAAAGTTTTTCTAGAACTTCTTTCTAAATCTATTTTTCATTCAATAGTGAGTTATTCAGTTTCCATGACTTTGTAACCTTTCTATTGTTTTCGGTGTTGTTGATATCCAGGTTTAAGCCATGCTTGTCAAAAAGGATGTAGGGTATTATTTCAATTTTCTTGTATTGGTTGAGACTTGTTTTGTGTCTGAGCATGGGGTCATTTTTGGAGAAAGTGCCATGAGGTGCAAAGATTTTTTTGTATTGGTGGAATCTTCTGGAGTGTCTGTTAGGTCCATTTGGTTAATAACATCAGTTAGCTACAGTATTTCTCCATTTATCTTTTGTCTGGATGACCTGTCCATTGGTGAGAGTAAGGTAATAAAGTCTCTCACTATCAGTGTGTAACAGTCAATATTCATATGTGATTAAGCTGTAGTAGTATTTCTTTTATAAACTTGAGTTGCCCTTGTGTTTGGTGAATAGATGTTAAAAATTGTAGTGTCCTCTTGGTGGATTTTCCTTTTGATGAGTAGGATTATCTCTTCTGATTAGTTTTGGTTTGAAGTATATTTTGTCAGATATTAAAATGGCCACACCAACTTTATCTCGTGTCCATTTCCTTGGAATATCTTTTTCTATGTTTACCCTGAGGTGATGTCTATCTTTGATGTGAAGGTATGTTTCTTAGATGCAGCCAAAGATCCTGTTTCCACATACATTCTGTTAATATGTCTTTTCACTTGAGAACTGAGAGTTTGATGTTGAGAGTTATCAGTGGGCAATGCTTGTTGATCCTGCTGTTTTGTTGCGGTTTATGAATGGGGGTGACTGTCTGTGTTTCCCCTTTTGATTTGCTTGTCTGGGATTATTTATTCCCTGTATTTTTCTTTGTCAGAGTTAACTTCCTTAGGTTGGAGTGTTTCTTTTAGCGCCTTCTAAATGACTGTATATGTAAATAGGTACTGCTTAAACTTGATTTTATTTTGGAATGGAGAACCTTCTTATGGCTAGTTTTGTAAATAAAAACAGCTTAAATTTGGTCTTATTTTGTTATGTCTTATTTTGTCCATCTATTGTGACTAAAATTTTCCCTTGGTATGGTAGTCTGGGCTGGAATTTGTGTTCTCTTAGAGTATGCAGAACATCTATCCAGTCCCTTCTGGCTTTTAGAGTCTCCAATGAGAAGTCAGATAATATTCTAGAAGGTCTGCCTTTAAGTTACTTGGTCTTTTTTCCTAGTAGCTTTTAATACTATTTCTTTGTTCTATAAGTTTAGTATTTTTATTATTATGTACCAAGGGGACTTTGTCTTTTGGTCCAGTCTATTCGGTGCTCTGTCTGTTTCTTTTACCCTGAAAGGCATCTTATGGGCTGTTGGAAGCGGAGGATAGGAGGGAGAATCTGGAGTTTCCTACCTGCTTCCCTGGCCTACCTGCTTCCCTGGCCTACCTGCTTCCCTGGCCTACCTGCTTCTCTGGCCTACCTGCTTCTCTGGCATGCTTGGATTGTGGGTTCCCAAGGAATGACTGTTGGAGTTGAGGGCTTGGATAAAGTGATGAGAGGGGAAAGAAAGATTACAGAGAAAGAATTGTGTGAGCAACTGGATGGAGAAGGGGACATGGAGAGACGGCATGCCAGAGCAGGTGGTCTGCCACAGAGTTGAAGGTGAGACCAGAGTATTGGATTTGGAGGGGAAGAGAGAGAGGCAAATATCTGCAGTTAGTCCTACCTGTTATCTTACTTTTAGCCTTAGCTTGATCAAGACTTCCAAGCCACCCTTTATAAGTTTATTTCTCAGCAAAAATTCTCTCTCACAATTTCCAAGTGGCTTTAGTATCTTGCCTTTGTCATTCAGTGGAAAGTCTCATCATACTTGCCATGCTGTGTTACTACAATACAGTCAAAACCAAGAGACAGAGCCTGGATTTATATCGTGTGTGCGTGTGTGTGTGTGTGTGTGTGTGTGTGTGTGTGTGTGTGTGTGTGTGCGTGCATGCGCGTGTGAACCATAAGGGTATTAACCTAACAAGACTTTTCTGAGTAAAAGAGTAAGGAAATGCAATCCTGGATGCTCTATTCCTCACATAGACAGTCTCCTGCTTCCTATAGACAACCCCCCCCCCCCAGTTTACTGAGACCCTTTAGTTCTGATGGCTCTAGGAAAACTGTCTAGTCACTAGTGGAGCCTGCACAACTTCAAGAAAGTTGTTCATTGGTTTGAGGTTGTTTTTTTCTGTAAGGCATGCCAGGCACAGACTGGATGTTAGGACAGAGCCAAAGTTAAGCATACAGATTAATATGAGTTCTCGTCTGGTGCATACATCTAATGCTATTTTAGACTTTCTTGATGGAGAAAAAGGCTTGTGTTTATAAAGTACATGAATAAAGACACTACCTTGCTGTTACTATGCTCTCTCAAATATACCTGACCTTTCTTCCCTACAGTATTATGGCCTCTTTTGAAGTGCTGTGATCTTATCCTGTCCCATTTTGGTTTACTGTTCAAGTCTGAGGAACATATGGCTGGTATCTGCCAGTCTCTCCTCTAAATTAGTGACAGCACATTCACCAGCTACATTACTGGTCGTGACTGTTTTGAGATAGTAATAACTTTAGGAGATACTCTTAAAAGTATTATGGGTCAGTAATATAAACAGTAATGCACTTCAACATTTTACAAGCCTTTCTTTACTCTAATCCAGTTAAAAACCCTCCACAAAGGAGGGTTGTATGCTTCTATAAGGTTTTAACCTTATATTATTATTATTAGAGTTTGCATAGTTAATATTCTAGGATGCTTTGGCCCATATCAAAAGACAAAATTTCCCCATGAGACCAGTGTTCTCCCCTCTAATGCATGTGCTTCTTTATTTAAGTATTTATTTATTCTCTCACTAGTGATGATGCTTACTACAGCAATGAATATATAGCATTAAGTCAGTACTCACTCTGTCTAAATGTAACATCTTATAAAAGCTAGTACACTTGAGGTTGGAGAGAGTGCTCACTAGCTAAGAACACTGGTTGCTCTTCCAGGTACCTGTAACTCCAGCTCTAAGAAATATCATGCCCTCTTCTGAGCTCCTCAGGCACTAGGCACACATAAGACACACATACAGCAAAACACTCAAACACATAAAATATTAATAATACAAAAAATAAGTATTACTCTTATTACCCCCCACTTCACAGGTAGGGATCCTGGCATCAAACAAGGGAAGACAACATTATACAAGTCTCAAAATCATTAAGAGATAAGATGGGAATTTGACCTCATATGAAAGCTCCCGTATGCAGCCCCTAAATTCTCTTTTCCTAATTCCATGCATCTTTCAGAAAATTTTGACTTACACAAAAAATTCCATACACAAGGAAAAAGGCAGTGAAATAAAACAATAAGTTGGGGGACTGATAATGGTGAAAATAAAAAGCATAGGAATTTGTATGCAGTATAGACAACCATAGAGGATGTGCATTGGCACAAGAAAGCAGTAAGTCTGGCTTTACACATCCCTGTCAAGGGGGAAAATATGTTCAATTATGTATTTTACAATATCCATAAAGTCAGAAACAAACTCTAGGCCCAGGGAAGGTTTCTATCCCTGACGCTGAGACATACAGAAAATGTCTTAGTTCTGTCCGCTTAGAAATGACCACAGTGTAATAAGACAGGCTGCCATATCAATGGTGTTCCTGTAACAAAACCCATAACAATTGCATGAGGGTGTTTTATAGACACATTCATAAGACATATCCATGCATTGAAATGGTGTACTATGAAAGCCCAGGCTGAAAGGAAAAACTCGCAGTGACCAGCTCATCAGATGATAAAGCACTCAAAGACACATTTTCTGAATCCAAGTCAGAATACAAGTCTGGGGTGCAGACATTCCACAGTACTGGGGTGAAGGTATTCCACAGTACTGGTAAAATCTTACTCTGGCTTCCTTTTAATGAGCTGATGTCCTTATATAAAGAGAGACACATGCAGAGACAGGACAGGTTCTTGCTGTGCCACACTCCAGCTCTCTTCAGAGCCGTACACAGAATAGACACCAAGGAAATTACTCGAAGTTTGCCTGGTTATTGTCTGCTCTGCCATCAGGTGGATATACTTTCTCACTGTTCCCCTCTCTTTAGCTCAAGTCATTTTGGCATAAATTAAATGGTAACTTTGATATTTTTCATTGCTTAGCAAAATACTTGAGGACATAAAAAATGTCAGTTCTCTCTGTGCTCAGTATCTACAAAGAAAAGTTATGTCCACAAATGTTAGGTTAAATCCTGTGAGAAGAAAAACTAGGGGAAAAAAGATCTGTCCCCATCTCTAGATATCTTGTACCTATAAGGTGCTGACGCCAGATTCAAAGAATAAAGAAATGGGATAAGAAATGGCGAAGAGGGCACTACCTCTTTCTGGTCGCTAGAATGTTCTAATAGACTCTAAGTATCCCTGGAGACTGCTTAGTTAGGAAGGTAAATTTTCTTGTCCTAGACATGTCTGGGAACATGAAAGGATGCTGCCATTGTTACTGTCACCAGGGAATGATATACACAATCTTCTATCTTTTCTATTTCTTTTTAATTTAAAATATTTTAATTAATTGTCCTACAAGATTCATTTTCTTATAATTAATCATTCTTCCTAATAAGTATATACAATATATGCAAGCAATAATTACATCAATAATTCCCAGTCCATTAACAGTTGACAAATTCAGAGAAATTACTTCATTATTTATTCTATTTTGGTGAGTCCAAAGGATTGTACGTAATTTACTTTCTATTGAACTTGCAATGCCAGCCAAAAACTATCTTTTGATGTCTCTCAAACTTATGAATTTTATACCTCTCTATTGAGTTTCTTTTCTGAATCTGTAACTAGGAAAGCTCTATTTAGTCTTCAACTCCTTCAGAAACCCTGGAAGGAAATAATATTAACTTATTAAACAGGAAGCACAAGAAAGGAACTTCCAAGAAATGTGAGAAATGGCAGAAACAGTTACCCAAGTTTCCTCTGCAATGCTGGGGCATCCATCTTCAGCCTATAGGCCTAGTATATCTGACAGACTTCTTATGAAGTAGGATATTCTTAAAGACATTGTCTTGGCATAGTTTGGTAGTTCTTTCTTGTGTGTCCTGCTTGTCCATTTTGGACAGCATACTGTCAGCAGTTGAGGTAAGGGCAGTTTCTTTTCCCTTTCACCAAAAAGAAAGTAAATTTCATATGAATTTTCCTCGATGCCCATTATCTCTGAAGTAGATTGGTGCTGCCAGGAGCAGACATGTCTCATTGTCATAAAATTAAAATGAACCTATGCTATATTCTGCAGTACCACACTTTTAAATTGAGAAATACACAGTTTATCCACAAGCTCAGCAAACTATGCAGCTTCTGGGTCTGTGAGATGCTTTTTGATTGAGCCTATTTCTGTACTAGTTTCTCATGTCATGTTTTTTACTTCTTCAATCTCAGCATTAGAGAAGAAACCAAGGAATTGCAACAAGTTGGAGACTACCCTGGTCTACGGAATGAGCTCCAGCCAGCCTGAGTCACACAGAAAGATCCTCAGTTAAGGGGGGCAGGGAGTAGTTGCATCCCATGTATTACAGAGATAGATTGAAAGGTACATGTTCACCACTAAACCCACGACTTGGAGTATCTAAAACATGTTCAAGCCTGAAATCAATGTCTATGCCTACTGATACTCTCATCTCTGAGATAGCTGTTTTCTAGGAATCACATGACAGTCATCCGGATACCACAGCCTAAACCTAAGCTTATATTTGTTACGTTTATCTTCTTCATTAATAAATCAATCACTACGTCCTGAGTATACTAACTCCTAACTTTTTCTATTCATCTACTCTCTCTGTTATCCTACTACAAATTACCGTTATCTTTTACCCATCTCAGTTCTAAAGCTCTCTACTGGTCTCCTTCCTGCAGCACATTCTCCCAGTTCCAGTTACAATAACACTTCTAACTTGAAATCTTTATCAATGGGGAGACTATAAGAAGATAATATGGCATGAGACAGAGCTATCATTGAAAGTATGAGATTAAAGAAATTGTTCAGCACTATAGTAGGAAGATGAAAGAAAGGAAAATATAAAGTAAATTTAAGAGACATGGAAAATACTAAGATCCAACATTCATACAGTTTTTATCTGAAGGTATTGATAAAGAATAATGTTGTAAAAAGCAGAAAAAAAAAATAGCCCAAAGTAGTAGGAAGAAGCTCCCAAGTGCTTAGACTATTATTGCAAAAGACTCATGCCCAAGGATATCAATAAAATTTCTTTTTGGTAATCATATATGCCTGAAGACAAAGGCAAACAAATTGATCATTGTCAGAGAAAATTACTTAAATCTAGAATCCTAATTTTAGCTAAACTAACTTTATAATGATTCTTCTCATTGTTCTGGAAAAATACTTGAGGCCCCCACACACATATCAGAAAAAAAAACTTTAAGGAAGGAATGGTCTGTTCAAGCTCACAGTTTAAGGGAAAATCCCATCATTGCAGGACAGCCTGGCTATAGGAAGAACTATGGCAGCATCCATATGCTATGGAAGCAGAAAGGGATTTATGTTAGAGCTCACCTCACTTTCCCCAGTTTGCAGACTAGTACCCCAGACAACAAGATGGTACCATTCAAGGTGGGTCTTCCAAACTCATTAAATCTCTGCCCAGTGCTGGATTTCTTAAATAATTTTGAATCCAGTTAAGTTGACAATAAAAAGTAACCATCCCATTAGCTTACACAAGAGCAAAATGAAGGTTCTTTTCTGTTATATTTAGACAAGAGCACCTCTCCAAACGTATTTTGTAGTATATATATTGAGCCAGCATTTTGTCTCCTGCAGCTCTAGGAGGTCTATAATTTAATGGTGGGAATGAGTGGGAATGCTTCTGACAGCTCTGTTCCTAAATGAAAAGATTATAGTACCAAAGAATGATGAGCAAAAAGCAAGAAAGATTCTCATTAAACTTAAATAAGTTGGTACATGTTTTGTATGTACCACTTATTTTAGAGCTGAGAATATTAAAAATCATTTTCTGTGCCTTGAATGGATTATACTTTGATTTTTTGAATCACAAAGTAAGATAACCTTCAAAAGGCAAAGAGACAAGATGACACTCTATGTCGTGTTTAATGTGTTATTCATATACTGTGCACATTGATTGCAGCTTTCTACTCAAACTTCAGAAACAGAAATCATGCAAACAATTCAGAACTAATATCATTAGAATGGAGCTTGAGGTAGCAAATACAAGGAATGTCAGAGGCAAAGGCCAAGCCGTGCAGGGAATTTCCAGGTTATAATTCTAGTAAGCCAATTATACATCCATGGTGAAATTTACTTGAAACTACCACCCATGAGGAAATCCATTCTGAACCCTGATCACAGGAGGGAAAAATTACAACTCTCTTCTGATGCAAAGACACATAACAAAAGAACAAGCATCAAGAATCCCAGACAAAAGCTTCATACGTGGCTTAATATTTTTCTTCTGTTTTGCTGATGTGTTAAAACACGGCTGAGAGCCCTTGGCTCATACTGCTAAAATAATGTCACAATTTGCATCCACTGTCTATTCCAGGACTGTGTTTAGTTATCGGGCAGCACAGTTACACCAGCTGCTACTTAGGCTACCTCAGAGACACAGTGGAAGCCTTTTAACATTGTGAAGCCGTGCTGTTTCAACTTAGCTCTAATGTCATTAAAGTTCCTCTTGTCTGGTTTTATATAAACATTTGCTAGCTCATTTTGCTTCTAAAAATACCAACTTTTCTCCCCCCTTCTATAGGCAACATGTTCTTGCCAATCGAAATCCACTCTTGCTATACATTCTCATCAAAGTTTAAATTATAATAGTCTTCAAAAATTATAAAATCTTAGTCTGCCCCCTAAAAAAATAAAAATAAAACCCAGAAATTCAACTGGGTAAAAATTAAAACAAAATAAAAATTTACAGTTAGAGTAAAGCCTCCCTGAGGTCGGATGAATTGTGTCCACATCTTAACCCTTCATGACCTTGGATATATTATTTATATGGCTGGGGGTTGTCATTAAGGTAACAGTCTGGGGCAGAGAGAGTATCCAGGATTATTCACAAGTGTTCTTATAGGAGAAGTGGGTGTGACAGTCCATCACAACAGGAAATGTGGTGACAGAGCAGGCTGGAGGGAGGGGCCACTGACCTCCAGTGTCACCAAAACTCTGTTCATCTGATTTTACATAAACATTAACCAATTCATTTTTTTTTCCTAGTTGCTTTTTTCATCTTTGCTATGCTGTAGTAGGTATTAATCATTTGCAACTGGTCGCAACTGGTTATATAAAAGGGTTAATATTTATTAAGGGGTTTATATGAAACACAAGAGAATGAACCGTAGGGCAATTCTTGTAAAGTTGGCTGTGGTGAGCTTGAAGGGGCAAACAGGAAGGAAAGACAGCATGCTCCCAATCTTAGACTGGCCTGGCCATGCCCTGTACTTGGGTCCTCGAGGCCTAAAGGCCACACCTCTAGTTCAAGGTGAATAATGTCTGATTCCCACTAAAATATTCCATATCCCATCAATTTTAACACATAGAGTAGAGGCAAGCCAAGGAATACTGATGTGGGAATGCATTTGTGTACGCTGTGAATCTCAATCTTTAAATAAAGGAGCTGTTTTGGGTCATGGCGGGCACCATAGAAGAAGTGGGAGGAGAAATCAGTTTAGGTAGGAGAAGCAGGGCAGAGTCAGGGGCAGATCGAGCCAGCCGCCCAAGGAGCAACATGTAAGGAGGCACGGGTGAGCCACACGGGCCACATGGCCCACAGATTAATAGAAATGGGTTGATTTAAGATATAAGAGCTAGCTAGCAAGGTGCCTGAGCCATAGGCCAAACAGCATGAAGTTAATATAAGCGTCTGAGTCGTTTCTGGGGGCCTGGGCGGCGGTGCGCGGATAAGCGGTCCCGGGCGGCATGTCTGTGGGTCCTGGATCTCTAGCGGCCCGGGACCCGAGACCGTACTACAACAGATGGCGCATCCAACGTGGGTCGATTATCCACTTAATGCCTGAGAAAGTTTAAAAAGGGTTTTAACAAAAACTGAGCAAAGGCAGCTTCCAAATTGTGTGGAAGTGGGTCTTTGTACAAAGAAAGCGTGGCATCCGGGTCACATTCAAAATGGCGCCGGCGGCAGGCTGGCGGCAGGCAGTGTAAGCTGCAATCAGACAGGTTCCTGAAAACTCACAGAAGACTCAGTAGCACGTGATAGATTTTAGATTTCTGCTTATTTTGAACAAAAAAGAAACAAATTTTCTTCGTAGCAGCATTTTCTTGGGTGTGCTCTATTTACGGTCCGTTTAAGAAAACTTAGTGATTCAGCCTAATTTGCAAAAACTGTGCTTCTTTTTAGAGAATGTATTTTAAAAGCTCTTAAGGTTAGAAGATGATTAAGGATTCACAATAAAACAGATTCAGATAAAAAGAAAAACCTGTAAACGGGTTACAATGTTTGTAAAAGGTACATAGGCTTCAGAGAGAAAAGAAAGAGGTTAGAAAAAGTTTTTAAAGCGAGAAATAGAATAATAAAAATATAATAAGCCACGTAAAGACGGAAAATAGACACAAAATCTGGATTTTGGTTGTTATTGTGTTTTCTTTTAATTTTTTAACTGTTAATGAGCTAACTGCAAAAAGACAATGGATTGCAAAGGCTACTAAGTTAAACAAGAATGTATATTTTAAAGGTATTTTGATTTCAAAATTTGTGTCTAAGGATTTATTGCTTCGGAAGAGTTCTGCTCTTGTTTCCACAGGAGATGAGAACCTGTGGATTGCTTCCAGGCAAATATGGTTTCATCAACCAAGACCCCCTGAAAAAACCTCTGATGAGAAGAGATGGCCAGATCAGCTTCATGGCTGCAGATTATGATCCAGTCTCAACAATCAGTGAGATTTTCAACGCCCCTTAATCAGCAGGAAGTAGTAATGGATAACTTCGCCCAAATTCCCCCAAATATTGTTTCTAAATGTTTATTTTCATTATAAATGGTTAATGGTCATAGTCAATCTCTTTCTAAGAAGAAAAGGGGGATATAGTATGTGAATGCTTTTTAAAAAAATTAGATTATTGAATTTACTTAGATCAGAAAATCAGCTGTTAATCTCAAAATGCTTTACATTGGTATAGATTTTGGTTTATTGATACAAATTTAAGGTCAATTTTGTTATGCTGTATGTGTTTTTCTATTCTTGTTTAAGGTATGATGTTCATGTAACTGTTTTAAAATTGTAGTGTATAATTAAGAAATGAAGGTTAATAGTCACTTTTGATAATCAAACTTATAGTTAGGTTAGTTAGGATTTTTAGGTATACAAAGATATATTTCAATTAAATAGATAATCTTCAAATACTTCTAAGACCTACAGAATATGGCATTTAAAATGTTTTAAGAGCTTAGACTTTTCTGGACAGTGAGACGGGTCTGTTCCTGGCAGCACTAATTTACTTCAACAGGAAAATGGGCATCGAAGAAACTCCATATGGAGTCTACTCTATTTGTGGTAATGGTAAGCCACTAGAGAAGAACCTGTTTTTATATTGACTGCTTGACAGTATGCTGTTTAAACTGGACATGCAGGTTCCATAAGAAGATGACTTCTGAACTTTGGCAGAACAAGCCAAAATCATCATTCAGGTTACTGCTTTACAGAGAAAACTGTCAGACATTCTTCAGGACTCAAGGAGAAGCAACGGATGAACTGTGCCAGAATGGGCAGAGCAGATTTCCTGCTTCACTGAAATGAAAAGAGACTCCAGGCCTATAGGCTAAAGATGGATGCCCCAACTTTATAAAAGAACTTTGGGTGACTGTCCAGGCAGATAGGTGTCATCTCTGTCCTTTCTAGATTTTAGAAGTCATTTGCACTTCTGGTTTACTTGGGTAAATATTATATCCTTCTGTGGTCTTTGATGTAGTTGAAGATTAGATAGTTATATGTACAGTTTTTCTTAGTCATTTGAAAGATATTAGATATGAAACTTTATATTCATAAAGATAAAGTAGATGATAGAATATTTTCTTTAATTTTGCTAAATACAAATAGACTAGATATTGTAACTGTAATTCTTGCTTGATAGCTATTTTGTTATATGTAATTTTGCTATGTTAAAATTGAAACCTTCCTTTTTGATTAGACAGAAAGGGGGAAGTGATGTGGGAATGCATTTGTGTACGCTGTGAATCTCAATCTTTAAATAAAGGAGCTGTTTTGGGTCATGGCGGGCACCATAGAAGAAGTGGGAGGAGAAATCAGTTTAGGTAGGAGAAGCAGGGCGGAGTCAGGGGCAGATCGAGCCAGCCGCCCAAGGAGCAACATGTAAGGAGGCACGGGTGAGCCACACGGGCCACGTGGCCCACAGATTAATAGAAATGGGTTGATTTAAGATATAAGAGCTAGCTAGCAAGGTGCCTGAGCCATAGGCCAAACAGCATGAAGTTAATATAAGCATCTGAGTCGTTTCTGGGGGCCTGGGCGGCGGTGCGCGGATAAGCGGTCCCGGGCAGCATGTCTGTGGGTCCGGGATCTCTAGCGGCCCGGGACCCGAGACCGTACTACAACAGAATACAGTCACTAAACGATGTCTCCCCCTCAGATTTCAACCCAGAGAGACCAACTCCATTTGTGAAAGAAAATGTATAACAACAACAAAAAATTATGTTGACTTGAATTGTTAAATTTGTGCTGATTTAACACAATATCAAGAGGAAACTAATAGAATCACATCTTTTAGAAATAAACAAAATGCTTATTTGTTTGAGAAGTTCTCTTGAAGAAGATCTAGTTAAGAAACTAATGACAAAGTATTTATGCAGAAAAAAGGAGCCCTACATACTGGATGCTGTTATGGTGAGAAGGTGAAGTGCTCCCACAGACCCAGTGACAAAGCTGTTGTGAAATGAGGCCTTACAGGAGGAAGTGAGTCATGGGGGTTGGCATAGACTTGGAGTTTACAGCCTGACTCTAGTTCTGGTTCAGTCACTTTCCCAAGTCCTGACTGCAGACATGGTGTAAGCACTATCTCACACTTCCTCTGCCATGGCCATGAACAGCTCCTACAGACCTGCTTCTCTACATTGATGCCCATCCTCTTCTCCTAAGCTGCTTCTTATCAGCGCTAAGTAAAGTAACCAGTACAGAAAATCGGCACGGAGAAATAGGTCAGCACTGTGGTTCTTGGATCTGGGGAACTGCTTGGGGGGAGAATTGCTCAAAGAGTTAGGGCCTGAGCTCCGAGCCAGTTTTAGAAAGCAAAGCTTAATGGGCCAAACGGTGGGAGCTCTTAATGGAAATTCAGATGTAACAGCTAATGGAGATCCAGTCGCAGAGACTGCTCCTGAGATCCAGAAGGCTAGAAGTCATTTGTGCCATACTCCAACAGAATCCAACCTGCACTCTACCCACATTCTGAAATTTTGAATGAGCCTGAATTCAAAAATAGTAGACTAAGTAGTTTGGCCAGAGAAGATTCAAGACATCACAGCATCCAAACTTATTACTCTTAATCAGACAAATAGAAAGGTAACAAAAACATGTGCAGTTTGTGTGGGGGGTGTGTGTGTGTGTGTGTGTGTGTGTGTGTACATATGTACACATGAGCTTGACAATGCTTGGGCAGAGAAAGCACCTTTAAATTCACTGACTAGAAACCACAGGATTGAGAAAGTCTGTGTAGTGGAGCTCGACACAATAGTGTGAAGACCAGAGTCTCCCCAAACTCATGTAAAGAGCCAAGTAAGCTAAATTGACCTGTAACTCCAGCCCTGGGAGACAGAAACAAGAAAAGTCTCTGGAACTTTCTGGTTAGTCTAGTCAATTGTCAAGACAGGTTTAATGAAAGACCCTGCTTCAAAGCCTAAAATGAGGAGCAATAAAAAAAAAGACATATGGCATTGACCTCTGACTGTAGTGGGATTATGTTGTTATATTGTAAATAATTGTCCCACCCACTGGTTTAATAAAAATGCTGATTGGCCAAAGGCAGACAGGAAGTGTGGGTGGGGCTACCAGACTAAGAAAACTCTGGGAACAGGAAGAACAGAGCAGAAATGCCACAGAGTTGCCAGACAAGCCAGAAGACGCAGAGGACAACTATACTGCTCTGAGAAAAGGTACCAAGCTGCATGGCTGAATAAGGTAAGAATCATGGGTTATTTTAAGGGTAAAGAGCTAGTAAGTTACATGCCTGGGCCCCAGGCCAATCATCATACAATTAATACAAGCATCTGTGCATTTCAGTGGGACTATGGGACTGTGAGTCTGAGGGTCTGGGTCATGGGGCTAGGCCAGAAAGCCCAGGCCAGAAACCTAATATAACATCTGACCCTCATATGTGTACTCACAAAGAAACATATATTCCAACACACACATGTGAACATACATAAGCACATAAAATGCATATACTGCACTTGAGCACATACACACACAACACACACACACACACACGCACACACAGCCCATACACCCATGCACACATGGTCGCACATGCAACCATGGACTTTGCAGTGAGACTACAGGAAACATAAGACCTCTTCAATAAGGCAAGAACTCTCCTGTTGAGAGCTCAAAAATATTATGGTGCAAATTGATTTGATACAAGAATGCCTAAAAATGTAGAGGTTTTGGGGCTCCTGATGAAGCTGTGAAGGGGGGTACATAAAACAGAGTCCCATCAGAGGAAAAAGTGGGATTTGTGCTACATCCACAGAAACTGGACTCTCTCTTCCTTACCTCAGCTTCAGCCCTCACATCAAGAGAAAGAGCTGATCCAGAAGTCAAAGCTAAGCCGGGCACAGTGTGGCACATGCTTCTTGTCCTAAGCATTTTGAGGCAGAGACAGATGGATCTCTGTAAGTTCCAGGCAAGCCTGATCTACATAGGGAGATTCAGTCAGTCAAGGCTGTATAGTGAAACCCTGTCTCTAAATAAATAAATAAAACAAAGGGTCAAACTCATCAACGGCATGATTAAATGATGCTGTTTAATGACATGGCTTCAGGCAGCCATGACCTAGCAGGAAGCTAAACGCTGTAAGATGTGCAACCTGCTCTCAGTGACCCCAGCTCTGTTGGGGGCCATAGTTCTACCTGGAGAGTTCATCTCAACACAGGAGAAAAATCCCCACCTCCAATGAGAAATTACAGCTTAGTAAAGACTTCTGGAAGAAACAGATAATTTCCAAGTAGCTTATCAAGAGGCATTTGATATAATCTACAAAGAGATAAAATTCACACATTTTAATATCTGGGATTGGTTCTAAACTTTTTAATATTTTACGGCCCATGTTTGCCTGCCTTCATTCTGGGTGAAATAATGTTTGACGAGGCCATTGAAAAACTCATAAGGAAGCTCACACAATGCCTGCATGTTCATCCTGAAGATGCTTATAGAAAATATTATGAACTTCAGATAGTGCAGGAGAAGAATGTAATACAGTGGAAGGTAGCAAAAGTTGAATGCTTAAGAGTATATCATCCATCCTTCAACCCTTCAGGAAACCTTTTTAGGCCAGAAAGATGGTTGGCAGTTAAGGGCATTTGCCACCAAGCCTGGTTTTCTGCATTCAGTCCTGGGAACCTACAAAGTGGATTAATTGATCCTTCCAAGTTGTTCTCTGACTTCCAGACATAAACCATTGTACACACACATACACACACACACACACACACACACACACACACACACACACACACACACACATTACATGTGGTGGTTTAAATGAGGAGGGGCCCCATAAGCTAATATATTTAAATGCTTGTTTCTTGACTTCCTGGCTGGTAGAATGTTTGGGGAAGGATTAGGAGGTGTGGTCTTTGTTGGAAGAAGTGTGTCACTGGAGAAGAGCTTTAGTGTTTCAAAATCAAACTCCAAGTGCTCTCTCTCTCTCTCTCTCTCTCTCTCTCTCTCTCTCTCTCTCTCTCTCTCTCTCTCTCTCTCTCTCTCTCTCTCTCTCTCTCTCTCTCTCCTGTGGATAAGGAGGTTCTCAGATACTGCTCCAGCACCATGCCTCCTGGCCATGATGACCATGGACTCACCCTCTGGAACTGTAAACAAGATTCCAATTAAATGCTTCCTTTTATAAGTTGTCTTGGTCATGGTATTCTTCACAGTAACAGAAAAATAAGACACCAAATAAAAGTTTTTTAAAAAAAAACTTTAAATAAATATTTTTATAATTTTTGCCCTTATTCTATGTGGATTTCCTATAGCAGATATAAAACCAACTACTTACAGTCTTTTTCATATTGACGCTTTGGGAAAACTCCATTCTGGAATTCACGTTTACCATGGCCTACTCTGGATGCAGTTGCTGCTGTAGAAAAATATTAACAGCTTCCTTTCATTTAAGCAAATGTATTTCAAGACATTTTTGCAGAAACCAGGAAATGTGCTTGGTATTTAACTAATTATAACCAGTCCACAAGTTACTGTGTTTTGTAAGATATAAAAATGTACCCATTATAATTTAAAGTGTTCTACATAATTTTTAATTTCCACATGTCCTCTCTTATTCTTCTTTCAGAGTTTCCTTTCAGAGAACACACTTTTCTGTTTTTACTATATTCCTTTTTAGTAGGAAGCCAGAAGTTTTAAATTAAATAGGAAAGCACTTAATGTTTTAGAGCTGGGATGTGGGAGCCACAATTGACATTCTACCTATGACACATATTTGGGAAGTTATGTCTGTTTATGACAACAAGATATTTCCTTATTCATTCTTTATTTGTTGCAGTTTGAGTTGATAAAAATCTCTTCCTAATAAAACGCACTAGATTTTCCACCCACATACAAAAAAAAATACGAACAGAGCCTTCAGGGTTTGCTGCCAGAAAATGGCAGTTTTTCCCAGATTTAGCCACATAGAAGCAGTTACAGCTGTGGTTAAAGGGAGTCGGGCTGTACTTGAGCTGGCAGTACAGCTTAGCATTGTCTGCATGGTGCTGCATTCATAGGTATGTTAGAGGGTCATTCTTAGATGGAACTCATGAGTAGACTATGTATAAAGCTGTGGAGGTGAGGTGCCAAGAGTAACTGACCCAATAGAAAGGCCAACCACATACACTGCCAATGACAGGCCTAGAAGGGTGTGACTGCCCAAGTCCCAGATGCCGTACGTGGAGCTTTAAAACTTGATATTTGTCTTGCTAGGCTTCAGTTTTCCTTTATCTAATGTTTCCTTGCTTTCCTCCATTTGGGAATTGTGAATATTGACTCTGTGCCATTCCGTATTAGAAATATGTAGCGTTTTTACAGGGACTCACAGTTGGAGGGCTCTCAAATCTCAGAAGAGAATGTGAACTTACACTTTTGAATACCATTGCAACTGTAAGACTATGGTATCCTTTATACATATATACGTACAAATATATGTGTGTATATGTATACATAATATATATATTGAATGCTTCATGAAATTGCATGTCATCCTTGCCAGAAGCGATGCTAATCTCTGTCATACCAGTTTTAGTATATGAGCTGCCAAAATGAACATAACTATGGGAACTTTTGAAGTGATGGCCCATAGATTCATGGCTTATGTAATCTGATTTATCTACAGACATGTACCACCTAATGACAGTGGATGGTGCATCTTCATGTGATTTCATCGCTGTGTGTGAGAGGACACTCACACAAACTAAGATGGGTGTGATATCACAAGGTAACATGGTTGTATGCAGTCACTGCGGTATTTACAGTCTGTCCTTAGCTAAAATCTAGTCACATGGTGCAAGACTCTATTATGAAATCTTGGTTCATGAAAGGCTTTAAATATCTACAGAAAGCTATGTGTATATTGTGGCTATTTTAATTAATTTTAGCTTTGTCCTGGCTATGTCAGCTTGACACACGTTAAAGTCATTGACAGAAAGGAATTAAGCGGAAAAAGAAAATGTCTCCATAGGATCAGACTATTCACAGGCAAGACTGTGAGGCATTTTCTTAATTAGTGACCAGTGTGGGAGGGCACAGCCCACTGTGCATGGAGACAGCCCTGGGTTCCATAAGGAAGCAACCCAAAAAAAGCCATGAGGAGCATAGCAGTGAACCACACTCTTCCAGAACTACTGCTACTGCCTCCAGGTTCCCACAACCATTTGGTTACAGCCTTGATAATCCACAATGGGTAAGACAGATAAACCTTCCTCGCCAAGTTGCTTTGTCATGGAGTTTTGTCACAGCAATAAAAAGACAAGCTCTTATCACAGTGACAGATCTCCTTCTTAACCCCATGGCAGGCATTCCTGTTTGGTTCACACAACAACCTGCTCACAGCTTTCAGGATCCAAGATAGGCTAAAAGCAATCTCTCTTCCATATATTATCAATATTTGATCATTGATTACTATTTCTCATCAAATATGTGCAAGCAAACACATGCCAAACATTGCAGTTTACCCACCCCCTATTATCACAAGCCTTTCCTCCTCTGCCTGCAGTGACTTACAGGGAGTGTAAAAGACCAGAGAGCCCTTTGGGGGATAGACCTTAAATGTTAGGATATTGAAAACTATACCTTGCAGGCAGGTCACCACTGTCAATCAGGGAGATTGTAGCTGGGTTGGCGGAGCACCTTCGTGTGCCAAAGGTGCTAGAACTTAGAAATGGAAGCTCGATGCAGGCACCAGCTCAACTTCTCCAAGTTAAATGAATTGTATAAGTGTTGAGCTCAGCAATGGGGCCTGGCCATCACCTTGTAGAGAGCAACCTATCATCTTGGGAACAGTGAGGTTGTTTAGGAATTTCTATGGAACCCCTTTGACCTAAAATTCAGTTAGACGTAACCCAGTCTCAGGACTGGAAGACTCATTTGTTGGCAAGAGATGCCAGTTGAGGCCCTGTTTCCCCATTACTTGGCAATTTTATTTAGATTACCTTCATAATGTAGGAAGCTTCTACTACTTTCCATGTTCCCTCAAGTGATCAGTAATTTTGGCTGTCTTTCCCATGTTCCCCCTCCATCCCTCAACCTTCTCTCTCCACTTGATCCAGCCTCACTCCACACTACATAACAAAGCCTGTGGGAGTAACCAACCAATGTTTAATTTGACGTAAGGCCCACTTAACAAGATGGAATTCAGACCAGACAGGGCCAAGGTGGCCAAGAACCAGAAACTTGTTAGCTTATGGTAAACCAAATATTGCTGATCTTAAAAAATAATAATAAAAGAAAAATAAAGGAAAGAAAATAGCAATAAAATGACTCCTAATGACATTCTGCTCTACTCATACATCAGTGCTTTGCTCAGCCATCATTAGAAAAGTTTCCTTCTGCAGAGGGGAACACATACAGAGACAAGGCCCTCTGAGTCAGCACAAATCATGGACATCAGTATGGTCTCAGGAGGCAAGGCAGCCCATTCACATCAGCCTGGTCTCCATGTTGCTGTCTCCTGTTCTGCCTCTCTACCAGTGCCATGGAATAAAGAGGTAAGAAGCTAAAATATAATACAAATGTTAATTTTCAATACGCACAGAGACAAAGTATCTCCTCAGAGAGACAAATAAGGGATGTGTTTTAATCCACCACATGGGTGCAAGCATAAATATGAAAGTCTAATGCAGGTGAAAGGCTCATTAAAAAGAGAACTTTCATACACTATTTTAGAAATGACAAATTAATAGTGCATTTTGTTTCAAAATTAAAATCCACCCTCTCTTCTACACAGCACTATCACTTGTATTTTGCTTCCTAAGAGACATATTCACACTTGGGTGGAAAAATATGTATCTATCACAGTATGATTTATAATAAAAAAGATTGGAAGAAAAATTAAATTTCCAGAAGTGTTTCAACAGATTGTGAAGGATGATGTATATGACTTTTATATGAATTGTCACACTAAAAACAATTAAAGTGTTTGGGAAAACTATTTAAAATATCTTAAAGGCAAAAAGAGCTGCAAAATAATGAAGAAATGTCAAGGAGAGAATCTTAATGACAAGCACAATAGCTCTGGTGGCCCGAGGGTGTACACCAGAGCTGGAGGGAGTCTACACTCATTTCACTTTTACAGTCTGAAAAATGTCAAGACCCAACAAAACTGTGGAGACTAATAGAAAATTCTCATTTCATAAAGCGAAGGCTCCAAAGGGTTATAATCATAGAATAACACAGGAACAAAACTTCCTATTACTTATACCCATGAGCCATTCTTCACAGCAATTTATTGCGAAAATTCAGTCTCCAAGGGTGACCTAAAAACAACACTTTTCCATAATGTATACATATTTCAAAACAAAACATTAAATGTGATTAATGTAATTGTTGTCAATTAAAAGAAATAAATAAAAAGTTTTATTTTTACAAAATATGTTTTCGGTTTTTAAACATTTTTGAACTGATAATGTCTTCGGACACATTACTGAAAGAATTCATCTTCATTGTGTATCAGGAATTTTCATATGCACATGTGTGTTAAACTTTTCTCAATGAAAAACTCATTAAGCACTAAAGTAAAAACAAATGTCACCAAAAGTGAGAAGCAGCCTAAACTATAAGCATCAGAAACACCACTGTGATTGTGACTTTTGAGTTTCTGTGAACAAAATACCTAACAGAAACAATTTTAAAGAGTTAGGCTTAATGTGGTATCACAGCTTTGCAAGTTCCTGTTTGCCATGTGGGGAAGACATGGAGGAAAGTGCAGGCAAAAGATACATCCATATGACAGCGGATTAGAACCACATCTGGGATAGAACTTACAGAGGTCTGCCCCCGGTGACCTACTTCTGCCAGCTCCAACTTCCTGAGGGTTCCACCACCTTCAGAATGCTACCACAAGCTGAGGATGGTACCACAAGCTGAGGGTGGTACCATTCAAAATACAAGCACATCTAGTGTATTCCAGATCCAAGGCCCCAAGAGGCAGTAATGGTAATGTATTCTTGTAATTACAGCACTCCAGAGACAAAGCAAGAAGTCACAGGTTCAAGGCCAGCCTGGGCTACATAGGTAAGAGCATCACAAGTTCAAGGGCAACCCTTAATATGCCCCTGAAAACTCAGAACCCAAAATAATTTTGATACAAGAATAATAGTCAAAGTCCAAAATACCCATGCTTCTCATGACCAAATGAAGAAAAGACATTTAAAACATTTGTATAATAAATAAAAACTAAAAATACAAAGATTTGAATGTACATCTTCTATTTTGAATTCTGTTGCTGGGATAGATACCATGAATGAAGGCAATGTGGGGAGTAAGGGTTTATTTCAATGCACAGCCTCAGGTAATAGTCCATCTCTGAGAACAGTTGGAGCAAGAACCCAGGCAGGAGCTGAAGTGAAGACACAGAGGGACCCTGCTATTGGTTGTCTTTTTGGATAGAGTTCAGATTTCTTACAACACAGATATACCAGCTTAGGGATAGTATACCCACAGTGGCCCAATCACAGACATGGCCACAGGTAAGTCAAATGTGCACAACCCTAAAACACAAATTCTAGCTTGTATCTAATAAAATCCCCCGCATATTGGGGGGAAAGCTGGAATATCAGAGAGAGGAAAAAGACCACAGTCAAATCTCACCCAACCAACTCCTCAAGGTAAAAGCTGTCTTCTAGATTCCTCAGCCTGGCTCCTCTCGCTTCTACAGAATAAATCTCTGTCTTCCTACACCTGCCTTAAATACCTTCTTTGCCCAATTGTTTAATTTCTGGGTTCAACTCTGCATCATCCTAGAGTTAAGATTAAATATGTGTCCTACTATGTTTGGTACTTAGACCTTGAACTCACAGAAACACAGAATGATCTCTGTCTCTGGAGTTATGGTATTAAAGACAGAGGTCACCACTCCTGGTCTTTCCCATGCTGGGATTAAAGGCATGAATTACCACTCTCTGACCCTCCCAGCTTGACTGTGGGTGGATCTGTTCTCTAGTATTCCAGACTGATTTTATTAAATATAACGCCACACAACCCTTCAATTAAGCTTTTCTCAGACTACTCCAGGCTATGTCCACTAAGAGCTGAAGCTAGCTAGGATAGTAGCCAAATAAAATTTCTAGACATAAGACATGTCATAATTGACATTTGAAATTCAATAGTTAGGTTTAACAGCAGAAAAATCCCAACAAAAGACCCAGTGAATAAAATAAAAGACAAGCTCTTCCAAGAGCATACAGGATGAAGAATTAAAAATAGAAAGAGTGTAGAAAATGTAGGTGATTTAATAAAGAGATATGGAGGCTAGACCTAATGTCTAACAAATTGATGTTTCATAAGAAAAGTAGAGATGACAGAAAAAAAATATCTAAAGAGTAATAGTCAAAGGTCCCCAATATTGCTACAAAATGAAAGTCTATAAATTCAAGATACACATGTCAAAAGGTTAAATAAAATAAATTCACATGCGCATATACACACATACACATACACACAGACACACAGACCCACAGTCACACACACAGACACGCATGCACATACACATGGTCAAATTGAGTGTGGAGAGAAGCTATAACATAAAAGGAGAGGGTGGATGACTTCCTGTCCATTAGGCCGACAGCTGAAATACCCCCTCCACAATGGAAACCGAAAGTCAGGTTAATGAGACCATTAGAAAAAAAAATTTTAAAAGAGAGAGAAAAATAAGTGCAATTCCAGAATTTTATACTCAGAAAAAAATAATATTTTATGATAAATCTTTCCATGGGATGTATGCAGCCTATAAAGGAGCACAGGAGTCAGGAATTGCAGTATAACTCAATGTGTACAAATGCATGATTTGCATATGTACTGACATGGTGCAAATATTTAAAAGAAAAGGTTCTAGAAGAGCCAGTTAAGAGTAAGTGGTGGTTACTGCTGAGGGAATATGACTATCTGATTACTGAAATGGGAATATACAAGAGAAGCATATGTGGTCTAGCTCTAGGCTCCTTTATTTTTCAATTTAGACCAAGCTATCTGTCTGAAATACACCTTTACCTTCACCCATCTCTCTCTTTTCAAATATATCTCTCTATCTCTCTCTCTCTCCTTCTCTCCCTCTGTGTGTGTATGTGCATGTGTACGCGTGTAAGTGTATATGTGTGTGTGTGCACGCATATGTGTGTGTATGTGTAAATGTGTGTGTGTATGTGTGTGTGTGTGTGTATGTGTGTGTGTGTGTGTGTGCGCGCGCGCATAGGCCAGAGGGAGGCCTAGGTCACCCAAGTTCCATCCTTACAGATGAATGGTTAACTCAAGATGGCCAAGCAGCATAGTCCCTGCTTAGGTTTTGAGTTCAGAAAATATTTTGCAAATCTAGTTTGTCAGAAATGCAGTTTATATTCTGATCCCAATCTGGTTGCTGTGACTTTTTCAATGAGTCCATAACTGACCAGGAGGTGTGTGGTGATATATTGTATATTTAATAAAATCATCCTGGAACATCCGAGAAAAGAATCACCCATAGTCAAGTCACAAACGTCAGAGAGTGGTCACCCGCACCATTAATCTCATCACTCAAGATGACAGAGATCTTCCTGGATTTCTGCGAGTTCAAGGCCTAACAGCCAGGAAGTAGTAGCTCACACCTTTAATCCTAACTCTAGGATTATGACACAGAGTTGAGTCATAAAGTAAAACAGCTGGGCAGGGAAGATACATAAGGCAGGAAAAGGAAGAAATAATTCATTCTGTAGAAGCAACCAGTCAGGCTGAGGACCCTTGAACTTATGCTGTTCAGCCAGAGAAGTTGGCTGGGTGATTATTGACTGTGGTCTGTTTCCTCTTCCTGATATTCCAACATTTTTCTAATATCTGGCTCTGGGTTTTCATTATATGCTAACTAGAGTTTGTGCAGTAGAGGTGGATATGAATCACTGGTTTTAAAATTTCAAAATTTCAGCAATAAAAATATGTTTGTATATTAATTTGTAGATTACACAGCTATAGCATGATTTGAAAATGAAGTCAAACTATTCCTATTGAAAATTAAACAGATTGCCTTCTGTTCAGCTTAACATGGAGATATTAAGCTGTACTGTATCCACCAAAGTGCTAATTTTAGCAAATAAGATACAGTTCAGCCTTGAAGGCCATTAGAGTAGGAGAGGGCATAGAAACAAACTAAAGCAAAGCAGAAAAACAGATGCTGGACAGGAGCTGTTAACGTTTGTTATCAATATGGTGAAACTTGGGATCACCATGAATACACCTCTGAGTAAAATCTCTTAGGGAATCTCCAGGAAGACTGAATTGTGCTAGGAAGATGCACCCCAGAGTGTGCACAGCACAATCCCACAGGCCGAGCTCCTGTCTGGAAAAAGGAGTAGGCACACTGCACACTAGCTTTCATCTTTGTTTCCTGACTCTGAATGCAATGTGACCTGCGGTTTCGTGTTCCTCTGCCTCCTTCCTCCATGACGGACCACACTGTCAACTATAAACCAGAATAAATCATTCATTCATTGAGTGGCTTTTGTTAATTATTTTTTCACAGCAACAGGTAAGGTAACTACTGCAGATGTCAAACCAAAGTTCTGTAGGAACAAAGAGACTGATCGATTCTGTTTGCAGAGAATCTGAACAAACAGGTTTCACAGAGCA